>VSDK01014150.1:78819-99797 GCA_009767595.1 Symbiodinium kawagutii
ACCATCTCCTCTATCCATTTTTGAACTTTGATGTTTGCTACTCTTACTGATGGGTTCAGGATTACATAATAAGGCGTTCCATCCCATCTAAAGGCGGATTTTGGTCTATAATCTTGAGTGGTGAAAAGCATGAACTTGACTGAATATAACTTCCTGTTTTCCAGAACTTTTTTTCTAAATGCCTTGGTTAATTTACCTGACACTCTGTTAAGTTCTTCTTCTCCAACATCTTTTTTCAATCTTGTTCCTATTGCTTGTTCCTTTCTTGCTTTTACTGCCTTTTCTGTTGCCTTCTTCACTGCTTCTCTCTCACCTATGGGTGTTGCATCCTGATATTTCTCAACTGCTTTTTCATACTGTTTTAGTCCTTTGTTCAGTTCCTTTCCACTTCTTGCCATGAGACCTCTGATTAAATTTTCTGTGGTTCCAAATTGAGATATTTTTCTATCTTCATAAAGTTCAATGACGTTATTGATTTTTTGAAAGGTTGCACTGGAAACATTGCCCCTTGCCCTTTCTCTTAATCCCCTTAAAATGGACAAATTATTTCTAATAGATTTCTTGGTCATACAATTCTAGATATAATTTTAAATGTCATTATCTCTTTAAGCCTATTTCCCTTTAAGATGTCATTTATACAGTATTTACTTAAAGAAATAATTATGTTATATATTAATCAAATGACGAAACGACTTGAAGATTTAACATTGGACGAAATCAAGGCTCAAATGTCAATTTTTCAGACCTTGTATCAAAAGAAAAGAAAAGAAATTGACCCTGAATATGCTGAAAGATTAAGGCAAAAAGATAGAAACAGATATTATAAAAAAAGGGATGCTGAAGGAAGACCACCTCCTGTCAAAAACGGAAACAAAAAATACAACCATCAGGGACTGATAGTTGTTCCCGCTGAAGTCTAATAAATAATATTAATCAACATTAATATTATTTATTTCCTTGCACTTACTCTACTTCTCTGACTGCTTCTACCTGAACTTGCTGAACTTGCTGAACTGGAAGGAAGCGGTAAATCAGTTGGTGGTGCTATTTGATACTCATCACCTGAACTACTGCTAGAATTAACTGTTTGAGCTGGTGTTGGTGAACTTACGGTAACAGGGTCAGAACTATTAACACTGACTACTTCCATATCATTAGCATTATTATGTGGATTATTCATTATTGCTATTGCTAATGCTTGACCATGACCTTGACCTGTGCTTGATGTAACATACTCTGGGACAGGAGCATCATTATCTTCTTCATCTTCACCATTATTACCTAATAAGGTTGCTTCAGCTACTGCATCAGCAATAGACATTGTCAAATTGGCAGTAGCTATTGAACTATTCAATGCAAACTCCGCTAATCTAAAACCTCTCTTTACATTTCTTGTTAAAAAATTATCATCATCATCATTATTTTCTTTATCTTTGTTTAAATCATCTTTGTCAAGAATAGGTATTGTTTCAACTTGTCCTATAAAATTGCCTCTTAATTTTTCATCACTTTGAAGTTTTTCAGACTTACCTTTCAATTTGTATTTATAATCTATTTTGTGTAATTCATCTAGTGTATCTGTTGCTTTGTCTTCCATTTCTTTAATGTAAGTTTGAGTGCTTTTGTTTTTTATATCAGGGAATTGAGTTGCCTTTGTCAACACTTCGTGAGTTGCTTTATTTTTATACTCCTTAATATCTGATATAACATCTAGATGTGAATATTTGAGATAATTCAACATCTCATCATCATTTGTTTTCAATTTCTTTAATCTATTTTTAACTAAAATCATTAATAGATGTTATAAAAAATAAATTTAAATTTATTTTTTGTAACATTAATAATTCAAATTTGAATTATTGCTAATTATTAGATTTTAATATTAATGATTTATGCTCCTACTGGTCGGTTAGAAATGTCATCAATGTAAACATCATAAACATTATCTCTATAATGTTCTGCAAGTTTTCTTAATAAGCTTGCTCGTTTTCTACCTGCTCTTTCATTACTTATTTCACCTGTTATAGCTTGGTATTGTTCATAAACATCATCAGTAATAAAACCGTTTCTCAACAATGCTGAATAGATACTATTTAAAATAGCGAAGTTGCTAAAATCCATTGCTATTTGCTCAGGCACTAAATCTGTGTATTGCTTTAATACATCAACAGCACGAACAAGTTCAGCATTTGTAGCCTCTGGATTTCTAAATCTCAATGAATGCATTATTAAATCCTCTTTATTTGCTCTTGCTGTTTGCATTTCACCTTCGCTTTCACTACTGCCACCAATAACAAATAAGTCTGGATTATCAACACCTGCTGGTGTTACTCTGCCATCTCTTGGTCTTGGTTGCGGTATTTGTGGCGTTTCGGCTCTGCTACTTGCTCTGCTTAAGGATGGCAATGAAGGTATTGCGTCAAATATTCTTCTTACTGCTGATGGAGTTGATACCCTACTCAGTATGCCATGGTGTGCTTCTCCTGCTTGTTGGGCTCTTTCCGTTGTCAAGTTCAATCTTCTTTGTAATTCTGTTTGCATCTGGGCATCTGTTAAATCTCTATCTTGTTCTATTGCTGGCTGTGGTGGTGCATTGTTTCTCATTTGGTCTCTTAATCTTTCTGCATGGTAAGTTCTACCTCCTAAATTTTGTCTCATCATTAAATCTCTTAATTGTCTTTCGTGTATTCTTTGTTGTTGTTCCTTTAGTATTTCTAAACTATCCATTCCATCAAAGAAACTACCTTCTGGACTTGCCTTAAATTGTGTAGCTGTTCTGTCTGGAAGTGCTCCAGTTATTGTTTCATTTTCATCAATGAGATTAATTATTTCATTATATGTTGGTCTCCTCTTCAATCCATATTTAGAATAGGGGTTTATGTTTTCTAAAACTGCTGTCATTATTGATATAATATTCTTTAGATAAAAAAATATTATATTAATAATCAGAATTTAAATAGTTCTCTGTATCCTTTTAATCTTTCTTCTAAATGTTCTTTAGTAGCATAAGGTAAATTAGGTCTTTCTAATTCCCTTTTAATCTTATCAACTTCACCCTGAAAGTTTGCTCTGTTGTTGCTTTCAATCATGTCCTTTCTTAAACTTATCATAGCATCTCTTGAATTTCTTAACTTTAATTCTTTGTGTAGATGTTCTAAATAGCTTGTGTCTCTTAAATCAAATGGATTATAATTAGATTTGCTTGTATGTAGTGGTGTTTTTCTAAATGATTTTTTATTTTTGCTCTGAAATCTCATCATCAATTTCTATATTATTATTTAGATAATTTTGATGATGTTGTGATTTACAATGTTTGCTTAAGTGCCCTCTTGATACAGTTGCTCCACATTCACAAACAACTTTCTCTTTAGATTTTTCTTGGTATTTTTTGATTAACTCTGGATTGTTTGCTCTATATTGCCTGTTGTATTCATTGAGTTTATCTTTCTTTTCTTCTCTGTATTGTTGCTTGTATTCCTTTCTTGGATTGTTTTTATGCCGTTGTCTTTCATATTCCTGTAAATGTTCTTTTCTATCTTGTTTCCATTCCTCCATAGTTCTTTGTGGTATTTGAACGTTTAATACAGGTTGTCTTTCCAAGATGTAATGCCTTTCTCTTGCTTCTAACTCTTCAAGGCTATTACAGGGGTATTTCTCAATTTCTTCTATGTAAAAGTATTCCAAGCCCATCTCAAGCATCTTAACATATAATTTTCTTTGATTGACCTTTTCAATTTTTGAATTATCTTTGTGTTTTTGAAATCTTTTTTTTAATGTTTGTGTAGTATGTCCAATATAACAATCATCATCTTGAAAATTTCTAATACAATAGATTTTACCATTTTCATAATTTCTTTTCTCCATACTTACTACTAATTACTATAATTAACTACTCTTTAAGCATAAATTATAGTAATTAATTTGATGAGTTAGTCGCCTTAATCGAAAACAACCGCACCCGACTCTCTCAGCTCAAGCACGCTTTCTGAGATTAAATGCACAAATATTTCTTGGATTTCTTCAGCAACCGGTAATGGACCGTCTGTTCCTTTGATTTTGAAGTTAGTGATGCCGGACATTTTGCTATTATAACCTGTAAAATTAACATCTGCCATCTTTTCAAATGACATCCCAATTATGAATTTGCTTTCGCGATACTGCCTATAACTAAATGATAAACTATCTTGATTTTCATTCATATAATGGATTGCTCGTCGTAAATAGTAGAATGTTTCTGCCAGTGATTGTGATTCGAACTCTGGATATTTTTGACTGTTGCTTAATTGTATTTGCCATGATAAATTTTTACTCCATGATTGGAAACCTTCACCTTGTAGAGCATCAGTATTTGCTAGTCCACTGTTGTTAATACGTTTGTTGATTGCTGGATTGTAGAAATAATTCCATCGCTTATATACATAGTTATCTGGTAAGTATCTATTATCAAACAATCCATTTCTTGGAGTTCGGTAAAGGGTAATAAATGCTCCAGTCAATTTAGAAGATGATTTAACAATGTTCATATTAATTTCTCCTCCTCCTGCATTGAATGATTGAGTAATAGTATGATACATTGGGAATACTAATTTTAATGACTGACCATCAAGTAAATGTTTTACAATATTATTATTTACCGTATTGTCTAATTGAATAATTTCTGCACGAATAAATACATTGTTAAGTTCCCATGCTACTGAAGTATCACCATCTCTAAAATAATATCCTTCCTTATCAGTTTGTCCTGCTCCTCCATTTCCTTGAGGAACTACAATTGGGTCGGTTGCATTAGATACAATTTGGAACTGTAATTCTAAAGGTGCATATCTTAATGGAATGTAGTAGTTAGAATTAAGCAATCCACAGCAGGGTTTATGTGATAATCTCATTTTACCATTAGCTCCTGCAATGCCTGTTATTGAATGTCTGGTGTATCTTTTGTCTACCCTGCCCCATTCGTTGTGGTCCCCGTTAGGAAAGACATCAACTCCATCACCAGCATTATTTACTTGCATAAATACATCCAGCCCATTAGCGTAATCATGATAATCAGCATCCCAACGGGGATTAGCTCCACTTTCAATATCATCCATATCCCTTACACTTTTAGGTTTTAAACATTCATATAATTCACAATGTCTGTTATATTCTATAATATCTTGCACTTGTTGTCCTGCTACATTTAACATATACCTCTGAAAGAAGGCATGTAGTCCAGACAATGGCCTCAAGAAATGACCCTGATTACCGTCAGTATTTTGTAAGGTAGCAAATACCCTAATTGAACTTAAATCTATATAGTTGTTATCATCTGCTGAAATGTTAAATCTTATATTTTTATTTCCCTGATTAGGAGCATATACGTTTGAACCTGAAGGGAAGAAGTTAACAAAGCGTCTGGAAGTTATATATTGACTTGTTTCTGGTAACCCGAAGTTAAGCTGGTTAATCATTTGGTCAGAACTTTCACTTATGATATTATCCATAACTTATATATTCTAAAATAGATTATTTTTATTTTTTCAATTTATTATGAGATTTTAAACTAATATTATTTTTTGATTTTATATTAATATTTTTATTTTGAACATTTGTTATATTATTATCTGTTTCTACTAGTAGTTTTATTGCTTCATATTCTTTTGGTGCTTCTTTCATTTCATTCATTACCTTATTATAACTATTTTTACCCTTGAATAATATTAAATTTTGATTTTTATGTTGTATTTTATGGTTAAACATTATTATTTTCATTTAGATTTTATTTAGAACTTCTAGCATCTTTCAGTCATTGGGTCGGCTTCAGCCAGCCAATGACTCTTCAGTCATTGGGTCTTATACCATTACTGATATGAGTAGTAGGTCTGATATGATACATTCCTTGTTCATCAAAATTTTTATAGGTATGGGCTATTATAGGGTTCGGGTCACTAAAATTTGACGTTTCAGCGTAGCCATCAAATATACTCACTATGTCATTATGGTTACGAAAATCCAGTCTTCTAGGGTCTTGCTTCCCTTTTCTCTTCCATTTAATTGTTGGTGTTGCGTAAGTTGTGCTTGTAAATCTATTAGGTGTGTCTTCATTTATTTTATTTATAACAGCACTAGCTAGGGAATGACCAACTAAACGGGTAACATCTGGATTTTTCTTCAGTGCATCCATTGTGTCACGGTATTTTTGAGTGTGATGAGCGTTTCTAAAAGGCAACTTTGTAAAATTATCAATCCAGTCCTTAACAAAATCTCCATCCTTCCCACCAGTTCCACTAATATATAAAGTTTTACCTGACTTGTAAATGCCAGATGGTGACCTGTAAGCATTAGTCAATCCCCAGCGGTCTTCCATCTTTTCCTTGTTTGCTATGTGTCTTTCTTCTTTGTATAATGTAGTATTCTCTCTGAATTTCTCATTGAGATTTCTATTAAAATTATCCATTCTTTTATTTAGGTCTTCCTGTTTCTTATCAGTATCTTTAATGAATTCATCTTTACCAATTTTCATTAATTCACTGAATGCTACCTTTCCTGTCTTTCTAGATAGCTCTCTCAATTGCTCTCTGCTTAAAACATTTTCAATTGCTTCACCTCCCGCTATCCTTCTCATTGCCTCTCTTCCAAATTCCCTACCCACTTGTCGTAAAGCATTAGTCAATGCTATTCTACCAACATTACCTATTACACCTATCATATTTTTTATATTATTAACTTATAAAAATCTAATTAAGAATATAATAATGAGTAATCAATTGACATATAAAAAGATTTTCGTTGATAGTAGATACCGTAGCCAACAATCAAAATCTAGTGCTGATTTTTCAATAGAGTTGAATGAAAACTTAGAAACACCTGAAGGCACTAGATTATATGTTACTGATGTTTCTATTCCAGCAGTGTGGAAATCCACGGAGGTAGGCTTCTATGAATATTTGTATGTGATGGTGTTTGATGGTGACACGCTGGTTAAAAACTTTAGAGTTTATTTAGGGAACAAAATTTATTTCGCTGAACAATTTTGCTTTGATATCGTGGAAGGTATGAATAATAACACTGGTGATTTATCAGCAGGTGGTATTTTTGTTTATACATATTCATCTGCATCAAGAACGGTAGAGATAAAGGTCAAAGATGGATTGAGTTATACAATCAAAATACCAACAGACGAAGAATTAGAAAATTATGTTAATGGTGTGTGGGATACTGGAACAGCAAATTACAATAGTAATAATCCTGTATCCATTAATTATTTGTTAAGTAACTTTGTTCCAACATCACCTATAGCTACATGGACTTCATCTTATTTAAATCTAGTGCCATTCCGTTACATTTTCATCACCTCTAACAGTTTGAGTGATTATCATTATTCAGCTCCTAATTCATATTCATCATCAATTATAAAGAAGGTGCTGGTAACTGAACAATTAGGTGGTATCATCAATGATAGTTCCGCTGTCCATCATGAGGATTTTATTGATATTGGAGGTAGAAATTTTAGACGGCTAGATTTTAAAATAACAGATGAGAAGGGAACCGTAATGAATTTGTATGATATACCTGTGCAGTTTGCCCTTTTGCTTGCCTCACCTAATTATTAAAATCATAACAGTCAACCATGTTAATTTAATATGTTCTTAAAAATTATTTATTTTAAGAAAATATATACATTATTTATATGACTAGTATTGAAGTAGTTGATTTAAATGAAGCAAACACCAAAGTAGAAAAAGAAGAAGAGGAACCTAAAGAAATTGAAGAAGTTGTCAAAGAAGAAGTGGAAACAGAAAACAAAGCAGAAGAAGAGAAGCAAGAAACAAAAGAGGAAACAAAACCTACCCCAAAGGAGAAAGCAAAAGCAAAAGCAAAAACCAAGGTTCAATGTAACACCTGTGATAAAAGTATGACTTACAAAAATTTTAGATACTATCACGATGACCGTTGTTCAGAAGATAAATATGAATACAAACCAATAAAGAAACAAGCAAATCCAAAAGGTAAGGCAAAGTCTAAAGCTAAAATAATTACACAACCAGTTAATGAAGAAGCAACTGAAACACAACCACGAAGTGCTGGGGCACAAAGTGACCTACCAACATTAAGTGCTCCAGTTAAAAACCAAATTCTCAAGCCACAACCAGCTAATCCCATATCATCCTTACAACAACATTATCAACTATTACAAAATGAATATATCAAACAAAAACAAGAAAAGTATAATAACCTTTGTCAGAATATGTTCACAGCAAAACCTAAAAAACGGTAATAATATTATTATAATCTAAATTATGTATATTAATGAGTGGTTTAACATTAGATGGCTCAACTAGATACATTGGAACTGAATTTATCAAACTACTAGCAACTGGAAGCAGTAATTTAGCAACAGAGGAATTTGTCCTTGCTAATGGAGGTTCAGGTGGTGGAACCGGAACAACAGACTTAACAAATTACTATAACAAAACTGAAACTGATAATTTATTAAATAACAAACTTAACATCAATAATCCTCAAGACATGACAGGCACTTTAAGGCTGGGACACATAGCGGGAACATCAAAAATCATACTGAATGCCGTTTCCTCAACAAAGGATTTTTATGTTAATGGTGACGGTCAATTCAATGGCAATATGTTAGCATCATCCATTAACAGTAATGGCTATATTCAAGGAGGTAGTCTATTATCAACAGAAATAGACACAGGAAGTGATGCTAATTTAGTTATACAAAGATTTAACGATACTATGATTGAATTACAAAACAATAAAACTATTCTTAAAAAACCAACTGAATGTCAAGACATCTTTTACTGCGACCATTTTGAAAACGAAAACTTAAGCACAACCATTCACCATATTATGAATGAACCAACGGGAGAAATAAAATATTATGTAGGCAATCCAACCGTTCCAGATACAGTAACTAATTTAGTGATGACATTAAAAACTGATAAGATTGAAATTAATAAACCCGCTGTTTTAAGTGATGTATTGAATACTAATATCATTGATAGTAATGGAATTAGTGATATAACATTGAAAAGAAATACTTTTGACATTTGTTATCTGAAAAATGGCAGTTTAGAATTAAACGCTGGTATTAATTTAGTAGCACCCGCTCAAGTTCAAGCAAACACCTATAATTCATTTGATGATAGTAGTGTTTTGCTTTTAAGAAATGGTAATGAATTTATGAGGTTTAGAAAAACAGAAGATGATATATTAGTTTCAAAAAATATTGAAGCAAATGATTTATCAGGTAATAATATTTTTTCTACTTCATTACACGGTGATGAATGTTATTCTGACAGTTTTAGAACAAGGAGATATAATGTTGATACAGAGTTTTTAGGTGCTAATACAACACAGGATGGAAGAATAACATATATGGTTTATAGACACTTAACCGAAGACTTAAGAATGTTAAGAAGTATTACTGTTGATAATGGTAAGAAAATATCATTAAATAATTTTGACAGTAATGGTAATAGTGATATCACATATTCAAGAAATGGTGTTGATAAATTTAAATTAACTGCTACTGATTTAATAACAGAAGCAAATGTTAATTTAGTTAGTCAAGGTCAAGTAAAATGTGATATTATTAATAGTTATGGTGATGATAATTTAAGCATTAGAAGATATGGCACTGAATACTTATTATTAAATAGTAATCCTGCTCCAATTGCTATACCATGCGTTCAAGTAGCATCAGGTGTAGGATTTACAACTGAAAAATTCTTTGCTAATGAATACCGTAGTAAAGATGACAATGTTGATATTACCTTTTATGGTGGTAATTCTACTGCTACTGGTAAAGTTAATTATATGACTTATGGAAGAGTTGCTGAAAATTTAACAATACATAGAAATATTAATGTTGATGATACATATAAATTACAAACAAATTTTATTAACAGTAATGGTGACAATAATTTAATAATTCAAAGAAACGGAGTGACACTTTTAACTTTACAAAGTGATAGAATTACAATGGCAGACGGTTTTACTTTACATAATGATGTTCTTATAAATAATACTGTATCTACTGACCAAATTTTATCTGATAGATTTAGATGTAAAAATTATAATATTGATGTGGATTTTGATGGTGGTAATTCAGCTGAAACAGGAAGAATTTCTTATATACAATTGAGGCGACTTACAGAAGATGTAAGATTTTTAAGAAATGTTGTGGTTGATGCTGGTAAGCAGATACAAGCAAATATCTATAATTCAAATGGGGCAAGTGATGTGGTGCTCCAGAGGAACGGCGACCCTTATTTAACTTTATCAGTTGATAATAAAGTTCAAGTATCCAAAGCATTAACAGTTCTATCTGATGGAGTGCAAATGAAATTAGAAGATGTTAGTGGTGATTATATATCTGTATCGTCCGGTAATCACATGGACTGCTATACTACTGGTGGAGTGGCTCATAGATTTCATTTAAATTATTATTCAAAAGGTGATATTATGTTAGGTAATAATACTGAAAGTGTGAATTGTTCTATTAATAAGTTTCCAGTAGCGGGTAAATCACTTGCTGTAAAAGGTATTATTAATACTGATAGTAGTATTGAAACAGACGCCATTGATACTGCAACAAATGTTGATATGTATATTAAAAGAAATACTATTAATTATATTCAACTGGGAGGAACAATATTAAGAACACGATTATTAACTGGGTGTCAATGTGATATTTATGATAGCTTAGAAAATAGCGATGTATCATTTAGAAGGAACAGTGTTGACTTCTTTTATCTACGAAATGGTAAAGTAGAATTAAACGGAAATACTGTTTTAAGTGCTAATGTTTTTGATACTAATACCACTACTGATATGGTATGGAGAAATAACGGAACTGAAATAATTAGATATGATAGGTCAGTTGGTGCAATGGAATATGATGTTATAATTGATAATACAGGTAAAAATGTAATAGGCAATATCATTGATACAACTGTATCTGATGAACGTCTTAAAGAAAATATTGAAGTTATTGATGCTAATTTTACAGATTGTATTAAAAATGTTGAAGTAAAGAAATTTAATTATAAAGATGAAAAATATAAAAAGAATGATACATTTGGTTTTATAGCACAGGAATTATTAAAAGAACTGCCGGATGAATGTAAGGGGATAGTGAAAGAGAATAAGGAGAAGAATAGTGATGAAACATATTTAAGTATTAATTATATGAAATTGTCAGTCGTGTTGTGGAAAGCACTTCAAGAAACTTTAGGTAGAGTGTCTAAATTAGAAGAAGAAATAGCAGAGATTAAAAAGCCAAAAGCAAAAGCTAAGGCTAAAAGTAAAGAATAAAAAAATCTAGTATAGTAATATGGGAAATTTGTTTAAGAAAGAAAGTAAGAAAGAAAATGAATACATTAAACAAATAAAAGAAATTGATATAGATGTTGATGAAATTAATAATCATATACTAAATATTAATCATAAAGTAATGGTAATGGCAATGAAGGAAATAATAAATGAGATAGAAGACTTACAAAGCAAAGACCAACAAAGGCTACATTTTACACAGCCAAAGTTAGATTTTTGCAACTTTAGTGTTATTTAATGATTTTATTTTACAATAAAATCATTAAATAATTTTTGATTTATCAATATGTATAGCCTTCTCTAGTCTTACCATGAATATTTTATTTACATCACTCTCTCTTAATTTTACAAATAGAAAACTGTATGGTTCTTCGGTGGCTAGTTTGTAAATGTCATATACGGTTTTCTTATCAACTAATGCTGATTGCTCCTGAACAAAAGCGTCAACCTCTTGCATGTTTTTTAGTTTGAAAATGTATAAGGAGGAAGTATTCAATCTAACTATTGGAGCTAAAGCATTGTATTTCTGGCTGGCTGTTATGACTGATAATCCAAAGTGTCTAGATTTAGTGTATAAACCGTGGAGTATTTTAGAATACCTCATAAAAGTTTTATCTTCTGCGAAATCATCTATAATCAACAAGCAACTATATAATTTGTTCATTTTGTTTTTCTTTTGGTATTCTATCACTTTATGCTGAGTGTCAATGATATGTGATAAGCTTTCAGGATTGTATTCGTCAAATAAATATTGTTCTTTTTTGTTGTCTACTTTTAATTCTTTTTCAATGTATTTTATTATTTCTTTGTAGGCTTCATCTATATGAGCAGTTGGTGATACAATGTAGATACGTTCAAAGCATCCCTTATAAATCTTCAACACCAGATTTTGGATAAGTATCCCCTTACCACCTTGAGATGCACTAACAATAATGCTTCTAAATGGTAGCTTGTCAGCTTGAGGATATGGTGATTGCTTGAATTCATACTGTTTTACGTTGATTGGTTCAATTTTTGGTGGTTGCAGTTTAGCCATTATAATATGATAAAGAAAATAATGTATATTAATATATTGAGGAAACCATTTTTACTTTTTACCACTATATGTGAAGTGAAGAAGCTTTGGCTGAAGCCTCACAAAACTTTGTTGTAGGTAAGCTCAATCCCCATAAGCGGTTAATTAGTTTGAAGCCTGACACTCCCCCGTTACTGCCATTCTCAGCAATAGAAGATGTTGAATTCATTTTTTACTTTTGTAGCAGTTGTATCGTTGCACAGCTTTTCTTTCAAGCGATTAAATACATAATTTTGATTATGTATTTAATTTTGGTGGTTGATAAAAATGACCTAAAGACTGGATTACAATTTCATAAATAAATATCTAAATATTTAAATATTTAAATAAATAAATATCTATTATTATATATATGAGTGATATTGAGGATGTTAACGCACAACTGGTTAAGAAAATCAACACTGCAAACAAAAATATCAAACTAATGTTAGAAATGATAAAAACTTTAGATGAAAAACTTGATGCAAAACTAGTTGTTAAAAACGAAAATAAGGAGGAAGAAAAAGAAAGAATGGACAAGATTTTTCAAGCTAAAAAAATAGGTAGACCTGCTGGAAGTTATGAAAGTAAACAGCTACAATA
This sequence comes from Symbiodinium kawagutii, assembly GCA_009767595.1. Taxonomy (NCBI): domain Eukaryota; class Dinophyceae; order Suessiales; family Symbiodiniaceae; genus Symbiodinium; species Symbiodinium kawagutii. Next base: position 91,814 of record VSDK01014150.1, read on the forward strand.
CATTGAAATGCTGAACAATGGTAAAATCAAACAACCTAAACAGCAAACTCTAGATTATTATTTAATCATCAAAGAAGGAGATAAATATGTCATTGATAACAAGGTATGAATTTCATAATAATATTTTCAATAATATATTATTATGAAATTACTTGAGTTGTTTTCAGGCACAGGCAGTGTTGGAGCAGTGGCAAAGAAACTTGGATGGAATGTAGTATCATTAGATTTGAAAAATGCTGATATCAATTGTAATATTATGGACTGGGATTACAAAAAATATTCTGTTGGCTATTTTGATTTTATTTGGGCATCACCTCCATGCACAGAATACAGCATTTCAAAAACAGTTGGAACAAGGAAGATTGATGAAGCTAACAGAATAGTAATGAAAACAATTGAGATAATAAAATACTTCAAACCACGAACATGGTTTATTGAAAATCCACAGACTGGACAACTGAAGAAGCAACCATTTATGGATGAATTTCATTTTGTTGATGTTGATTATTGCAAGTATGGCATGCCCTACAGAAAAAGAACAAGGTTATGGAATAACATTGAAGGGTATAGACCTAAGCCTTTGTGTCAAAAAAATTGTGGAAGCATGGACGGAAACAGACACAGAGAAACAGCACAGAGAGGGTCATGTAAAATTGCTGGTGGAGGAAGAGATGACAACAGACACACTCAAGACGAGTTATATAGAATACCTAAGGATTTGATAGAAGAAATACTGGCAGTATGTAATATTGTATATTTTGGATAGATATATTCATCATCATTCATCTCATCTCATTTCATCATATCATCATTCAACATCATCTCTTGACATCATCATTCGGGTAGAGAGCCTCTAGCTGTAGGATAGGAGTAGGAGATAGTAGGAGGGTTGTGTAGGAGGGTTGTCTAGGAGTAGGAGAGTAGAAGTAGGAGTAGGAAACCCCCCACTACCCCCCTCCCCCCTCGTGATGTTCAGGTTTATTTGTTCTTGTTGGTCGCTTTTGTGTTTGTCTTTTTTTACTTCATGGACTTTGTCATTTTTCAGGCGCGGTATGGGATGTGGCTGGCAGGGAGTGACACCAAGCAATCTTCAACATTTGGACATGATTTCAACCAGAGCCTTGAACAAGTGACATTGCCAAGCATAGTTGCGCATTTCGGATAGCAATTCGTGGCTCAATACTTTTGAGAGAAAATTTTGGTGTGACAGTTCTTGCACAATGGTAATTCTCTTCATCCGTGATGGTGAGAAGATGTTGCCGACCTACAATAGTGAGTTGGATGGCTTCGTGGATGTGGATATCAACAAACCCGCTCATCGCCTTTGTCATCCCCAAGAACTCACTATGTCAAAGGACAACATTTTGACTTTGGCTCAGTTTGCTGGCGTTCACATCCCCAAGTCCACTTCCAAGTCTGGTTGTCTTGCCATCCTTTGTCAAAATTGGGAAAGTCTCATTGAGGGCGCTTCCAAGAAAATGGGTGGAAAGATAGACCAGATGTATGAGAGGGGCACCACAAAGGATGTTGCAACAGGCGTCATTTTCATCAAGCGCTTTGGCACGTGGGCTTCCTACAAGACAAGCACTGCCAAGGGGTGGGCTTTTGTTGATATGGGAAACCATTCCAGTGTCATCAACACCGTTGAGAAGTTCAGTGCCATTGCGGGTCGCCTGTCCAAAAAGGAGATGGAGCAGATTATGCATTCCATTGGACGCCGAGTTGTCAGCAGGGGCAAGGAGACTTGGATGACAGAAGACAGATATCGCGACTACTTCCTCACCAATTGGTCTCGCATCATCTCTATGGGTGGCTATGTCGTGGAAGAGGAGGTGGCAGTTGTCAGCGAAACCGAGGGGGAGGATGATGAGGAGGAAACGACCAGTGAGGAGGAGAGCGGTGGTGAGGCTGAACCAGTCATCTTCACCAGTGATGGCAAAGCTCTTTCTTTGGAAGAGGTGCTCTATGGCTCTCACAACATCTTGGAGGACAACGATGACATCACGGACATCATGAACGACACAAAGGACTTCATTGACAATGAGACCCACAGGAAGTTCAGCATCATGACCTTGAAGGACACCCACCTCTTCACCTTCTTTGCGCCGCGTGACTACTCCGTGTTTAGGTTGAAGGAGGCCATTGTCAGGCGCATTGAGCGCGTTCGTGACATCAAGAAGATTACCGATGGTGTGTCTCTTTCTGTGGATGATTTTGTGCTGACGGATGGCATCAAGATGATTGGAGATGGCTGGCATCTGTCTTCATTGCATCCAAACCTCACAAACATCCAGATGCTGTTGCGCTTCAAGGGCGGTGGAAAGTCTATCAAGAAAGATGACAAGGTGAAGAGCATCACTGCCAAGGGCTCGGAACTTGAGGCCAAGGTGGCAGAGCTGAATAGAAGGACTGCCTCTGTTGGAGGCACTGGCTTTGATGTCAAGTCCTATGAGGCGACCTACTTGGCTATCAAGAATGATAAGAGTGAAAACTACATCCGTGGCATCATTGAGAAGATGGACTTCCAGCAGGTTCAGGCCTTGTGGGATGAAATTCCGAAGAAGGATGGCACCGACATTGTGAAGATGAGTGAATTGACTATGATGAAGCTGGCACCGTTCATCGTTCCCGAGTTGAAGCGTCTGACACTCTTGAAGGAGCAGTCAGAGCAGACCATTCAGGCCTTTGAGGTGGCATATCAGGAGCAAATGGCTTTGTCTTTCTACACCGACAAGTCGCACTATGATTTCTCAACTTTTGGACGCATCGTGAAAGCCAAGCTTGACGAAGAGACCTTCAAGCGCAAGTTCAATGTCGGACAGGATACCGCGATGGGCTGATGTAAAGATTTGGCAGAAATTGCCCCCATTTGTTGAGCAGTGGCGCTTGTGTAGAGGGTCATTGCTTGGCACATTTGGGACGCTCAATTCCGAGGTGGAAAACAGTGAGGTCTGACAACTTTAGATTTTGGATTTGAAACTGGGAGATTTGAGCCCTAAATCTGGGAGATTTGAACCCCAAATCTGGGAGATTTGAACCCTAAATCCACCCACCCAAAATCCCAAATTCTAGGAAATTTGAACCCGAAATCCACCCACCCAAAATCCCAAATCCGCTATTAAAAATGAATAGATTTGAACCCCAAATCTGGGAGATTTGAGCCCTAAATCTGGGAGATTTGAACCCCAAATCTGGGAGATTTGAACCCCAAATCCAGCTATCAACCTATCCCAAATCCGCCCATCCACCTATCCCAAATCCCAAATCCACCGGCATCCGTGGCAGGTTGTCATCTTTTGCTGTGGGCTCCCAGATTGGCGTGGCTTGCAGTGATGTCTGATGTATGATAGATGGCTATATGATATATGAACGCGTAGCTTTAACCTTAATGCTATGCATTAAGGTTGAACCTAGGAATGTTAAAGACGAATAATATTTTATGATACTAATTTATGATATAAATTTATGATAAATTTTATGGATAAATTTTATGGATGAAATTTATGGATATGAAATTATGGATGTGGTGAGGTGGTGGTTGATGTTGTTGTGATTTTATGATATGATTTTATGATGTGATTTGATGATGTGATGGTGGGAGGGGATGATATGAACCTAGGCTGAAGAGCCTCTAGCTAAAAACGACTCCAAGGGGTACTGGATGATAATGATGCGCCATATCTTCTATGGGAATGGAAAACACCGTGCATTTCTGGATAGTTATCTTCCATAGATCTTGATCATGGATAAGAATCATCTTCCAAGGCATGGATAGTCATCTTCCATAGATCCGGGATCCCATAGCTATGTCGGTACATGGGTGCACTCTGACAGCAAGAATTGCCATGAATTAGTAGAGGAACAAGCCACTGTGCTCATGCGATACCATTTACGGTTTTATGTTTTGGGTGAACTGACACTGGATCAATTCCCAGGGAGCCTCTTCTTCTGCCTGCCATCCAGCCACACCATAGGGACCAGCGGTAATCTCGGCCTCCAATGTGGCGGCAGTGCCATGCTGGGTTCTCCCAAGGAATGAAGAAACACCCTTGCCGGGAGTGCAACAACACATCACCTGTCTCTATGGGTCTATGCTACACAAATACCTATACCATCTTATTTTAATACCAATCTATTGGTCGCACCACGCGAGTTTCAGTTGCTCTTATCTATCACCAACGATTGGTGTATTCCAAAAGAAATGCCTCCTTTTGTTCACGTGGCGATGCGCTAGCGTACGGCCCTGAAATCGTGAACAATCCATCCCTGGTGGCACTGCAAGTCGTAGCTGAACGAATGATGGCACATCAGCTATAGCAAGCCGCAGCTGACGTGCGACCAACTGAAGAGCTGGAGGTTAGTGATGATTCAGTGCTATAGATAAAAATAGCAATGACAATAAAAATACATTGAGTGATACTACATTAACTGAGAATAATAATGACTACTACATTGACTGATGCTTAATGATGGCGTCGCACTTTGCACACCAGTTCAGTCCGTAGTGTCCCAGCTCCCTGGCAGAAAAAGGCAGAAACTTTGCGAAGGGCTGGCAGCTTGAATGGTTCATAATGGCTGCTTCACCAACAGTTGGTAGTTTCTCAGAATGGGGGATCCTCCCAATCATCCAGTTTGTGAATCATTTACAGAAATAAACCAACATTTTTTGGGGGTTCCTCATTTCAAGAAACCCCTAGTTTAGTTGATGGTGGCTATTAGATGGTTCATTGCTTGAAAATTCATATCCTGGCTGAGAAGACAAGTGAAGATCAATGATGATTTGTTGCTGGTAATGGTAGTGGTGAATGATCCTGCATTGGTTGGTGGTTGCCCATTCCAAAGACATTTAGTCAATTAAAAAATCATAGCCAATAATCTCCAGGTAAGGTATATCAAACAATATCAATTGACAGACCATCAAACAGCCAAACCATTCATAAAGCATCAATGGTTCTTTATAGCAAATACTTAAAACCACGAGCCACTTTGCGATGGCTACTCAGATTGCCCCACGCCTTTATGGCTTGAAGTCGGTGGTAGACCTGTGGCTGCCTGCACAAATGCAGTGGCGGCACTGCGCTCGGATCACATGGTAAATGATGGTTACTAATGGTGGTCAGTCATGATGATGGTCGAACATGGTTGATGATGGTCGATAATGGTTGATGATGATTAATGATTTATCTGGCCTGGGACTTGACTATGCGTCCAATTGCCTTTGCTGCTTGTTCACTTACAAACCACCAGCGCCACTACTGCACTTGTAGCTGAAACTGTTGTGTCAGTGTCACGGATATTGTATTGTTTCACCTTTTGCTTTATCAATGATCATTAATCATTCCAACTGTTGTCACTGACAAAGTTCACACAGTTGCAGTGTTGCTGCTACACCTCTCCTGTTGCTTCACTTTGTCCATGGATCCAACTGGGCAAGGAGTCATCACCAGGATGAAAAAACCACTCCATGTCCAGCGCCCGGATGAGGTACCCCCAGCTCCCGGCGCACCGCAACTTGTCGCAGAAGAGCATCCCTTCTTTCCGCGCTTCGCAGAGGATCTGGAACGATCAGCCAACAAGACATGGAAACTGGCCCCAGGCTCCCACCTAGACGAGGAACAGCTGGGGCTTGGCCCTAACCCTGCCAGGTTCACTGAAAAAACACCTTTGTCTCAGATATACCCAGGTCATGGATGGTCATGGATGGTCATGGATGGTCATGGATGGTCATGGACCTACTTGAAATCACTGGAATGATCCAGGAAGACCACTCACATTGCATCCGAGCCCTCAAGATCTACCGCTGAAATAGTGGCGGTTTCACTGGTGTGAAAGCCGGAATCACATGGGTTTTACCTGTTGACAGGTCTTGATTCACAGTCAATTCCCGTGCATGCATGCATGTATGTATGCATGTGTGTGTGTAAATTTGAATACATCAATATATATATATATAGAGAGAGAGAGAGTGAATCTAAGTTTAATATTATGTGTATATATAACCCATGTTTTCCACTCTTCATGCTCATCAGTCCATGATTCGCAGTCTGGCACTCTGCAAGTTGCTTTCGCTTGGACAGCCCTAGTCATAGGATCAGCTTCGTTGAAGGTACCCCAAATCACCATCCGATGATGAATTTCGCATGGAAAGCAACGCACTCTCTTGGAGAAGTACACCACTTGTGGACATAAAAACTGTGAGCTCCAAGAAACTTATCACACATGCGGAGTCACAAAGGGTCCAAACAACACTCAGTTTCAAAATGCTCTGAGGATATGGGAATGGTCTGGGTCAAGAGGCACTCAAGGGACCACATAAATAGCTCCATCTCCAATCCCCATCTACTTCTTCAAGTTTGGTTTCACCAGTCTGCAGGGTGCAGCCTTGCCTTCCAAAGGTACTGCTGTGTGATTTTGTACCTGCAACAAATCAGAGCCCCCAAAGTTGTCAGATGGTTTGTACTGCCGCACCGGCACAGGCACGTGGGAATGATGTTGTTTGTATGTAGTGGTTTTATATATATATATATGTGTTGATTTATTTACTTGCTTATACGTATTTATATATATATATTGAATTATTTATATTGAAATATATATATATATATATATATATATTGAATTTATTTGTTTATTTATCTATTTATTTATCTATTTATTTTCAAATATCTATATATATATATATATTATATAAACATATATCATATTTACATATATATATATTGATTTATCTATCTATATAGAAACAAATAAAAATAAATAAAAATATGTATGTCCAAAGTGAGACCCTTCAATTATGAGTCACTTCACTGTAATTACATCCAGCACAATTGATAGTATTTGCTACCCCACTTCATATGGGTGTTTCGCAGTTCATAGAGGTACCCCCAAAATCATCCAGTCTTCTAAACATTTGTAGTAGTGGACCAACCATTTTTAGGGTCACCCTTATCTATTTTGAGAAACCCCAATATAAATGCTTATCCTATGTACGAATCAGGGGAGCCTCGTGACAGGCTTGCCAGCAGCCATCAGGCTGCAACCGTTGCAAATCATCGTACTACGAGTGGCCCATGGCGAGGTCCATTGCTGAACAGCGAAGGTATAGCTTCATCAAGGGTGAACATGTTAGTCCCCAAGCCCAAAAGAACTTCATGATTTCAATGCTGCAAACCTGGCCAAGTAGAAAGCATGACTATTGGTCGGCAGTTGGTTGTATCGTCTCATGATAAGCTGATGATGCAACGATACCCCAAGTCAGGTGGTAATGATCAGCGGATGGATGTAAAATTATCATCGCTGGTTTTTGGGGGACCAAGGGGTCAGTTGGTGCATGTAGAGTAACGATGGGTAGGTCCATGGCCGGTACCCGCATGGCCCATCGCCAAATGATTAGGGAAACCCACCGGCGCACCGACCTCCCCTGGCACCTGAACATGGGCGAGATGAGGTGCTTGATGTTCGTGGCACACTTCATCAACTCGTCCATGATTTCGTACCTGCGGATGCTCTGCCACGGATGGTCTCTGCTCAATGTGGATGGTCAGGGATGATCATCCGGCAAGCCATCTGGTCATGGGAATTCGTGATGGGATTGCGACTTTCACAACCACAACCACAATCCTGACTCGAAACTCGCGAAACGATGAGAATGTTCATGATCATCCATGGGTCACGATTATGGTTGCATTCAGGTTTTGAACGTGTTCATATATCCATGACAACAATGATGATCATCAATTAGAGCAATTGAACCAACAAGTCTGATGCAGGAACCCATGCTTAGTCAATAGCGGCCCTGGGTGCAGGGTCCACATTATCGATGCTGGAGAACCAACCTAGGGACATGACATGCCAAGCCCTTCTGCCTGACCTCGTCATCCTAAAATGCATAGATTCCCTTCTAAACCAGGGCTTGTTGGGGCAGGATCGACACACTGAGCAGTTGTGAAAGCCCGCTGCTGCCGTTCGCGGCTGGATGGCTTGT
>VSDK01014150.1:113574-123637 GCA_009767595.1 Symbiodinium kawagutii
TTGCTCTAGACATCTCTTGCTCTAGACATCTCTTGCTCTGGACATCTCTTGCTCTAGACATCTCTTGCTTCAGACATCTGTTGCTCTAGACATCGCTTGCTCTTGACATCTCTTGCTCTGGACATCTCTTGCTCTAGACATCTCTTGCTCTGGACATCTCTTGCTTCAGACATCTCTTGCTCTAGACATCTCTTGCTCTAGACATCTCTTGCTCTAGACATCTGTTGCTCTAGACATCTCTTGCTCTAGACATCGCTTGCATTATCCATCAGTTGCATTAGCCATCAATTGCATTACATATCTAATGCATTAATTGTGAACTTTAGTAACACGGAACTTTCGTATCGAAACTTCCTTTGATGATAAAGCCTATAGAAATTGCACGTCCGCACATGGTGGTGTCTCAAAATAAGGGACCCACCAAATCATCCAGTTTTTTATACATTCATAGCAATAAACCGTCCATCTTGGGGGGTCCTTATGTTAAGAAATAATCATATCAACAATTCACTGACCAGGCCTTCCACAATTTTCCCAAGTTGGCACCGAATGCCCTGAGTTCCCAGACTTGCGATTTGGGCATCAAGAACGAGTTTCTTTGCCTCCATGATGTGCCCAAGATCCAAGAGGACGGAGGCCAAGGTATTGATGCTTGACAACGTCTCACGATGACATAAACCAAGCTTTACTTCGCCTTGGCGGAAGCAAAAACTGCCGTATCGTGTGGCTACAACTGCATGTGTTAGTGCCACTTAGGTATGGTTTAGTCATAATGAAAAAACTGTATATCTAGCCGTCTATCTAGTCTATCTATCTGTCTATCTATCTATCTGTCTATCTATCTATTGATCCATGCGTCTTTGGATCTAGGCATCCATGCATCTATGTATCTATGTATCTATCTATCTATCTATCTATCTATCGATCTATCTATCTATCTGTCTGTCTGTCTGTTTATCTGTCTATCCATCCATCCATCTGTGCACTTATATCTTTTTATATGTATATATTTTTGCACGACATACTGCATATGTGTTATGCACGCATGTACATGCAGGCATGGTACACCTCCACTGTCATGTGTTGTCAAAAATACAATTCTGGTCTTAGATGTTTTGATACCAATCACGAAGAAAACAAGACAAGGTGAGACGTTGAGCGAGAGACCCAAAAGAAAGCAGGCGCATCCAGTTTGTCTCTGACACTTCCTACATCCTGGCCATCCAAACTGAGCTCCCGAACGTTTCTCCACGACCCTTCGGAGACGATCTTCTGCCTCCTTCAAGTGCTTCAAGCCGCCGCGAGCGTGAAGAACCAACGCCAAGTGGTAGGCACTCGACAGCGTTTCCGTATGGGACTCACCCAACTTCTCAGTGCCTCGCCAAACTCACACGGCTGACACCACCCGCCATTCGTAGGCATTGGCACACTTCCAAACTAGGAGCAACCCGCAAATCTGTGCGCAGTTCTGGGGATTCTGTATGACATGCGTTTGAAAGTCTTTCTTTTGCAACGGCACCGCAGCACCGCTTGGAAATGCCACTGCATCAGGCCCCTGCATGCGACTCACCTGCAACACTTCCCTACCGCTGGGTTCCCAGGCGTTGCTTCAAAACCTCCCGGATCAAATCCTCCGCCCTTTGCAGGCTGCCGCAATCCAGAAGGGCCAACGCCAAACTCGCCTGACTTCTCAATGTGTCCAGGTGTTGTGAGCCAAGGCTCTTCGTGCCTGCAAGCCGGCCCTTTGCACCAACACTCTACTGACCCGACTTCAAACGCACAAAAGATGAACCTGTTGGAACCTGTTGCGGCCCTGGTCACTCTTGGTGATCTTACAAGATGTTCTGTACACTGTTGGTCTCATGATCTGACACCGTGACAGAACTTTTACAGCTTCAGTTCGCCAAGGTGACCACCGGAGAGAACCAGACGCCCGAGCCCAAAACAAAGCTGAGCTGCGCAAGTCGAAAGCTTCTTCCAGCACTTCCGTCGCCCTCTTCAGCTCGCCAAATTCCAACAAGACCAAGCCCAAGTTGTGAAGGCTTCCCAACATCTCTGGACGGTCTTCAGTCTCTGGAGGGTCTCCAGTTTTTTCTTTGCCTGCTGAGGCCGACCCTCTAAACTGCACACAAAGCTCACGTGTTTCTCGAAGAAAACTTTGTTTCAGGTATCAGGTGAGATTTGTCTGGCATAATTCTACGCACAGACCCCGTGGTTTGCCCGGAGGGCAAACCACGGCTGTCCGTGCGTGTTGAACATTGCTCGAAGAATCAGTGAGAAACACTGGCTATACGCAGTGATTTAGGGTTTAGGGTTTTAGGGTTTTAGTTTTAGGGGTTAGGGTTTTAAGGTTTTAGGGTTTAGGGTTTTAGGGTGTAGGGTTTTGGGGTTTAAGGGTTTAGGGTTAGGGTTTCTTGATTCTTAGAGTTTCAAAACAACGGGCCTGCGCAGGTTTTTGATCAGTTGACAAGACTCACTTCTGGGCAGGTCTTGTGGTCACGGGCAAACCATAGGGTCTTGCCGTAATTCTAGTCTATACCAGTGCATTGCATCTGTCACTGTCTGTTACGAGCTCACGACGTGAAGCGGCAAAGAGAGACCTGGTCTCTCCGCTGGGATCCCAGACGCTTTTTGAGAACATTTTCCAAAAGATCTTTCGCTTCCTTTAGCCCCTCCACACCAAGCTCTCGCAGGGCCGATGCATAGCCGTTGAGAATTTTCTGCTTCCGTGGATTGTCATCAGCAAGATGTTGACGGCCTTGGCTGCAGCCGACTTGTCCAATATTCTCAGCTCAGTGGGTGTCAATGATGTTGCCATTACAAACTCTATGGTGGAATGGTTCCCGGTAGAAACTCTTGCAACAAACACCATCTTCACTCTCCCAAGGCATCCACCTCCTCAACAGCCATTACAAACCACCAATAGCAGACAGACCTGAAAATGAAAGTAGTGACTTTTCGCAAAAAGCAGTTCCCCACACTAGTTGCAACTGATCCCACTGGCGGAGTATTTAGTATGAGGATATTTGAGGCTTGCCTATTTTGACAATAGACCTGAATGGAAAGGTCTCTGTTTTTGATTCGTGGGCAGTTCATGGACAGTCCCACCTTTTCTCTCAAGAAAATGCCTTGCTATTTCTTATCATACATGGCAGTTTCTGAAAATAAAATATACCACCAAATCATCTACTAACACTGTAGTGGTTGATAGTAATAAGCCAACCATAACTTCGTGGTACAACGAGAAACCGCCACATGTTGTGTTGATTTTTTGCCAAGGTGCAGATGTCTGACCAGCATTCTTTGTAGAACCTATAGGCCTCCGGAAACTCGCAACGACTCTGCAGTCGCAATGCGAACTGGAATTTGCAGTCGACCGTGTCGGGGTGGTCACGGCCCAGTTCTATCATCCGAACCTGGAATAAGGAGCCATCCAGAGCGTTGGGAAGCGCACAGTACCAGGAATCCGCACACATGAAAATGGGATCCCTACCGATGCAGTCCCTAAAATTTCTCCAAATCCAAGCCTGGTATGGGATGGCATGTGTCCCAATGTTCACCTATCATTAACCATTGTTTTCCCTATAGTTTTGTTGGTTATTATCCACCATTCCTGGTAGTTAATATTGACCCAAAGCCAACTGGCCCCGCCTGGTAAATATCCCACAGGGTATCCTGTTCAGCCTTTGCGTGCTGCAACTCGCCGTCCTCGCAAAGAGCAAACCCTGCAGAGACTCCATGATGGAACCGAATGATGTAGATCCAGCTGTCAATGGACTGCCCCCACTTTACCTGCTAGCTGGTGATTACTCCCAACTATTGGTGGTGGATGAATATGGATTCAACAGTACATCAAGAGAGGGTCATTGAATACTTTCGATATGTGATATCCACGCCCAAAGCCGACTGAGTGCAGTCGAGCTTATCTCCAAGTACAACATATACGAAGACAAATCCGCTTTAGGATTCCATCCATGTTGGTGGGTTATGTCGATAACATCAAAATTTCGTTCGGTATCAAAATCGATGCTAATTTTTCTCAATCTGCTTGACAATAAATTCTCAACGCCAACGAAGACTCAATGTCACTAGAAGGTCGGCCAAAAACTCTGCTGAGCTTTGTCAGTTCTTTGCGTGTGAAGCTGCACATCAAAGGTATGCCCAGCCTTAATTTCTAAACATATCTGAGAATATGTACTTATATTTCTACATGTTTATCTATGTATATATATATTTATTTATTTATTTATTTAAATATAAATATATATATATATAGATAGATAGATACATTTGTTCGGAAAAACACACAACTTATATGCACTGTGATTGAATTTATTGAACAGAAAGCGGAGCTTTTTACTGGAATGTCCTATGGTTTCCCACGATCCTCTTTGCTTTTTTCCTTGGCTTTCATTGTTTTTCTACTGGTTGTCCATGAACTTTCAATGTCTTAAAGATTCTCTTCCTTGTTCTTTTTGGGATGTCCCTTAAGCTTTCAAGGTTTTTCACGTATTCCACTTCCTCATGACTTTCCAGCTGTTTTCTATCGTTGTCTTTGGTTTCTGATCCATGGTTTTCCTTGATGTTCTACTTATATCCCTTGATTTTCAATTCCATTTTAGGCAAGACCCGTTTCATTGCGTGGACATAACACGTCTTTTTTTCCATGGGCTTTGGATTATTTTGGACATAAAGCCTCTCCCTCCGCGTGGAATGAGCAGCGTTTTGGGCATGACACAATGATGTATTTGTAGCATGTTTGATCACAATCCCATTCATATCGAGTTTGGATTTTGGACCTCAGTCATTGTTTTTGCTATTGGTGTAGTAGCTGCAGCTGTTGTTGTTGTTGTTGTTGTTGTTGTTGTTGTTGTTGGTTGTTGTTGTTGTTGTTGTTGTTGTTGCTGTCGCTGTTGTTGTTGTTGCTGTTGTTGTTGTTGTTGCTGCTGCTGGTGTTGTTGTTGTTGTTGTTGTGGTTGTTGCTGCTGGTGGTGGTGGTTGGTGCTGGTGGTGGTGGTGCTAGTGTCCCTAGTTTTGTTTCTTTGTGATGCTGAAAACCCACTGCAAAGTCTCAAAATAGGTAGCTGTCATCTGAATTCCCAAGAACATCTACCTTCCCTAGAAAAGCTTAATGCGGTTGTTGCTGCTGGTGGTGGTGGTTGGTGCTGGTGGTGGTGGTGCTAGTGTCCCTAGTTTTGTTTCTTTGTGATGCTGAAAACCCACTGCAAAGTCTCAAAATAGGTAGCTGTCATCTGAATTCCCAAGAACATCTACCTTCCCTAGAAAAGCTTAATGCTATGTACAAACAGCCAAAACCACAGTAACAGAAAGAAAGGCTACATTAGCGAGGGAATCGAAGAATCCGAGAAACAATCCACGAAACCAACAACCCGCACAAACCCCTTAAAAAGCAAAAACAGCAAGAGCTACAAAAACCAAAAGTCAGGAGGCCACTAGCTAATAACCAAGAACCAAAAGCCAGGGAAGCCGCCAGAGAAGCCGCCAGACAAGCCAAGAGCCAGGAAACCAAGAGGGACAAAGGTCAGCAAAGGCATCCAAAAACATAAAGTTCACCCCCTCAGGATTTTTTTTGCCAGGCGATATGCGGCCCGGTCTGGGCTACGTGTCAGCAGCAGCAACCCTAGAGGGTGAGTTCACTATAAATGGTTCTTGTTTCATTTTGGGGGTCAAATGTTTACATAGTTCTCGATCTTCGGCAACCGGAAGGTGAGCATGCAGTCCGTGAGTGGTATCATATCAAAAAATGTATACATGTATCTATATATATATACACACCTCAAGAGAAAGCAGCAATTCAGTACCCCAAAAAATTTGGTTCCCACTTCTGTCACCTCTTGAGAATCGCAAGCTTGCCCCAAGAATCCTTTCTGGCAACAACCCGCCAATTCTTTCATTGCAGAAAGTGACGAAGAAGCCAAAACCCACAAAAGCCACATGTGACTAAGAAAGCCGAAAGCCAAAAGCGACAAAAGCAATGAAAACATATAGTAATAATACCAACCCTTCGTTCTTTTTGGAGCTGCAACTATTCTTTTGAAGAGGATGCAGAAGTTTGACTGCAGTCGATAGGCTCGCAAGACTGTCAAATGAAATCACGCCATATGTCGATATTTTCAAGTCTCTTCTAAATGTTGCAGTAGCCAAAAGAGAAAGACAAATTCATTGGCACAGAGATGACAATAAATGAAAACCCACAGTGAAGGGTGTGGGTTGGACTGACCACCAGCAACCACTAGTTGCATTTAGGAATCCATTTCCACTCGGATGACCCAAACGTCACGATGTTTGTCGATCTTTCGCCCCAAGGCATCTTCACCTGGTGGCGTGACGCTTTGGTGGCGTGGCGAAATTCGCGGTTCGGGCATTGCCTTTCTGAGCCTCTGACCGATGGTGAAACTATGCGCTTTTCCATCCAGGGTCTCCGTTCGTTGCTGCATATCTGGCCTCAGCAACTTGCGAGTAAAATGGATATCTTCAACTGGCAATGCAAGTGGATAAAAAGCACCGCAGGAATCACAACTCGGTGGATCTGCCATAAAATGTTGAGGTTTGAGACTGCTTCAACTGTCGCAGTTGGAAAGCTCCAATGCAAGCCATGGCACGTCAACGTTTCATGGACATTATAGGCTATAGATTTCGGTACGATAAGGGGAATGCAAAATGCAGTTCGGTCAAAAAGATCCCGCATCTTCTCCGCCATCCCTTCGTTTCCTTTCAGAGCCTCCGGGTTCGCACCTGAGTTCCCCCCAAAACCAGCCACAACACAGCTGGATGGGACAAGATGACCAATCAGAACATCAAACTAAAACCAGTAAAACCAGTTGCCTTCTTATTCTCTGAGACTCGGACACTGCGGGTCTTCATTGGTATAGTTGTTGAAGAAGATCCGCAGACGTGAGCCAAAGACCTAGAAAACGGACACCAACGGACACCCCGTTGGTGCCCCATTTTTCGCGGATCACCAAGCCGAGGGACACTGGGTTCGTGCTTGGTGGCGTAAAGACCTTGGCCAAAAAGAGCGCGCTTTTCCACCAGAGATGCGAAGAGCTCTGCTTCGACCTGCTCCAGATTTGCGACGTTCAGGAAAGCAAGCTGGTCCGTGTAGTGGAACAGCACCACAATCTCTTCACCTGCCAGGCCAGACAATAAGTGACTATTTCAATTTCTCAAAATAGGGGTACCCCCAGATCATCCAGTTTCTTTAGCATTGATATGAATAAACCAACCATTGACAGCAGCCTCTAAAATTCACTTAAAATGACGAGCTAAAATTCACGGGCTGCCTGGCCGGCCGAAGCGTCGCAAGTCAAAGGCGGACTGCCAAACCTGCACTTCCCCGTCAACGGTTTTGCAAAGAAATGTGAGCTTCTCGTCGAGGGAACTATCTTCATAGAAAAAGCCGCGACCCTTGGGCTTTCGCAGATACCTCGGTCCCAGCTGCTTCCCTTTCGCTGAGCACAAGCACGATGCAAATACGCCAGTGGTTTTCAATTACGATGAGTTAAACCAGCGGATCTCTTGCTGTACTTCACCCAGGTGCTCTGATTCTTGACCATGACTAGTTGACCATGACTAATTTGATGCTTCTTGGTATAAGTTAACCCAGTGCACTTGCATTAACTTGCTCACTATTCTTAAGCATAACTACTCACCATATCTTATCATTGGATCCTTCTCAGTTGACCATCAACAAGGCACCCGTCAGCAAAGTACTCGGAGAGCTCGGCCCGCCATAAATTGAATTTGGACAGGCGCTGCACCTCCAGCGCTTCAGTTCCAATCACTGGGAAACAAACGTTTTTTCAGAGAGACTGGGTGTTTTTTCCAAGCAAACCGTTTGAATCGCCATATTTTGTCTCCAGTTGATACATCTGTGAGGAGGCTTTGTTTTCAGATGCAGATTATTCTGACGCTGACTGCGCTGGCCATCAAGTCAGCGGCCACTCTGACAATATAACTAATCACTCCCTCAGCGCTAGATGGCATAGTTCATTTGTATGCGCAAATCACCTTGTTCCGGCCATCATAAATTGATGGCCAGTGCTGTGATTTTTTTCAGCCCCGGCGGTGACCGTGTTGTAAGTGATTCTCCAGGCGAGTTTCCGGAGGGTCGCTTGAAAGCAAAAGTTAGTTCTTGGGGAAAAGACAGAGGTAATACAGTCAGGGATACATTCTGGTACTGTAGCTGAATTGAACAAAGAAAAAATCAGCGAGGAATGATAGCAAGAATTATGATAGCAAGGCTACTGCACATGTACGTAAAAACAAATGAATGAATGAATAAATAAATGAACAAACAAACAAACAAACAAACAAACAAACGAACGAACGAACGAACGAACGAACGAACGAACGAACGAACGAACGAACGAACGAACAAGGAAATAAACAAACAAATAAATATACCAATAGATAAATAGCCAAATAAATAAAGAAATACATAGAGAAAAAAGAAACAAAATAAGAAAATAGATAAATGGATAAATAAATAAATAAATAAAGAAAGAAAGAAAAAAACAAACAAACAAACAAACAAACAAACAAACAAACAAACAAACAAGCCCAAACATAAATAGATAAATGAATAATGAAATACAAGTACATAAAGAAAGAAAGAAAGAAAGAAAGAAAGAAAGAAAGGAAGAAAGGAAGGAAGAAAGAAAGGAAGAAAGAAAGAAAGAAAGAAACAAATTAAATAAATGAATAAAGAAGTAAGCAAATGAGCCAAGAAATATTGCTTGATCATGGCACAAGGAAGCATGTTGCATGTCCCATCCGCCGGTGCCTCCGGGTTGACCCTTGCCGGTACCGCGGCCCTGGCCTGGGTCGGGTAGCCTTGGAAACGGCCGCTGAGAGCTCACTCGATACATCCAAGTCGCCAGAAGTTAAGGCCGAGGAATCTCGATTGGTTAATGATAAGTTATAATGGTAGAATGGTTAATAATGATGGTCAATAATTGATTTTTGATCTCTTTCTTGGTTTATCATGAAGCATCGATGACCTATGGTCAATGATAGTTTATAATGGTTTAGGTATACAAAACAAGAAGAACAACAAAAAAACACAACAACCACAACAACCACAAGAAGCATAACAACCACAACCAAAGGGCTTTTCGACAGCATGGTCGGTGCTCAGGCCTGAGGGCTCACAATCAGTTGCCCAAACTCGACTTATTTCAGATGATGGAATTGACATATTGCATAGTAAATGGTTTATTTCAACTTATCGAATATGATTACGAAAGTTTCAGAGCAAGCCTCATAGTACATAGTTATTCACTGTAGAACCATCAAATTGATCTTGGAACATGCGAAATGAAAGTTCAGAATAGACACAGGCCATAAACTTGGGTCTTTGATTCTTTAAAATGATCATTGGTGCTTCATGCCTAGTACAAATGATTGTTGATCACGGCTTTTAATTTTGATTGATCATCATATATGGCTAATATCAACGTTCATTGATGACTAGATGCTAGTAACCAACGGCCATGGACCATCAAAAGTCTATATCAACCATCTACAGTATCCATCAACGGCCAAACCCTATGTGAACCAGGAGTATGAACCATGTATCAACTACTACACACATCTTTGCATTGCAAATACATAGCCTTTAGACTCACACATAGGCTTCTAAGGCAAATACGAACAAATGCTCATATGTGAATATCTATACTGTATGTTACGTTGCTCATATAGAGACACAGAGAGTGTCTATAATGTGGTACAAATCATATGTCTACAGTACACGAAAAATTAGATATACAAGTGTTTCAAAAAAATAGTGGTACCCCTAGTTATCATCCAGTTTATTAGCCATTTATAGCAATAAACCAACCAATTGTTTCCTCCAAAAAAATGAGATTCACCAACAATCAACCAACCAATTTCTATTGCGAGACACCCCCAGGTGACCCATAAATTCCGTGTCCATCCACGCGGGCGCCGCTGCCACCAGGTCACCGGCCGGTCCCGCGGCCTGCGGCGCCTGCGGCAAGCCTCGGGGGGGGGGACTATCATGACTATCTACACTCAA
>VSDK01014150.1:123648-138328 GCA_009767595.1 Symbiodinium kawagutii
CGCCCCCGGGCCGTGGGGCCCGGGGGAAAAGCCTCGGAGGTGGGAACTATCATGACTATCTACAGTCAACCACTCAATCGATCAAAGAATCGTGAAGTGAAGTGAACTAGGGAACTAATATCTTTTTCGAACTAGGGATCTATCATTACTATCAGTCAATCAAACAATCAATCAATAATCAATCAATCAATCAATCAATCAATCAATCAATCAATCAATCAATCAATCAGCCAATGGTGTAGTGAAGTGAGTTAACTATCATTACTAACTCGCATAACCTTACAAGAATGGTTATAACATTTGTCCATTTGCATACCCCTAACCCCCCAATAACTGACCCTTGCCCTGCTCCTCTCTCTGGGTTCCCTCGCTCGCCAGAATTGCAGCATTCAAATCTTGGTCACAGTCCTGGCCCCGTGGTGTGTTTCTGTGTGTGTGTCGATTGATTTGGAACGTCGGCTCGTCAGCAAGGGTTTCACCCATTTCCGCCGGCCATGCATGGGAATATGATGCTTATATGTTTCTATGTATGCGTCAGTTTCCGTTTGTCAATCAGGCGCGAGACAGATATAAAGACACAGAATTAAAAGACCATATATATATATATGCGTACTATATATATATATATATATGCGTACTATAAATATATATATATATGCGTACTATATATATATATGTACTATATATATATATGTGTGTGTGTGCGTACATGTGTAGAAAGATCAATGTATATGTATATATCCAAATTTGGTTTTTGTGCCAGTTCTTGATAGGTGAACCATAAATGTGGGTCATCGCTTCTTGATGATGATCAATGGTGCTTCATGCCTGGTACTGATTCTTGTTAATCTGAATTATTGATGCTGGATGCTTCCAGTACAAGTCACAAACAGTCACCGGCCCAAAATATTGTGTATACATAAATATCTTGATATCAAGATAAATTTAGATATGCACATATCAACCATCAATATTGTCCATCAACAGTCAATACCCTACATGATCCATCAGTATGAACCATGTATCAACTACTACACGTATCATGTAAGCATTGCTACTGTATGGCCTACTCACACATACGCAGTGAAAACAAATACAAACACATTCACACAGATTTCAAAAGCAATACTACTTAGCTATTTCCCATAAATCCTATAAATCCCATAAACCCCTGCATATTTACTCAAATCTGTAGCCGTAAATTCTCAATGACCTACCCATTCTTGGTTCATCTTGGCACAGGACCATGTCGCCCGTCCGGCGCCTCCTGGTAGCTGTCACCACGGGGAACTGGCGCACCAACCTGGGTCTGAAGGCCTCGGACCGCACATTTCTGGCAGCAAGAAACTAGCACCCGGAGATGGTGGTTTCATAGGGGATGGAAACGGTTCGCAATAGGGGCTAATGAAACCATTAATAGGGGATAATGGTTGGTAATAAGGGCTAATTGTGATGGCTAATGACCAACAAAGTTATGGTTCAAGAACTATTTTGTGGAGGGTTCTCAAGCCATGCCGCAAAATCGATGGTTTCTTACTATGAATAGAATAGTTGATACACTGGATGATTTGGGAGGTTCCGACGGGAAACCATCAGTCACCAAACTCCACACCCACCTCCTAGTATTTTACGAGCATGTAGGATCTAATCTTCTTTGCAATGACGAGTCGACTGAGTGCGAGGCACCCCTTTCCCCTGGATCCTCTCAATTTTCCTCCAACAATATTATTAACAACTTCAGGTGCACTTGCCCTCCGTCGACTCGTTTCGCTCGGGCATCCATGTCTAGCGTTCCCATTGAAGAATGTCTTCTCAACTTAGTTGCCGGGAAATTGCCCATCTCCCAAAACATAGGGCTGCTGCTCAAAGTTTGCTATCCTTGTTTTCATGAACGGATCACGTGGCAAGCACCACTGGTAGAACCTCATTCCGTTGCTGATGAAACATTCGACAGGCGATGTCGACGTTTATCTCAGCAAAAAAGAAGACTCATTGCTCAAAGCATTTCAGAGTCAAGCTGGGGGTTCGGTTCTGGAATGCTTGGATACACTCCTTGGGCCTTGTTTTTAATCCATTTCATCATTCGCGACGATTTTCTTCCTGGAATTCTCTTCCCTGAGCTTGGTTTTGGCACGTTGGTTCAACGGTTCCCCAGTCTTCGCTTAGGATCCATGACTGTGTCGTCCCCTTTGGCGGGGCCTGAAGCTGGAACTGCGAAACATACTGCCTTTTTGGGTTCAGAACCTTCAA
Organism: Symbiodinium kawagutii; assembly: GCA_009767595.1. NCBI lineage: Eukaryota > Dinophyceae > Suessiales > Symbiodiniaceae > Symbiodinium > Symbiodinium kawagutii. Next base: position 125,899 of record VSDK01014150.1, read on the forward strand.
AGCATTCAATATGCATTTGAATTCCCCCCATAAAGTTCAACTTTGGGCGGTTATGTTCCATGTTTCCTTGTTTTGTAGCCGACAAACTTGAGGCGATTCTGGGAAATTCAGGAACAAGATCTGCTTGGAATTTGATTTGTGACTACGCGGTGTGATTTTGGAGAAGGCTTTGCAGGTTACGAGCTCAGCTGGTGCGCCCCATCGTTGCATCATAGCTGACAACTGGGAAATTCTGACTAGTATTGATCATTGATGGGGCCGTTGACCAAGGGTAACAATGCTTGATCATGGTTACATGGTGGTTATATTCAGACTGGGCACCGACCCCGGACTTGGTCACTGGTTTATTCTCCTTGTCTGGGTCGATGTCTATATGAGGTGAACTCCCCCAACCACCAACTGCGGTGGGCACAACGTAAAGTGGTGAATGTTTTCGGTTTTTAATGGTTTGGTATTCATGGTTGGGTGTACAGCTTGCCAATTTCAGAATGGCAATACCGATGATTTTGAACGGGAAACCCTGAATGATTTAAGACGTGATGAATTGCTATTGACGGTGCATACTTGCAATTGCTTATTAGTGCTGGTTGATGCATGTTGAAGTGGTCATGAATAAGGGCTTCCTAACAGTTCAGAATGGCAACCATGATGGTTTTACATGGGAATGATTTTGTTCAAGCCATCAATACTGGTTACCACATGCTGATAGTGGTGAAATTAATCGGATATGAACCGTCATTGTTGCTTAATGACAGCTGATAATGGCTAATAATAGTGACCAATCGTGGTTGATGGTAGCAAGGATTAGTGATAAGACTTAGTGGTCAACGACTAGGCTTCATGACGCGTAATCATGATGATCAATGGTTGGCAGCAGATTTCCAATGGGTTCGCGGAGGAGCACCTTGCAGGGTTCTCCAAATTCAGCATCAACAACTTCCAGTGGCGGCTACAGGCGACAAAAGAAGTTGAAGATTCTTTACTCAAACACTACTCGATTTTGATAAGTAGCCACGATCAAACTGCCATAACCGGTGTTTCAGGTGAATGGTTGATTTGTACCGTGGGAAAGGCAGCGGAGGCAAATGTAAGTTCTGATTTGATCCGGCGGGGTTCAACAACAAGGCGACATGAATCTCAGACAGAACTGTGAACATAGCAAATCCTCGTGGTACAAACAAAGAGGTGTCCTGCGTGCTTCCATATACGCCTACCTCGAAGGAGTGTACTACTTTGAATGTTGTCATCACTTCCTCGTTCAAGAATCTTTTCTTCATGGAGTCTGCCATGGAAAATGCAAAGGGCACTGGGTCCGGAAACGATACCAACAAATATTTTTTCACCGTGGTGAACTGGTGCATGGCCTCCATGTGAAGCGCAACCCATGATGTGGCGACCGCTGACACTTGACTCAGTTGACGAATCAACCAGGAGCTGAAACGCATCCAGTGAATCATGGCTAAGAATGCTTTAAAGGTGGTAACAACCCAGGATACCATCTATGGAGAACTAGGGTGAAGAATGGCTAAGACTTAACATGATATGTAGCATGAAATATATTGGCTAAGAAGGATTATAATCCTAAGATTATGGCTAATCCTCGATGATTGTTTTGTTCAACATGAATCAACATGATATCTAATGATGGCTGATGTTCGGTTTGTTGTTCACAAAGCTTGGCTCACGTCACTCTGATTGTTTCTCCTCCCTGCTGGGATGCCCTGGCTCATTTTAACGGCGGCCGCCAACTCAGGATCCTGATGGCCGAGGGGGACGAGAAAAAATAACCAGATTCAACTTGATTAGATGGTGGAATTCTGGTTGGTGAATTTATTGAATGAGCAACTTGAACCATCATTAACCAGAATTCCACTTCATTGGTGAGTTTGTTGTTTGGATGGTGGAATTGTATTTGAATTGCTGTGCTTGGATGGTTGAATTCTGATTGATGATTGGTCAATCACGGTCAATGTGATGATCACTTGGATGTGCATCGTCGCTTAGTAACTGCTTGATGACCACCACCCTCAGCTGCACATCTAATTAGCTACGGATTGTGCAGAAGTGGCTATTGCTGCCAGCATGCTACCAAACACTCAGCGAATATAAAACGCAGTTCAACTTGTTAGTCTTCGATAGTAATACAAATGCGGTGAATACATCGATGATGGTAAGCCATGTTTCCATGTAAATAGAATTATTGACAACATAAATAAAATGAACAGCTGTAATATCTCCAATGTGCAGATTAAATTGTTTGTTCAAACATTATCATCATCTATCATCATCAGCACCATGAACCATCAATCATCTTCGTCGTTGTCGTCTTGGTCCTAGTCGTCACCGACCAGTGTCGTCATCACCATGATCAACAACCACCATGAGAGTCACCATCATCAGTCATCATTCACCATGCGTCAATCATCAACACCACAAGCTCATCTAAGCCAAACCTCTCTTCCAATAAGCTACCTCTTTTGGTAATTTCCGCCTCATTGCACGGCACTACTGGTACAAGAGCAACAACAACAACAACAACAACAACAACAACAACAACAACAACAACAACAACAACAACAACAACAACAACAACAACAACAACAACAACAACAACAACAACAACAACAACAACAACAACAATGACAACAACAACAACAACAACAACAACAACAACAGGGCCCAAACCATGATAGCATGGTCAGCGATCTTGGTGCTGACGCGTGGGGGCTCATTCAAGATCAGTCAAGGTCAGGCAAAAATTGCCGAAAAACATGCGAAACAAAAGATTCATGGGTGATCGATCTTCATAGTTAATCATCCCTGGTAATTCATGCCGGGTTCATTCATAATCATTATCACTGACTGGTCACCATGCACTGCTCACATCAACGGCTATAGATGATGAAGCACCATTTACTAACAATTAATTAAACGGCCATCAGTTTGCAATCACCAACGGTCGCTAGTTCCATGCAGCTGGCGCCTCCAGTTCGTTGTCATGACTGGGAACTCGCGTGGCGGCAAGCTGGGTCTTAAAGCCTAAGAAAACGCAGAGACGCCGCCCTTGAGGATGGGTTCCAACGGAGTTTCTCAAACACGGGAACCCAAATGTTTTTGTTTTATTACTATAACCTATTAAAAGTCGATGACTTGGGGGCGCTCTTTTTTGAGAAACCATCATTTGATTTGATAAGATGGGATGATAATATTGATATCAGTCTGCAAGAGGTTGAATCATGATGGCTACAAAAAAAATACCGTTGTACAACCATCTAATTTGGCTAATGGTTTCGAAGGTCATTCATTGACCCAAATTAACAATCGTTAAATCATGAGTGTTTTTGGTCGTTACATACAATGTGGGCCCCGCCAGCGGCCTCGGCTGTTGGTTTCTTCACTTTTTGGGGGCCTGATTCATGCGGTGAACTCCCGCAGCTTCCAACTGCCGGGGGCAGACCTTGAAAGGGTGAACATGGCGAGGAATTGAATGGTTAGTATATGGCCTTTTCAGTTGGGGATTCACATCGTGAATGGTTGCTACATGTGGGAATATCCATGGCTTCATATTCATTAACATCAACCGTTGGTCCTTGGCCATTCTGAATGACAACAAAAATGAGCTTGACCGGGCAATCGTGACTCTCTCTTTCACGATGGAAGGCTATTGGCCGCGCATACTTGTACAAGAACTTGTTGCTTGTCAATGCATTTTGCAATACCAAACTTGGCTTCCGCGGCCAGGTTTTGCTGGGATGCCCTGGCTCCATTCAATGGCCGCCAACTCCGCCAACGAAGGATCCTGACCATGCTGAGACAACACCAAATTCAACTTGACATTTTTGTGCGCAGGGATGGTTTCGTTGATGAACGGTTGATGGATGGTTTAGTTGATGAATGGTTGATGAACGGATGATGAATGGTTAAGGTATGGTTAATGAATGCTTAATTCACGGTTGATGAATGGTTAAGTTACAGTTGATGAATGGTTGATGAATGTGTAATGATGGTTGATCACCTTACATGTTTTGTAATTGCACGCTTAAATGATGGTTGATGAATGGTTGACAATGGTTCTGTGACGGCGAATGATGGATTATGATGATTACTTGGACGGGGATCCCCACTTAGTAGCTGGTTGAAAAATCCCAATCTCCAAGCTCAAACACGATTGCACCATCAAATCCTACTCTCAACTCTCAACGATGATTGCACTATCAAGCCATGCTCTTGACCATCGAAGCACTATGAAACCATTTCCTAACCAGGATGCAAGCATCATTACAATATCACACCATCTTCTCAACCATGATTGATTAACTATCAAGCCAATTTCTCAAGACTGATAGAACTGAGCTATTACACAATAGATCATCATCAAGGGAGCTTTCATTGTAAATCAGCAGCTATCATCAACTTTTTCTTAATCAAACTCTTGGTGCTTTATCCGATCACCCATTGCCGTGAGCACTAACAGCGCGCCTCATTCACGTTCGCTGGATGCCCCGCAGGGCCTACAGCCTGTCAGGTTGTGAAGGCGTAGGTTGCGTTAGGTCAGGTTGGTTGAAGTTGGTGATTGGTTTTTGGTTCAGGTTGGTTCAGGTTGGTAGCTCAGAATCAATTAGATGAAGTTTATATCATGATGATGAATATATACATATACATATACATATACATATACATATACATATACATATACATTTACATTTCCAAATACATGTACATATACATATACAATTACATTTTACATTTACATTTACATACACATTTACATATACATATACATATACATATACAATTACATTTACATTCACATATACATTTACATATACATTTACAAATACATATGCATATACATTTACATATACAAATATATATATATATATATAAATGATAATCAACAATGAGTATTTCATGAGCAACGATTTTGATTGGAAGGCAACAGTTCATTGCGGATACAGCAACAGTGTCTGGATGATTGGGTCTTCGTCAGCAATGCTAGTTACTGCAGGTTATTTTTGTTTCACAACAAATGTTGCGCTATCTGGAAGTCAAAGGGTGTTTTCAAGAAACGGATTGCAAGAATACAACAATAGTCTGAACAAAAATCCTGAAAATCATTTTGATTGCATCAAGAAAAAAACTAAATATAGTTTGCAATAATACTGTCAAAAGTGACAAGTCGAGCACTCATCAAGGCAACGGGTGGTTTGAAAGTCCCAGGTTACATCACATGATCCACGACCCGGCCACAGTACACCTGCTGAGTGTCAACACATTTTGATGCCTCTCCCCATTCCAGCAGTGTGACATTTCATTGTATCACATTCGATCACAATGTTCATGGCATGACATGACTCGACATCAAATACACACACACACCTGCAAATACGTGTAAAATACGGGACACATATGTCATCGCAAGAAGTCACTTACCCCAGGAAAATGACAACAGTGAAAAAATGCCATGGTTTCGGCGCATCCAAAACCTGAACAAATAAAACGGGTATCATAAACACTTAGTTGGATTAAAGCCGACACTGTTATGTGTACATGTTTGTTCAAACAAGAATGCCACACATATATAAACAACAAGTCTCCACGGCATCTCCAAACTAGACGAGTGCAATCAATCAATCAATCAATCAATCAATCAATCAATCAATCCATCGAACGACATCAAACAGGTCGACCCGCCCGCCTCCATAAGAAGAAATCGGCATGCACTTGAATCACTGCGGAAAAACAACAGTTTGTTCTGTTGTTTTCTTGTGTTTCTACTAGCTCTGACCCAAACCCTTGTGCGCATGCATCTTGCTCTTACACCATGCATATGTGTTTCACATGTTGATCAAACACAGACCTTCAGCAAAACAGCTCCGGTGTTCAATTCCCATGGCACATGTTCAAATTGCTTTTGCGTCCTGCTCTGTGTTACGCCATCATAGAAAATGGGTCGTTTAGCCTTGCGAATCCACAGTTTTTATCGCAAAGTACATTGCAACGAAATTGCCGTATTAAAAAACAGCATTGTGGAACAAATGTCTGAAATTTCATTATGGTGTTCAGATTTTGTCTTATGACCGTTCGCAAACAAGAAATCAAAACAACATTGTCGCTGGTGTTACAAACCGACCATGTTCAGGGAAAAAACAATAAACTCTTCCAAGCCAATCATACAACGCACAAAAATAATATTGCATCAATATCATTGTCATCCCCATCATCATCATCATCATCATCATCATCATCATCATCATCATCATCATCATCACCCTGCTAAAGTAAAGTTCCTCCTCGCGGTGATCCTCAACATCACCGTTCTCAACATCATCGTTTCTGCGACCACCATCATCAACGTCACTGCAGCCGTCAATGAAATCGTCCACCATAAAACGACAAAAACAATTCAAAAGTGAAGCAATTTATCGATCAACCACCTAAACAATCAACCGATCCACCCCTCTAACAATCAAACAACCAGAAAAATCACCCACTATTCATCTAAAAAACAAACAATCAATCCATCCATCCATCAACCAATCACTCAATCAATCACTCAATCAATCAACCCATCATCTTTTTAATTTGTATACTCGTTCGTTGCTGTCGCCTGCACTCAGAATCTCTAGAAATATACACTTGCTTGCAACACAAGTTGACTTGGCAGCAGAAACTCGAAAATTGCCACCGGCCTACATTAACAAGTGAATCAATCATTCACTCAACCCATCAACCAATCAATCGACCAATCAAACAAGCAATCAACCAATCAATCAATCAATCAATCAATCAGTGAATCACTGAATCAATGAACCAATGAATCAAATAATCCATGAACCAACGAAGCAATGAATCAATGAATCTTGCAATGAATCAATGGATCAATGAATCAATGAATCAGTGAATCTTTGAACCAATGAACCAATTAAGTCATGCATCAATGAGTCGATGAATTAATGATTCAATTTTCGTTTGCTGCCTCGGTCTGAAAAACGCCATAGTTTGTCCAGCTGTCCAGCACCAAAATTCCCCACTGGCCAAGCAGAAACAACCAATCTCCAACCGAACCCGACGGAAAACATGAACAAATGAACTGGATCACATCAAGCTGGAAAATATTGCGTTGATGCTTCTTTTGCTCGCTTTCGGATTGCGTCTTGTTTTTTGGGATAACAACTCGCCCAATAGGAAAGCGCGAACGATGAAAAAATTAAAATGTGGGAAGTAACCGAAATCTTTCTTTTTTGTTCCGTTTCGGAGGGGTTTGCTGATGTGTTTTTTTTTTCTGCGAGGGCGCCGCTTTTGCACTGGTGGCAGCGGTCACATGTATAAACTACAAAAGAATCATAGATCCCAATCCATGAAGGTGCATTAACGAGCCTACATACAGTGAGACTAAAGAAAACTGTAAAAAATGACAAGCCACTGAAGGTAAGCACATCCGACAGCGTGAGCAGGCCTCCATTGAAAATTGACAGTGTGTTGAAAGGTCCGTAAGAATAATAGCAGATGTGAAGAACACCGAAGTGAGTCGTCACCATCGCCCTTGACGTACGTTCGCAAAATGTACTTGCCAAAACATGGCAAGATTGTCCGCTAAAGTAGAGGCAGACCATCAGAGCATGCACACCAGAATGTCAGCTTGTCGATAAAAGTATTGTTCCGCAATCTGTGAATCGCATCTTTGTAGTGCAGGGGCAATGTTTAAAAAAATTGATATATTTTTTTAACACGCATTAGAAAGAGGGAAGGCAGTCTAAATGGTTTTTCTGTGTGCGTGCATGTCCATTTGCGCGGAGCCGCATGGATCCAATGGGCGCAAACCATCACTACACGTCGACCCAATTTTTCCAAAAAATTCGAATGAGTTTTGACCAAGACAAACGCCGCAACCCCCATGCCCCCAATTTCAATGTTGGAACTTGAACCGCCTCTGAAAACACCAGCTTCATAGCACAAAAATGACGCAAAAGAAAATTCTCAGCGGCAGCAATAATGAAATGGGGGGGCAAGGGGCAGGAGGGGCAGCGTAAAAAATTGCCCCGCGCAAATCAACATGTACGCATGCAGAAAACCCATGTAAATTGAGACTGGCAGCGGTCTTGCTTTTGCGTGTTAAAGAAAAACATCAAATTTTTGAAACATTGCCCCTGCACATGAGCAAACCAACAATTTTTTTTCTCAAAGCTGAAAGTTTGCAAAACGCTGCCTGGTAAGCATTTTCTCTCAAAGGTGAAAATTTGCAAAGCGTTGCCCCTGCGCACAAGCAAACTTCTTGGTAACTTCAAAGGCTTTCGTTTGCTGTTCTTGCCAACAGAAGCTATTTCCATCTCAGATGTGAATGTTCACAAACGCTTGCCCCTGCGCATAAGCAAACCTCGGGGAAACTTTGAACAGATTTGGTTTGCTTCCCTGCCGATATGATTTCTGCTTCAAAGGTGAATGTTCGCAAAACGCTGCCCCTGTGCGTTGTTGCGATTTTTTTGCCCGAATCAGCTAGCACAAGTCGACAACACTGCAGAGGACCACCAACTGGGTCCTTGAAATCCTTCGCGAAAACGATGTTATTTCTGTCTTCTTGCAACGCAGCGAAGCCTCTATTAGTCGAGCTGTATGGATCCAATGGGTGCAAACCATCACTGCACGTCGATCCAATTTTTCCAAACAATTCGAATAAGTTTTGACCAAGACAAACGCCGCAACCCCCATACTCTAATTTTAATGTTGGAACTTGAACCGCCTCTGAAAACACCAGCTTCCACAGCACCACAACAACGCAAAAGAAATTGTCAACGGCAGCAACATTGAAATGCGGAGGCAGCAGAAGGCAGTACCTTTGGCAGCTGTACTGGCAAGAACTGCAAAGGGCAGCGCAGAAAATTGCGCCCAAAGGTGCTTCGCTGCGTTGCAAGAAGACAGAAATAACATCGCTTTCGCGAAGGATTTCGGAGAGTCAGTCGGTGGTCCTCTGCAGTAGGTCGGCGCAGCGCCTCCACATGTAATGTACCACCCTCACATAAAGCCATCTGTTGAAAGGGCCGGGCGCAGCGCCCAATATGGAGAAATCGAAAAGCGCCACACCATCGATGCCAAAAGTCGAGGCAATTCTTGGAGGCAAATCGAGACGATTACCAAAAAAGTAGGCCGGCGCAGGAAATTGCAAAAGTACTCAAAAGGAATGGAAAAACACTTGTTACTGTGGAGTCCCTACCATCTGTCCTCGGAAAACGCCTGCTTTGAAGCCTCCAAAACTGGAACCGTTCAAAATGCCTTCGAACAGGTTCGGAACATGGAATTCGATGCAGGGAGCCCAACAAAAATATTCAACCCAAACCCGCGCCAAGAAAAATGTTAGCTAATGAAACAAGGCACGAAAAGATTGAAAGTCGACGAGAAGACCTCTGGGAACCCCCATAGAATGACGCATATTCAACCCACCCCCGCCAAGAAAAAATGTTAAATCCTAAAGAAGCAGAGTACAAGAAGACTGAAGATCGACGAGGGGACCCTTGGGAACCCCCATCAAATTACGCATATTCAACCCAAACTCGCGCGAAGAAAAATGTTAAACCCTAATGAAGTCCTAATGAAACTGAGGGCGCAAAGACTGAAAGTGGACGAGAGGACCCTTGGGAACCCCCATAGAATTACGACGATGGATCAAAAATCTGCCGAGGGGACCCCCATGGGAACCCCGGTTCCCTACATTCACCCTTTGGAGAAATACAAAAAATATTAAAGATGGCAGTAGGGGTTGGCCAATGATCAACCAAGTCTTGACATGTTGGGATTTTTGCATTTCTGCGCACAAGAATTATACACTGCGATTTTCCCAAAGGGTGGACTGAAGAAGATTAAGAAGTAGCGCGACGCTTGTTTTACCACAAGCTCTCGAAGAAGCACTCGCGCAATTACGCTACCAAAGCATCACCACACGGTCACCAGCGCCACAAAAACGCAAGCCCAACAAAATGGCGCCGAAATGTCACCAACAATCTCACCACCACAACGCATTCACCTTCAACGCGCCAAAAGCACCAATAACAACAAAATCACCGGCGCCACCTCCAGAGAACATGACCAACGCCGCCAATACCAAAAATCAGCAGCACACCACGAACACCACCACTACAAAATCACCAGCCCGCCAACAACACCGCAACAAAATCACCAGCGCAACACCACCACCACACCCACAACACAGGCGCAACAAAAATTCACCACAAGCCAACCGCATCAATAATTTCACCAGCAAATTGCACGCAACGCAACCCAATCAAAACCCGATTTTGAAACACATTGTCAGCCAATAACCAATGGCCTCCAGAAAAATACGCCCAAACACCTTGAACGTGGTTCCAATTGTGGAGGCTCAAAATCAAGCGGTTTCCAGGGACAGATGGGAGGGCCCCCAGAGTGCGCAAAGACATACCGGTATTGCTTAAAGCACGATACATGGTGATGGATGAATGGCAAGCAGCAAGACACAAATGATTGCGATCTCTTGGCAACAAATTTTTGCAAAAGGGCCGTATGTCGTCCTAAACCGCAATGTAAAAGCCCGTAGAATTGCCCAAAAATGAGTCCAGTTTTGGAATGAAAATGCGGACTCCAAACGGTTGAGCAGTGGGCGGCCTTAGCATATTTACATTCTGCCCAACAACTTTCGAGTTCCAGCGGCACAGAAAGAAGAAACAAATTGATTTTTGTTTACACCTTTTTTTTTCCCAGGTAGTGCCTGTTGCACACAGAATGCAAGTCACTAGTAGTCCAGGAAGCCTAAATTAAAGATCGCAGGATCTTCAATTAATGCAAATGACCATAGGGGTGAACCAACACCAACTGGGGCGCCACGGATAACCATAATCGAGCTTGTGCCCACAACGAATGGCTTACCAGCATCCATGCCCAGGAATGTCGCTGCGCTTTCAATGGTGAGATTGACTGCTTGAAGGAGGACTGGTAGGGAAGTGCGAAGCTCAGAGAAACTGGCTCCCTGACCCAGTGCCTGCAGAGCCGTTCGAAAGATGTTCATTCTGTAATAGTTCCCAAAGAACTGACAGTCACGTCGAGTACAGGCAAGTGGCCAACTGTCACCTAAGCTTGCAAGACCCAGGCCCACGATCACTCCAGAGGGGCGACTGTGGGCTGGTTGGCCCATGGGATGGTCTTCATTGGCCTTCGCCTCAGGTGTGGAGGGAGGCAAGCGGTGTTGGAGGAAGCGAGTAATACTCGCGACTACGGCTTTTCGCGCTCGATCCATAGCCTTCTGGTCATCGCATTCAATGACTGGTTCATCGTGGGGGAGAGGGCAACTTCCAGCCAAACCAAACCAACACCAGAACCAGAAAACAAACATTTTTTTCCCGAGAGCGCCTGCGAAGGGTTCTTCGTAAAAAATCAGCCGTATATCAACATCTGTACATCATCACATCAGCAACATCAACATCTGTACATCATCGCATCAGCAACATCAACATCTTCACATCATCACACCTGCACATCAACACACCTTCACATCATCACATCTGCAGATCTAGATCTTCACACCCTCACATCTGCAGATCTAGATCTTCACACCCTTACATCTGCAGATCTAGATCTTCACACCCTCACATCTGCAGATCTAGATCTTCACACCCTCACATCTGCAGATCTAGATCTTCACACCCTCACATCTGCAGATCTAGATCTTCACACCCTCACATCTGCAGATCTAGATCTTCACACCCTCACATCTGCAGATCTAGATCTTCACACCCTCACATCTGCAGATCTAGATCTTCACACCCTCACATCTGCAGATCTAGATCTTCACACCCTCACATCTGCAGATCTAGATCTTCACACCCTCACATCTGCAGATCTAGATCTTCACACCCTCACATCTGCAGATCTAGATCTTCACACCCTCACATCTGCAGATCTAGATCTTCACACCCTCACATCTGCAGATCTAGATCATCACACCCTCACATCTGCAGATCTAGATCATCACACCCTCACATCTGCAGATCTAGATCTTCACAATTGACGTCTGCAGATCTAGATCTTCAAACGCTGACATCTGCAGATCTTTCTCTCTCTCGCTCTTCTTTCTTCTTCTCTCTAAGGCCGGGGCGGTGCCGCCGGACCGCCACGAAACGTGACATGTGCGCCGTTTCGTGCGTTTCGGACGTCCAAAACCTAGGTAAAATTGCAATTTTGAGTTTTCTCCGGTGACCGTTTCGCGTTTTATGGACATTGAACGTCAAAAACTGTAGTAAAATTGCAATTTTGAGTTGTCTCCGGTGACCGTTTCGCGTTTTATGGACATCGAACGTCAAAAACTGTAGTAAAATTGCAATTTTGAAGCGTCTCCGGTGACCGTTTGGCGTTTTGTGGACATCGAACGTCAAAAACTGTGGTAAAATTGCAATTTTGAAGCGTC
>VSDK01014163.1:0-59570 GCA_009767595.1 Symbiodinium kawagutii
CCGCAGCGCGGCAGGCGCAGTGACTTGGAACCAAGCGTTGGGCGGAATAGATTCGGGTCGAAATTTAGGAGTCATGTCGACATGCAACTCTGCCTTGCTCGGTAGCCTTTTCGGCTTAAGGGAATTTGCACCCCATGCCGGGTGTGCCTTCGCCGTGCTCCAAGTGTAACAACGCTGGAGCTGGCGAGGGTGACACCTGGTGTGTGGGTTGCAAAGCACTTGAGTCTTCACAGGCTTTGCTGAAGCAGCGGTGGTTTTCGGAAAGCTACCGGCGCTTGGGTGAGGAGCTCCTCATCCAGGCCACCCGCCAATTGAAGGCGGTCAAAAACCTGGCCGCTGGGCTGCAATCTCTCAGCGACAGCTGGGAATCCAGGGCCGCGCGCCCGCTGGTAGCGTGGCAGCCGTGGTGCTGATCCTCGCGCTAGTGGGTCGCAGGTACCTCCCCGTGATGAACGGGTGCCCTTGAAGGCCGAAAGGCCCCGTGCATCTCCCTCTGGATCTTCCGAGTCCGGTGGAGAGAGCTGTGAGGAGATTGAAGAGGAGGAAGAGGAACAGCCTCCCGAGCTTCGTGCGAAGAGTGCCGCGAAGAAGCCAAGATCGCCTTCGAGGAGCCCTGCACGAGGTGAGATTGCGAGGAAAAAGAGAAAGCGTGCATCCCGTCCAGGCCATCGAGGTGGCCAAAGACACCAGCGTCGGTATAGGGAATTGTCCAACCCCGAGTTCCGAACGCACCGGCCCTACAACAGCGCCGACCTTAAGCTCTCTGTCCGTGCTCACAAGTCGGAGCTGGACCGGGAGCTGCCATCCTGATAGATGGCAGAAGGATGGGACCTGCCAGCCGAGGGTCCCGATGCGGCCGGCCCCGATGGGGGATAGAAGAGGCTGGCGAACCACTCGGGGCGGGGCATTTGGTGCTTCTGAAAGATGTGAAGGAGCATCAAATGATAGACACTTCCGAGGAAGAGTTTTGGCTACGAGGCAACGTGCCTACTGGGAGTGTCCATCACTTTCAACAAGGAGGCCGACGCCGAGACTGGGGAACTTGGCGATGCCACAGTCGCGGTGCTGGTGACTGGGGCAACTACCAATGCTTCAGGCACCGAGTGCACTGTGATGTGCTTAGGTGCCACCAAGGAAAGTGCTCGTACCTGGGGCGCCACCACCTTCAACAGGAAGCGCAGCATCCTACACCTGTGTCGCGTTCAAGGTGGCGACCCATGCCCAGGACCGAGTGGGGTACACGTCCACAACATTGGGTTTTGGCCCCAAGGCACCTTCAATGGAAACTATGTGGGAAAGGCCAAAGCCCGAGAGATGAGAAAGTTCTGGGAAGAACAAGACAAGCTGACCGCCGCCGATGCCCCAAGAGCAAACGTTGGGGCACCCTTGTCAGAGCGCTTTTCAGGACTGAGGCAGAAGCTGCTGGCTGGGCGCCAGGCGGGATTGGGTGCCACTGGACCGCGAGTGCACTTCGCATCACAGGATCATGTGGTGCCGGGTCCAGGGATACTCAAGCAAAGCCGCTTGACCGCAGTGAAGGACGAGCCCTACTTGGTCAGCTCAGGCAGCGAGTCGAGGCAGCAGCCCAAATCCGACCGGAAAAGGAAGGCGCGTTCCGTGGGGGATGCGCTCCAGCAGGCGGTGGCAGTGAGAGCCCAAGGTGGTGCTGGGGTCGCGGGGGCTTTGGTCCCTCATGTCTCCGTGCATCCACAGGGAGCCGCAGTGGCGAGCTCCTCGGCTCGAGCTCCCTCACGGACTTCCAAGAAACGGAAGAAAAAGAAGAGGAGCAAATCGTCGAGGAAGAGAAGGAAGAGTCGGAGCCCAAGCAGGTCGTCATCCAGCTCAGACTACAGTTCGTCGAGCACCGCAGGGTTGAAGCCGCCACTGCAGAAACGTGCGGAGAAGAACCCAGGCTCGGTGCTGAAGCTCCTCATGGAACATGTGCGGGTGAGCTTGTCCGACATCAGTGTGTTGGATCAAGCCGAGACGGAAGACTCATCGGTGGTTACATCATCGGCTCGCGTTCACTCCTACTTCCAGATCCTGGTGAGGCCCCACCTCAACAACAGAGCCAGGGACGAGAAGGAGCTGTTCGCGTTGTCCAAGGCCATCGATACCTTGCGCACTGGCGACCTGGAACGTGTTGCGGATCAACTGGCAGCACGCTACATGGCTGTGGAGACGGCAGCGTTGGAAGGCAGTTGGGATGCTGCGAAGTGGTTGGAGATAGAGCGGCTAGAGGATCGCGGCGCAGCAGGTCCTGCCATCCTTCTGGCCGCACGCAAGCACCAAAGAATGGTGGATCGCGCTTCTGGGCGAGGTTCATATCCGAGCACCTCCGATCGATCGTGGGGTGTGGGTGCTGGCGATGGATCAAGCTGGCGGAGCGAAAGTGGTCCCCCCGCAGGAAGAGGAAAAGGTCAGAAAGGAAAGAAAGGAAAAGGAAAAGGCAAACGTCGCAAAGGGAAAGACAGTTGGCAAGAGGATCCGCCAGGCAACAAGGAAAAGGGCGGAGAGTAGAAGAAAAGGGTTTGCCTGAAGACCCGTGCACCTTGGAGGTGCTGGGGTGGACAGACGAGCTCATCGAGAAAGCCCGCCAGAGAGCTTTTAATGCTCCTCCATCTTCTGGCGCACCCCGTGCTTCAGGTGTACTGGAGCTGGGAAGTGCTAAGAATGGAGCCGGGGCAGTAAGCCTAGGTTCTGTGGAGTTTGGCGAAGCGGCCTGGAGGGCTGCTGTACAGGCATCTTCGGATCTTTTGCAACTGGGTCCTGGGATCGCATGGGGAATGGTCCATGGTTTCAAACTTGAAGGTTGGAATCAAATTTTCAATTGCGCCAAGCCTTTCGCAACAAGTGTTGCTTTCAAGAGCAAAGGATTGTTCCCCCTTCCAGTGGACCTTCGGTTTTTAAGAGGTGAGCCGTGGCCGCAGTCTGGGTTTGCTCGAGCCACCTCAGTGTTGGCTTGGTGCAACTTGATTGCGCTGGCTCTGAACCTCCTCCATGGCGAGCAAGGCCCTTGGCCTACTGCCAGACATGGCTGCGCCGTGAAAAAGTGTCAAGCCGAGCTTCACCAACGCTTGGAACGGTTCTTCAACCAAAACACTTCACCGGGGAGCTCTATTGACACCATCTGGGACAATGTTAAAAACAAACACGTTAACTATGATGGGGAAGAAGTTGCAGTTGCTAAACCTATTTCACTGGCTCAGATCGAAGGCGCTATGCCTCCTATGGGACATGGGGGCAGTGTTGAATTGGCGCCACTACTTACTGGGTATAGCAGGTTTCTTCTTGAACACCCCTCAGAAGTTTTACTTCCAGAAGCTATGCGTGCACCAGGAAAGAACATTGCTAAAGTTCATATCAAGAAGGGTGATGAGCTGAATGTATTTCAACTTCTGGCTGCCCGTGGAGTCATTGAGTTTATCCCCTCTGGCAGCGTTTTTCGGGACAGCAATGGGATGTACCTTAGTGGTCTCTTCGGGGTGCCAAAACCCCATCGATTCACCGAGGACCATCAAGAGGTTCTGAGATTGATTATGAACCTTATTCCTATCAACAGGGTGCTTCGTGTCATATGTGGCGACATTAGTAGTCTTCCTTCGGCCGCGAGCTGGCAGCAGCTGGCGCTGGCTGAGGGGGATTGCTTGTCGGTGTCCCAATGTGACATGAGCTCAGCATTCTATTTGTTCCATCTTCCACCGTGCTGGCTTCCCTACTTGTGTTTCAACTTTGCCCTTAAAGGACATCAAGTAGGCATGCCGCAGCATGAGACTGTTTATCCCAGCTGTCGCGTGCTCCCGATGGGGTGGAGCAGCTCGGTGGGACTTATGCAGCAGGCGAGCCGGGAACTCATTAGACAGGTGTCTTTGCCCCCTAGTGATGAGTTGAGGCGTGGTCATCTCATCCCCCAATGGTTCGTTCAGGTCCTGTTGCGGCAATCTTCTTCAAAGGCATGGTGGCAGGTATATTTGGACAACTTTATGGCCGCGGAGGTTGGTCCTCAGGAGGCCATGGAGCATAAGAGCCGAGTCTTGCACCAGGCCGCAGTGCAGGCCTGGACTCAAGCTGGAGTACTGTGCAGTGAGGACAAACACGTCTATGAGCAAGAAGTCGCCACAGAACTTGGCATCCAGCTGCATGGCCCTGACGGCCTAGTGGGTGCTAGTGGTACTCGCCTGGCGCAAGTTGTCTGGGCAACCCTTGCGTTACTGTCCAAGCGAAAGCCACACGTCAAACACCTCCAGGTTATCCTTGGCCGTTGGATCTTTGCGCTGCAGTTTAGACGTCCAGCAATGAGTGTTTTGAGTGAATGCTGGGGGTTCATAACCAAGCCCAGTTCCCGTTGGCATTTATGGCCCACGGTATGTCGGGAGCTCACCACTTTGGTTTTGCTGACTCCACTGCTGCAAGCTGACCTGCGCCTGGGCTTTTCATCGGTGGTGACCTGTTCAGATGCATCCGAAACCGGTGGAGCTGTGGCAGTTAGCCGCGAGCTCACCCCATCAGGGTGCGATCTTACCAGGCGCCTTCAGGACACTTCACTGGAGCCACTCAACACTGACATCCTGGTCATCAGTGCTTTTAATGGCATTGGTGGCGCTTTTCGTGCCTATGATCTCCAGGGTGTCCTACCTGCTCAGCTCATTGCTATAGAATTGGATCCTGCCGCACGTCGCACCACGCGCACCTGTTGGCCCAGGGTGCTGGAGGTTATTGATGTGCTACATGTGGATCTTGCTATGGTGCGACAGTGGGCAAACCTTTTCCCTCGCACGCGTACCGTCCACATATGGGGCGGATTTCCTTGCGTCCACCTCAGCAGCGCTAGAGCCGGACGACAAAACTTGGCTGGCCCTGGGTCAGACCTGTTCTTTACCTTGGTCAAGATCATCGAGATGGTCGAGGAGGTATTTAAACCTTGGTGCAATGTCGAGTTTGTCGTCGAAAACGTGGCATCAATGGACATATCGGCAAGGGATCAGATTTCTTCTCGACTGCAGATCATGCCCCTTCGGCTGGACCCAGCTGACTGCACCCCCATGTTTAGGCCGCGCTTCGCTTGGGTTAGCGTAGCTGTCCAGGCAACTCCTGGGGTGCAGCTTATCCAGCGTGAGGGCTTTGTCGAAGTCCGCATGTCCGCAGTGTTTCCTCCTCCCGATGTTTACTTGGGTCCCGGATGGTCACCTGTTAGCGCAGCTCCCAGGTTCCCGACCTTCATGAAGGCTATCCCACGTGCATCGCCCCCACCGGTTCCAGCCGGGATACACCGCTGTGACTCGGCCACCGTTGATCGGTGGCGCAGTGACAATTTCCGATTCCCTCCATATCAATACTGTAGGGAACATCTGCTCGTCAACCCGGATGGTCATCTTCGTTATCTCAATCCAGCCGAGCGTGAGCGCCTATTGGGTATGGGCGCTGGCTGTACTGAGTTCTGTTACAGTGCCAGCAAGATCAAGCAGAACAAGCAGGCCTTTCTGGACAAGCAGCTTTCACTGCTGGGTGATGGCTTCGGGATGCTTTCCTTTGGTTGGATTGCTGGGCAGTTGACCAGGGACCTGCAGCAGCCGCTTACCCCACAGCAACTTATTGGGCGTTTTGGTTTGGCGCCCGGATCCTCGGCTGCAAGTTGTGTCCAAGCCCCGCTTGGGCCTCTTCCATGCTATGGCGGGGGGGGGGGGGCTATTGATGGAGCGTTTTTGGTGGCACAGGTTAGTCGAGCCGTCGCTCACAATGGGTCAGATGTTTCGGTGGCCCTGGGATCCCCCTTTTCACAACGGGCCTGCGGTCATAGCTCTTTGAGGGCACATTGGTGGAAATGGAGGATTTTGTTTCAAACCAAATGGGCTTTTCATACTCATATAAATGCCTTGGAAATGCGGATGATTTATCAAGCTCTAACTTGGCGAGCTCGTTCCCCCGAGCAATTCTCACACCGGTTCTTACACTTGGCTGACTCAATGGTTTGTAACTACATTCTCTCTAAAGGGAGAACATCCAGCCGGCTACTTCAGCCTCTCACCCGTCGCATTGGCGCTTTGCAGCTGGCTCTAAATGGTCATCAGTTTCATGGCCATGTATATTCGTCTGAGAACCCCACAGATCATGCCAGCCGTACCTAATGTGGTGCTTGCTGGGCAGACCCGTCAACAACGGCGGGCCGCCCGTGCAGGCATCAATCTGTATGATAGTAGTATCACCTTTCGTACCCGACAACGGTACCATGTGGGTGTCAGTGCGCTGTTGCCGTACTTGGAACCTTTGCATTCCCTGGAAGAAGTCGAGGCGGCTGCAGAAGAATGGGTGGAGCTGCAATGGGCCCGTGGCAGTACCCTGGGACTCATTAGCGATGCCCTTTGTGGCTTGCAATTTTACTGGCCTGGGATTAAACCTGTCCTCAAGCCAGCCTGGCGCCTTTTCAAAAATTGGCGCCGGTTGGAGGTCCCCATGCGGGCTCCCCCTATCCCTGCAGTCATCGTGCAAGCCTTTGTGTCATACCTCTTAGATGAGGAAGAGGTGGCCGGAGCATTTTTAATGGCCTTAGGGTTCCACGCCTATTTACGAACAGGCGAGCTCCTGGCTTTGCAGTTCCGAGACATTTCTGTTAATGATGTCGCTGGCGTTGTCACCATTCGTGGTGGCAAATCCGGGCGTCGTCTAAACGTGGGAGAAGCGGTAGCCATCTATGATCCGGTGGTGCGTGAATTAGCTGCTTTGGCTTTTCTGCTACCGCATCACCATCATGGACTTTCTAAAGTCTGGCCAGCTTCTCCACAATCCTTCCGAAATCTCTTTGCCCGTTGCAATCAATACTTCGCCATTTCACACTTACGGTTTAAACCGTACTCTTTGAGGCGAGGAGGAGCTACCCATGACTTCATGGAGTTAGGTGTGCTCGAACCTATCCTCGTAAGGGGAAGATGAAATCCCTGGCTGTTGCCAGGTTGTACATAGAAGATGGCCTTGCCCAGGTACCCGCACTTGCGTTGCCCGTGGATGTTTCCCGGCGTATTCAGCGCTGTGCTGATACTTGTGTCGGCTTATTTTCTAACGCACGTTGTGCATGAATGGGGCCGTGGAAGGGCCATTTGCTTTCTTTTGAAAAAGTGCTGTGACATGCCTCTTGTCACTTTGAGCACGTGCCGTGGCATGCCTCTTGCCACTTTGAAAGGCACAAGCAGCATGCCTCTTGCTGCAAAAGGCACTTGGCCTGATCCATGGCCGTTTGTAGGCCATCACCTTTCAAAAAGGTGGCTGCTAAGCAGCATTACAAAAGCCTTCAAGGCTTGGCGCAGAGTTGAAAAAGAGCTTGACTCCTATAGATTCGGGTCGAAATTTAGGAGTCATGTCGACATGCAACTCTGCCTTGCTCGGTAGCCTTTTCGGCTTCCCTGCCCGACCCATCCCATGGAAGGGCCATTTGCTTTCTTTTGAAAAAGTGCTGTGACATGCCTCTTGTCACTTTGAGCACGTGCCGTGGCATGCCTCTTGCCACTTTGAAAGGCACAAGCAGCATGCCTCTTGCTGCAAAAGGCACTTGGCCTGATCCATGGCCGCTTGTAGGCCATCACCTTTCAAAAAGGTGGCTGCTAAGCAGCATTACAAAAGCCTTCAAGGCTTGGCGCAGAGTTGAAAAAGAGCTTGACTCCTAAAAATGGGAACACAAGAAAGGCAAAAAAAATGAAGTTAAGGATTGGCCTCTGTAATTTTGATTGCGGGCCAAGTATTGGCCTGAAGAAATTGGAGCGCAGGAGGGGGACAAATTTGGAGCCAATTATTGGCCCAAAGTAATCTTTTCCAAAAGCGCGCCCCGAGGAACACTACCCCAGAAACCTCTTCTCAATGATCCCTGAAGATTCATTGGCAGACATTTGCAATTAGAATCGTGTGAGTGCAATGATTCAGAACCCGTTTCTTGGGTAGGGTTTTGCAAAAGACTTAAAAAGTCAAGCGGCGATTGACTGCGAATTTGGAATTGCCGATTTCCGTCGTTAGTTTTTGTTGACCGCTGAGAGAGATTGCCACTAGCAAACGAAGCTTTGCCAACCCCAAGCTTGGACATTGGCGTAGCCGATTTTCAGAAGGTGAAGGTTGGTTGCGCTGCAGCGTCTGTTGAGGATTGTAATTGCAAGGGCAAGGTTGAATGTTGAGCATCAAGTAGTGGCTTCTAGCTCCCAGATTTGAAAAAATTGTCAGAATTTTCAAAATTACATGCGTTTTTGCGAGCAGAAGCGATTCTGGTTTGGGGGTCGCAAAATGGAGGAGTTTGAGGTACCGTGTCAGAGTGCCTCTTCAGTTGCAAGACCAGGGGTTCAGGCGTGGCAGGAGCCATGACAAAGACATCCGTTTGATGAATGTTCGTGTTTCTGTTGTAACAAGACAAATATAGCGGTGAAAACGCGCCCAAATTTTCAAGTGGCAGGCGATTGTTGCCACAGACGCTCGGGTTTGTTGCGATGGGATTTCATTAAGTTTTTCTTGTTTCAAGCATGTCATTGCCGATTTTTGCCGGTATTAAGCCATGTTTGTGCGCCTTATCAAACGTGCGTGACTTTGAGAATTTTATTGGAAACAGTGTTCTAAAGGGCTCATTGGGAGGGCTTTTTTTGATTCCATTTTTTGACCCCGATTTCGGGGTCACCTTCTGGCAACCAAATATGATAGTGTGATCTTAGCCGACCCCATTTTTTGAGTCGCGCTGAGGCATATTTCTTCATTCTTCTTGCATTGGTGCGCCGGTCGCTTGCAGCAGCTCGTTGCCAAAAGCATCCAGCCCCTCCAGGGTCATTTTGACAAAGCGCGTTCCTATGGGCCAGGCGGGGTTGTCATTATTCGGCTTCTTTGTTGGTGGCTACATGGCAAATGTTTTCGACCAGTCAGCGCAATAAACATGCTTACGCCAGATGTGATAGCAGAAGTTAACGGGAAAGTAATTGCTGGAAGGCATTGGTTGCTCATGCAAGAAAATTCCAATCCTTGTGAGGCGACTCGCAAGCTTCAACTTGTCCACAGTAACAGTTGCAAGACCAGGGGTTCAGGCGTGGCAGGAGCCATGACAAAGACATCCGTTTGATGAAGTAATGGTGGTGTTCGTGGTGTGCTGCTGATTTTTGGTATTGGTGGCGCTGGTCATGTTCTGTCCAGGTGGCGCCGGTGATTTTGTAGTTATTGGTGGTTTTGGTGCGCTGGTGAATGCGTTGTGGTGGTGAGATTGTTGGTGATATCGCTGCGCTTGTAGTTTGGTTGCGCTGGTGACTTTGGGCTCCTCTGCTTGATGGACTGGTGACTTTGCAGTGTTGTTTGTGGCGGCGCGCTGGCGATTTGTGCTGCTGATGTTGCTATGTTGGTGATCTTTTGTGCTCGTGATTTTGTTGGACTTGCGTTTTTGTGGCGCTGGTGACTGTGTGGTAATGCTTTGGTAGTGCAATTGCGCGAGTGCTTGTTCGACAGCTTGTGGTAAAGCAAGCGTCGCGATGCTTCTTAATCTTCTTCATTCCTGATACGCGGACCACCCTTTGGGAAAATTGCAGTGTATAATACTAGCGCAAAAATGCGAAATCTCAACTTCAAGACTTGATTGATCATTGGCCAACCCCTACCGCCATCTCTACTACCTTTTGTATTTTTCCAAAGGGTGAATCTAGAGAACTCTATTGCGGTTCCGAAAAGATTGAAAGTCGACGAGGGGACCCTGGGGAACCCCCAAAGAATTACGAATATTCAGCCCAAACCCCCGCCCAGAAAAATTAAATCCTGATGAAGCAGCACACAAAGATTGAAAGTCGACGAGGAGACCCTTGGGAACCCCCACAGAATTACGAATATTCAACCCAAACTCGCGCGAAGAAAAAATGTTAAATCTTGATAAAGCAGAGCACAAGAAGACTGAAAGTCGACGAGGGGACCCTTGGGAACCCCCATGGAATTACGCATATTCAACCTAAACTCGCGCGAAGAAAAATGTGAAATCCTAATAAAATCTTAATGAAATTAAGAACAAGAAGACTGAAAGTGGACGAGAGGACCTTTGCGAACCCCCATAGAATTGCGATGATGGATCCAAAATCTGCCCAGGGGACCCCGTGGTGCTCTGTTTCCTTAGGTAACATTTTTCTTGGCGCGGGTTTGGGTTGAATATTTTTGTTGGGCTCCCTGCCTCGAATTCCATGTTCCGAACCTGTTTGAAAGCATTTTGAATGGTTCCAGTTTTGGAGGCTTCAAAGCAGGCGTTTTCCGAGGACAGATGGAAGGGCCCCCTGAGTGCGCAAACACATGTTGCTTGAAGCATGATACATGCTGATGG
The DNA here is from genome assembly GCA_009767595.1 of Symbiodinium kawagutii. Taxonomy (NCBI): domain Eukaryota; class Dinophyceae; order Suessiales; family Symbiodiniaceae; genus Symbiodinium; species Symbiodinium kawagutii. The sequence goes on from VSDK01014163.1 coordinate 10,307, forward strand.
ATGAATGGCAAGCAACAAGACACAGATGATTGCGATCTCTTGGCAGCAAATTTTTGCGAAAGGTTGATGGGCCGTATGTCGTCCTAAACCGCAGCGCAAAGAGCGTAAAATTGCGTTCAGAATGGGCCCACTTTTGGGGTCAAAATGTGGGCCCCAAAATGGAGCCCGCGATTTATTTGTCGAAAGGATGGGCCCCGTTTTGGGGCCCGCATTTTGACCCCAAAAGTGGACCTATTTTTGGGGCAATTGTACGGTTTTTGCGCTACGGTTTAAGACGACATACGGCCCATCAACCTTTCGCAAAAATTTGCTGCCAAGAGATCGCGATCATCTGTGTCTTGTTGCTTGCCATTCATCCATCAGCATGTATCATGCTTCAAGCAACATGTGTTTGCGCACTGTAAGGGGGGAGGGGGGTTCACCGGCCCAATCGTTTTGCTTGTAAATTTGATGTTAGATTTTGACTTGTTTCAATGAATTTAAATGGTTCACATAATGGAAATAGCTATGTTTTAATCTCCTGGGCCAATGGTTTTGATCGCAAAGCCCAATGTCCAATGTTAAATAATGAATAAATGTGTGCTGTTGATGAGAGTGATGTCATCAAACATTGCGTATGGGGGACGCTTCAAGGCTTAAGGAAGGGCTTAAGGGGGGGGCTTGTTAAAATTTCCCAGGCCAATGGTTTTGATCGCAAAGCCCAATGTCCAATATTAAGTAATCCGACGATAATGTGCTGTGAATGGAAATGGCTGCTATGGGCCCAGTGACTGACAAGGAGGGACTGGTACTGAGCGTCTTTGGCCAAACGGAAGCCATACAGAATTATGTCCAGAGTGCGGCTCCTTGACAAGGCGCTGCATACCATGGCTATGGAGGGTTTACAAGCACCCTTAAAACCGGAGGCTGAGTACGTTGTGAGCTGACTGTCAAGAGTTCGGCAACCTCATTGATGGAGTGGAGCGTGTCTCTTTCGAACCACTTGCTCTTGTGATTTCCATAGAGACTGTGTGCAATCTGTTTGGTTCTGGCCTTCACCGCGAGTGCCAGTGCGCCAAGCCCGAATCAACTGCAAGGGCAAGTTTACATCCCCTTCACTCTCAATGACATGAATGGCTGGATCTTCATGCAATGAATGTTGTCAAGTTGCTCAGGAGGGGGCTTGAAGAATTTCAACGTGACCTTGTGTGAGACTTCATTCCGGTGACTGGATGGCTGCAGCGGATGCAAGAAATTAAGATTTTGAGACGCTGATGCCTGGATGTTCGTCTTCTGAGCAGAGTGAGTGCGGAGTGTCACACGTTTCACCTAGCTCCTAAGTTAGCTTTTGGACTTGTATCGGTAAGATGATGACTGAGTGTTGCTGGTTTGTTTTTTTTGTGGCTTGGTTTGTTTGGTGTCCTTCTTTGTTTGTTTGCTGTTTTGGTTCTGGTGCCGGGTCTTTCACCAAGTCATCATTCTTGCCTTGTGCATTTAATTAGTGAACCCACTGCCTAGCTATTCCACTGCCTTGCTATTGCAGTCTAACCGGACATTCAGCGACCTGTCACTGTGTTCTACTCCATCATGCGGATCACACAAGGACGTGCTCAAGTCCCTCACGTTCCAGCCTCCTTGCCGCAGGACCTTAGTGCCGAGACAGGTATGATGACTGATACTGAGGACCACAATCATCGCGCAAGCGGACATAATACGTGGGCGTCAAACATCGAAAAATTTTTCGGGCCTGATCGGAGTCTTGCCGATGCGCCTCTGTTTCATCATTAATATTGCCCCTGGAGGCACCAACCTCGGACCACAGAGCCCAATACGTCAGGGTTTCTACCGCCACTTTCTTTTGCCATTGCCGTTTTTTGTACAGTTTAATACTTGAGTCTCAAATTGGCTCATTTGTTAATGCTTTTTCATGGATTTGGATCCTTGAGCGCTTGCAGTTGTTACTCGTGACCGCAGCCACCTGTGCTAAAGCGGCGCTCTCGGAGAAAAAAAAAGAGCCCAAGCGAAAGCGTGAAGATGGTGCTTCCGGCGCCTCTAGCGCATCTTCCACCCATCCACCGGCTCCTCTTCGCCCGCGCAGTCGCCGACACGGATGGCAGTGATGCTCTGCTTCGGCAGTAGTGCCGCAGCCATTTCCGCAGCCATTTACCTAGCCCCACAAGGGCTCAGCAGGGGCGAGGCATGGAATGATGCGGGATGTCCTTTGCTGTCCGTTGCTGCCCAGTTTGCTGCCTTAGGCACCCATCAGGCACCAGAGTGCTGGTTGAGCTCATTGTCAAGAGTTCGCAGATCTCGTTGATGGCGTGGAGCGATGTGTGCATTCTTCTTGGTCCTCAATTCACCCACTGGTGCAAGTTCTCCAAGTTCGAATCGATTTTGCAAGGGCAAGGCCACAGCCCCATTACTCTCAATGACATGAAGGTCGGGACTTTCACTGCGCCCGTGCTTCTGGCCGTAGGAAATGATTGCTGCATGTTGTTATCGTGGTCTTCCAGGCAGTGTACTCATTGTCCGCTGAATCATGTGCCCCTTGATTGGCAGGAACAGGACAGAGGGGTGATTGCGCCATGCCATCCTGACCTTGGTCAGGGCAATACCATTGCATCTGGGCCCTCTGGGGAGGTTTTTGCTCGAGTCGGTACTCGGATAATTCGGTGGGAGGGGGGGCATTCGCCCCCCCCTTCTAGTCTTTCGTTTGAACCTTTTGCCTCTGCCTCACTTGCAGAACGTGTCGTCCAGGTAACGGATTGCTGCATTTGCACCCTTGCAAACATAGAGCTGCAAATTGTCACACGATTGCGCGTAGTAACACAGAGCCTACATATATCGCTCGTGGACTAGTGCTGCAAATCATTGCAATTCTTTTCAGCTGCAATGCAATGGCAATGAACTTTCGAAAATGTGGAAGAGGGCCTCACAGGGTGGTAAGGCCAGGTGATGATGCAAGACTCTGATGCCTGGAACATCGACACGTGAGATGAGTGAGTGCGGTCGTTTCACCTAGTTAACGCTTGTTGGTGCTCTGGTTTTTTGGTCGGTTGGTTGGTTCTTTTTGGGGTGGTTCGGTTTGCTCTTGCCGGTTTTTGGTTTCCTTGGTTTCCCCCCGGTTTCCTGGTTTTTGTTTACTTGGCACCTTCTTTCCTTTTCACCTTTGCAGTCTGTACTTGTGACCGAGGCTTAGCGCCACAACGGCACCGCAGCAAGCAAAAAAAAAATGAGTTTTCCCAAATGTGTCCAACTTAGATATATTTTGGACTCAATGGCATTCACTGAAGCAGTGGGCAGTCCAAGCTCCTGTCAGAGTGGTCCCATCCATCATCCATCCCTCCAGGTTGCGAAGGGCGACGTTTTCAGAGTCCGCTTCGACTCAAGCGACGGCAGTGCCAAAAATTTGGTGTGCCTGTGCTGGGGCAATGGTGGTGCTCGTGGTGTGTAAACTTTCGCATGTTGAACTGGTTGAACGTGGCGTGTCCCACCGTGTCTCCGACGTGTTTGGCTCAGTCGCGTGGATGAAACAGTTGCAAGCAATGCTGGAAGCATGCTCTCGGCTTGTCGCACCAGCCTGCGCTAGCAGAGCCCATGGATTCTGAACATTTTCTTAGATGATCATCTAGCGCGTCTTAGAAAGTCATAGCCACATTTCAGAGAACAACAATCATCAACGATCGTAACCGCGGACGTGTGATGCATGGGCTTGAACTTCCCAGGGCATCCTGCTGCATACAGCCGGGCCAGAGGCGGGGAGACTGGTTTTCCAAATGTTTCCTACAGTACGACCTTTGTATTTATGTTTGTGTATGCTGTACACATGACACATATCCATTGTCTATCGATGTATCGAATTCTATCTATCTATCTATCTATCCATCTATCTAGCTATGGTGAATGTCAAGCTTCCGATGATGCTGCTTCTGGCGGTGGGTCATGGGCCAGATGCTGGATTGTGTGAGACAGTTGCTTGCCCCTGGTGTCCACCCGTGGTGTCCATGGCAGGATGCAAGGATGACATCCGGAAGCAGAGCCTTTGGATGAGCTAGCAGGTGGAGGATGTAACATGCCATGCCTTTACCACTCTTCTCATTACACATTTAGTGAGTCCTTTTCTCCGCCGCATCAAAAGGAGATTTCCAAAGGCATATACAAATTTTCCTAGTGTTGACCATGAACAAACTATTCGCCAGTATTGGTCATTGATATCAACTATTTACCTGTAAACTAGTTGACGCCGTTGACGCAGTTGACACCAAACTAGTGCCTGGTGTCCAGACATGCTGGCAAACATGTGGCAAAAATCCAGCGTACTGAGGAGCCCGTAGTCGCAGCCATGAAACTTCCAAAGCGTTCGATGTGGAGGTCAAGCTATTTGTCGGGTGAAACCCCACTTGCTTAGTTTTGCAATGATTTTGCTGCGCAAAGAATTCAATGGAATTTGGAAGGTCAATCTCTCTTGCATTCTTTTTGGTTGTTTTCATTGTTTTTTTAAACATCTTTTCCTTTCATCAAAATCTTTTGCTTTCATCAACAGTTAGACGTTCATCGATGTGCAGGTCTTTTCGCCAGACGGCAAGGCACTGCTGACTTCGTCGGTGGAGGGCTTCGCACGTTTCTTCGACGTGGAGACCGGTGGCTGCCTGGTCACCTTTGGTCGCAAAACGACTGGAGGCCTCTTGATGTCAAGAAACACATTCAAAGATATACAAACTACATAGAGATTAATGAATGCTTCTCCCGAACTGAAAGAGAAGTACTGTAAATAGGTAGAGGGAATGCTTTCATGAAGGGATCATGCTGAAGCATCTCAAAATTGATTATGAATTTCAAGTCTCGATTGTTCATGTCACATGCTTTCAGCTGCTTTCTAGGTAAGAATGTTGGAATGTCTGCGGCTTCTTTCTCTCTGCCACGAAGGTGTTGGTGAGTTTGTACGATGGCTCAGCTGATCTCTATGATCGCACTGGAAATCGGATCTGTTCCTGCGACGCTTGGAGTGATGGAACCGATGGAACCCATGGGCGACCCGAAGTCGGCGAAGTCGGCGAAGTGTTGAAACCTCGGCACTATTCTAAGGCTGGTCACAAGTTGTCATTGGGAGTCGTCTTATGCAGTTTGGTATTGCAGTTCCGATGTAAACGCTGATGAAATCATATCCACATGAATCATCATGACTCCACATGCCTTGGTTGCTGAGGCAAGATGATTCTCACAGCATCCAAGGACGGCACTTCCAAATTGCTGCTTTGCATGATTGTTGCGCCAGAGTTTTTCTTTTTTTTTTGGGGGGTGAATCATGGCCAACCTCTAGGCAACAGATGGTAACATGAGAGGCAGGGCACACATTCGATTTTTGCTTGCAGACATGGTTTTCTCCTGTCATCTCATTGTTCATTCGACCAGATGAAGAGCAGCTATGCATTGTCATTTGCTATCGATCTATGAGTTGCTGTCAATATATGTATTTTCCATGGCTGTTTTTGCCTTGAGGTTCTGCGCATCTACTGGCCAATGCCTTGCTGCCTTTGGGAATGAATAAGCATCTCTTTGTGGAGCCAATTTCTCTCCGGAATATTCCAAGGCAACATGCCAACAGTGAAAGAGACTCAAATGCAGACTTGAGGGCGTGGAAATTGTGGAAGCTATGAACATATTTAGCAAACATCCAAAAATTCAAAGCAAAGCAGCAACTACTGTATTTGGCTCAAGCTAGCTAGGATTTGTGTGGATTGTTTAAGAAATTGGTTGAGCCATGGCTCCCTGGCATTGGACATGCTTGGGCTTGGGCTTTCTTGGTCGGGCAAAAGCTTCTTGGACTTCAGTGAGCAGTGGGCCAAGCATAGAAGCGCATTCCTTGTGGTATGACGCCTCCTCTGGAGCCAAGATTTTTGCATATGGTGACACGGGCTTATGGCAATATACTCTCAGCACCAGCACTTGGACAAGTCCGGCGACCACAGCTGGAACAGGTGGATCCCCAACAAACCGCAATTGGCCGGCCACGGCATGGAACTCAGCTGCTGGAATCCTTTGGATGTTTGGGGGAGGAGCGTCTGGCAGCTCTTTGAATGATTTGTGGACCTTAGATGGAAGCCTCACTTGGAACCTTCAGCATGATGGCACTGGAACAGCACCCAGTGTTCGGAATGGCCATTTTGCTGCCTGGGACTCCACCAGCCAGCTTTTCTGGATGTTTGGTGGATGGGACGGTGTTACTCCTCTTGATGACCTTTGGAGCTTCAACCCAAGCACCAGCACTTGGACTCAACACAGCACAGGACCCCCTGCTCGCAACGTTCACAGCGTTGTTTGGGCCTCTAATGCACTCTACATCTTCGGTGGTACGGACTCGCAGCTTTGGAAATATGACACCACTGGAAATTCATGGACCCAACTCACTGGTCCAGGCTTTGTGCGGCAGAACCACGCAGCAGTGTGGGATACTTTGAACCAAAGAATGCTTGTGGTTGGTGGACGCGACAGCACTGCAACGATTCTCTACAATGACCTGTGGAGCTATGATCCTCAGTCCGACTCTTGGTCTCAGCTGGACGATGGCTCTGGAGCTTTTACCCAACGTTTTAGGGTGAGAGCAGCTTGGGATGAAACAAGCAACATGCTGTACATCCATGGTGGTGCAACATCTGGAGCCGTCGCCAGTGATTTGTGGAGCTACCAGGTCACAGCGACCACTACCACTACCACTACCACTACCACTACTACAGCTGGTTCAGGGAGTGTTGTAGGTGATCCAGTGACATATTTTGGTGGCAAAAGGGTAGAATTTCGACTCCCACCATGCTTGACAACGCTCATCAAAACTCCAGACATGGAGTTGCTTGGAGAAGCATTCACAGGAGTTCAAGGAGAACAATGGATCGGCAAGGTTGTTGTCCGTGACTCTCATCGTGGACTCGTGGCTGTCATCGAAATCAAACGTGACATTGCGCTCTATCAAGCGCGCCCCCAAGCGCCGAAGGGCTTCGCCACGATGGATGTGACTTTCCCTGGTCTTCAAGAGAAGCCTTTGGAGACCATTCCACTTGGTCTCTATGTAGGTGGTGGTTTGACACTCTCATGTGCCCAGATGCGAAGCCTACGCCATTCTCCGGGTGCTCCACCAAGGGAATTGATCTTTATCCAAGGTGGCTTCTTGTCAGTGATGATCTTCTCAAGCTCTGCCCAAGAGTTCTATGGCAACGGGGCCCTAGCTGCTCAACATGCTCATCTCGATCTTGAACTGATCCAAATGCGAAATGAGAGCAGCTTCACAGGTTTGCTGCCTGAGATATGGGGGTTGCAACCAATGTCTTCCGGAGTTGCAGACTTAGTCTACTAATACTTTGAGAGTTTCATTTGATGGTTTCTTTTGAATGTTTTGTTGTATTGTTTGTTGTGCATGTCAGCCATGAACCCCATGAATCAGCAATTCGAAGTTCATGTTTACCCTCAAGGCAGGGTAGCTTGTTCCTTGCATGCTTGTCAAGCCCTTGGCGGTCACGAGCCTTTCGCTCTTGATCCCCGTGTGCAGCGTGCTGGCAGCCACAGAAAAAAAAACAATTTCAAATCAAAGTTTTGGACATGGAGCATTGGTCTGTGTGGCACCTCTCTCCAATTCCCCAGTTCACTGATGGTTGCTGCATGGACCTGGGAGGTCCTCACAGCTGCGCAAGATGGTGTTGCGAGGCTTTTCGATGCGCACACTGGCGCCTGTTCCTTGTCAGGAATCTTTGCAGATTGCAAAGGATGGCTGGATGCTTTCCAGGAATCATACTGATCATATGTATTCATATGTGATGGTATTAGTGTCATTTCAATTCATTTAATTTAATGTGTCGTTCTTGCTTGCACTCAACTTATGATATTGAATTCATCAAGTCGTCACTGCCCTTGGGATGGCGATAGAGAGAGAGAGAGAGAGAGTTAACAGATGTTAATAGTTCAAACTCAGTTCTCAGTGACACATCCATGGAATTCCCTGGTCGATGAGGCCTGCACGAGTTTCCTGACCACTCTGTTCCAGTCCTTGGCGCTACCATGTCCTGTGACGGTGCTTGGGTTCTCACCAGTGCCTTGGCAGCCTGTCTTGGCCTGGTCTCAAGGGGCAGAAACGCAAGGCTTGGAGATGCTTGGAGAATGATGCTCAGATTCAGAGCTTGTATGTAATACTAGTGAGTATACAGTGAATATGACATATTGTTTTGTATTGTATTAAATTCATATGGACTGATCTATTTGTATACATATATGTATATGTGTATGTCTATGAAATGGAAGCTTGTCAGCAGCTTTTGCAGCGGGAAACCGGATGCTGCCAGCAGGTTTGAAGGGTGCAATCGAGGTTCGAGCGACCTCGAAGCGAAACTCTTTGACGCCAAAACTGGCAAATGGCTTCGGAGTTTCATGGCCAAACGAATTGCTGCAGATTGTGCAGAGCATGCAGGCACATGTTGTAGAACATCATGCGCTCGAGCGAAGCTATTCTATACACATAGTAGTTGATCACATCACCGTGGCCCATTTGGGTTCTTGAGGTTTCTCGAAGGAGAGAACGCTGGTGGTCAATCAGAGGGGATGGTTGCGGATGATAGTACGGCTTCGACCTGGACAAAAGGGATCGGTCAGAAGCTTTTGGAATGTACTCTTTCTTGGCGAGCGCATGTCCAATGCTAAATCGATTCCGGTCATTTCAGATTGAGCCCGTGGGGCAGTCGCGTTTTACTGAAAGTTGTACATGGCAATGGGCAGAGAGAGAGATGTCAATGTGGCAATGTAAACATGCAGATGCAAGTGGAATTTGCCAACTTGACGAAGCCAAGCAGGAGAATGGCTTTGTTACATGTGCACAGTGGGCTCCCGGTGGTCGACAACTGCTGCTGGAATCCTGGCGGCAGAAACGCATGAAAGCCGCATGAAACATCTGAGAGTGGCTAAGATTACGATAGGATACACATGCATCGATGCTGCATAGAGTGCGACATGCCACATGTTATGCCATTTGTATTGAGCTGGATGTGTCGTGCGAGGCATTCTTTAGTCGCAAAGTGGCAGTCATTGATCCAGCAAGCGATCGGTTTGTTCAAGAGTTCCTTGGGCACACTGACTGTGTGCATTCCATGAAGCTGATCTAATGGCCGGAAGGGCCACTAGAAGGCCACTGGAAGCTCTGGTTGTGGTGTCAGCCCGCATCCATTGTATAGACATGAGTGCAGTATGGCGGGGTTCATAGCGGACATCGCCTGATCTTCGGTACGTTGTGGCCTTCTGCGTAGCAATCTGATGCAGACCTCTTTCCAAAAACGTGCTCATATCTCATGGAAAAAAAGGTGTGCAGGGTCCAGGGGTCTTTGGATTGAATGATGACAGGTAGCATCGATTCATAACTTAGCAAAGCACATGCACTCAGCCTTGCTAATGAAAGAATTGGATGTCCAAATCACCTCGCAAATTGCCCTGGTCCTCCAAGGCAGGCTCCCCTAAGGGTCGGCTCTGGGCCGACTTGCCCTTTCGCAGCAGATGCAAACGCTGGGACTGCACGATGGTCACATCATGATCTGAAGGGTTGAAATGGACTGAACGAAGAGCAACTTTACAATTTTACCAGATCTTCCGAGGAGGACTTTTTCAATCTTACTATCAGCAAATTCTGTGGCAGGGGCCGCAGGCCAAGTGACAGGCAGTCAGAGGGTTTGAAAAACTGCAGTCGATAGTCTATATTGTTCTACACTGAATGATGCCATATGACGTAAACCATGGGAATACCAATAATATGTCTATGATACTGTTGATTGATGGAGGAAATCCTGCACCAGCTGGTTGGTTGCTTACCCCATTACTTATAGTGTTTAAACTTTAAACCATTCCAGGTGGTGCAGGATTTCCTCCATCAACAGTACCAATAGTTGTTTTACTTTCATATCATTGGTATTCCCATGGTTTTACTCAGGTGATCTCACACGCCAAGTTACATTGGCCATGCATTCGGTGAAGCTTGGCAACAAGGAGTTGGTTCATAGTGGTTTGGATCAGGGTGCTGAGAGAGGCCTGTGCTTTGTTGTCATGACCGTGTTGCAGTGACTGTCCAGAACATGACTTTCTGTTCTGTACAAGCTCCTCGCGTTGTTGTCCTGTTTATTTGCTTCGGTGTGTTTGTGGGTGTTTGTCTGGTTTGTTGTTTTCGTTGTTGTTTTGGTTTGGTCTTCTGTTTTTTGCTTTAGTTTGTGAACCCGCAGCCTAGACATTGAGTTCTGGTCGTGACCCAGCGGCATCTGTCGCCCGGTCTTTTCCCACAAGCCAAAGCTGGCTGGGCTGGTTATGATGATTCCTGACCATGAGTAATCAACAATGCTTGGGATATCATCAACAGCTGGGACCTATTTATGGTGGCAAATACATGATACCTCTCGATTTCGTTCTTGTTTGAATGTCACAAGATGATACAAGATGTGCTAGCTTATGTTGAGATGCATTGTCGTTCAAACAAAACGGTGCATCATGGATCAACAACAAATGGGCCGAAATCTCTTGTTTGCTTCAATGCACAGCGAACATGCCCAGGTTTCTCAATAAGAGAAGGTGAGTGGGAAAATTGCGGTAGCTTGACTGATTGCTGGAGTCTTTTACCGAGATGTTGGCCCGTTCATTTTGCGTGTGCATGCCGCGCTTTTCTCAAGACGAGCAACTTGCAATCTGCAGCTCATTTCAAACACAGAAACATTGCGCAATCACGTTGCAAAGAGCAGGGAAATCCCCTGCCGCAAAAAAATGCGACTTATGATTCCAAACCTCCATACCTATATAGGTACTCTTGTGACATCATTTCCGCTGGACGGCGGAAAGGCGTTGCTGCTCCATGTCGGTTTCAGTGGACGTCCCCGGATGTGGTCGCTTCAGCATTCCCTTGACGCCTTCCAGTACTGCTGGTGACATTATTTTATGGCTGCAAGAGCGCTTGAGCCAGCAGTGGCATGGCAACAAAGTGCTTTCTTTTGGGGATTGCCAGCTACGGCGCGATGACGTTGTGATGGCAGCCCACAGCACTTTGGTCTTGACAAACTATTCAGAGATCAGTAACAAGGAGACACTATTTGGGTCCATGCATCGCTTTTTGGGGCTCAGGGATTTGCATTGGCATAGAAACATCACGATGCTTGAGTCCGCACCGGTAAAAATCACAAAATGACTGCAGAAACTAACGGCCAACAAAGGCCGTACCAGATTAACACCAGTTGACAATCATTGATCCAGTGCCTGCAGTGCGTTGATTTGTTTCAGACTTGAAAAGCTGGCGGCAAATGGCTTTAGTTGACGCCATGAGTTGAAGCCACACTTTTCATGTAGAAATCCACCGTGCAGGAGGCCTTCTATATCAAAGATACTGCAGAGCGAGGCATCACCCGCGAGCAACTGGCAAAACTGGTGGCGTTCATCTCAAAGATGGCAGATGGATGGTGTGAAACCTATGGAGAGCACCGTGGGAAAAAGCTGCAAGTTGACACTTTCAACTTATACCACGCAAATGTTTGGATCATCAAACCAGCCACAGAAGGCTACGGCGACAAGGGATGCAGTTTGGTGGAGATCATGGCTGTCTATATCCAGAGACCTGATTGGTTTGTGTCCCATGCCTGGATTGAATCTTGGTTGAGGATCTGCCAACTCTCGCCTCGACCCCAAAGTCGTTTGGTACTTTGATGTTTTTTTCTCCTTCCTCATCTCCGCATGTTGCATGCGGATGACTTAGGAGTTTTTGGACATACCCCGAACATACATTGGCCTATCAGAAAAAGTTGGAATTTTAATTGCATTTTCCAAATCCTATGTCAGGAGCCATAGCAGCTATGGTCTTGATGTTTTTCCAAGGTTGAGAGGTGGTCATTCGCAAGTAAAAGTCAAAACACGTCGTATTGTATGTCATGAATCATCAGTCCGACGAGTATGTTTTTGTCAGCGATATGCAGCTCTGAGTCGGGCCGCACATCTGCAGCCCCGTTTCAGCAAGAAAGAAATAAAACAAACAACACATAACCTGAGGCATCGTGATGGGTATCATCAAAAGCCATGTTGGGCATCAGGAAGTCATATCTGGCTGAGGAATAATACGTGACCTAGTCTGGAGGTTGGAACCCGAGGCCCGAAATAAATGTCCTTCTTGCAGACCTTCAAAGAACGAGAGTCCATTCAACAGTGTCAGTTTGAGGCACTGTTTGTAGACTTGGCTTCCTTTTTATGAGATATAGCACCCGTGTCAAAGCAATCGAAGGGAATGATCTCATTTTCAGAGAGGGTGAAGGCTGCTTCAGCGGAATGAGCTTCTTTATTTGCAGGTTGTGGATGATTTAGTCCATCCCGGAGGCGAAGAGGCCATGGATCGATCTGTAAAAATCAAGTGGCTGTAAGAAGTTGGCCTGCGGGGCCAAAGCTAAAGCTTGTAACCAAATGTTTAGTCCTTGGATGTCCTGAGCATATCCATGTAACTATCAATTTATTCATCAATTTGTTCATCTATTTATTGATCTGTTTATTTATTTTTTTTATCTATCTATCTATCTATCTATCGATCCATCTATCTATCTATCTATCCATCTATCTATCTATCTATCCATCTATCTATCTATCTATCTATCGATCCATCTATCTATCTATCTATCTATCTATCCATCTATCCATCTATCTATCTATCTATCTATCTATCGATCCATCTATCTATCTATCTATCTATCGATCCATCTATCTATCTATCTATCTATCTATCTATCTATCTATCTATCTATCTATCTATCTATCTGTTTTTTGACATTGGTTTCAAAGACAATTGTGGTGATGCCGCGCTTGTTTTGGATCTGGGTATGTGGTATTTAGGCGACCCGTGCCATGCTCTGCTCCCACCGGGGCTTTTTGCCTCTGAGGAGCCCGTGCGCCAATTTTTGGCGTGCTTGGAACAGCATGCTTTGGTTCGAGAGCTGTCAAGCAGCGCATCATATTGGGTGTGCGCGTACGCAAACAACCAGCATTGCGTGGAGGAGGATATCAAAAAGAATCCACGGAGCACCTCATTTTTCAGAGCCATGCAGATGTCTCAGGGAGTTCTCTTGGTGCTGGACTCGGCAGCAACTCCGCTTGAGAGAATTTGGTGTTGCTTCGAGGAATCGATTGTCCAGGCCTTAGCGCAGTTGTAGGATTGTTTGCAGTGATAAGGCAACAGGATTGATTGTTTATCCCGAGTTTGGGACTACAAGCGGCACCAGTAGCCATCTGAACTGACCACAAAACATTCCATTTGAAGACAGGTCAACTTCGGAATGCAACGATTTCTTCACCAAGGTGGCATTTGTACTTGCAACCTTTCTTTGCTTTGTTGGATGGGTCAAGCCCTAGCCGAGGCCATTGAACATCGAGAGGACAATTGGTCCAGGCGCCGTTTGCTGCTGGATGTGGGCGCTACTGATGCGCATGATAAAGTGTCTTGGCGTCGCTGCAAGTTTCCGGCTTCAGACGGATTCATGTATGATTCGACCTTAAGTCATTGGGTATCAACGAACATATTATGAAAATGACATTCTTGTAAAAATTAGTAGCGAAGTGTCCAGGTAAGGGGCTGCAGCAATAACTTAAATCAAGACTGTTGAAGTTTGCTGTAGCTCTTGTGAGCTTGTTTGTGAGGCGCATGTGCTTACTGATGGGCTTGCCGGAGCAGAAAGTCGTATGATCGGCATCATTGGACTTTATCAAAAATCAGCCAGAGAACGTAACTTTCCCCTCGGTCTTTTGGAGAAGGGCTTGAAGGTCAAGATTGAAGCAGCTTGGTGCTGGAAGTGTTTTGAGATCCCTCGATGTTTTGATGTTGTCCTTGTGGAACCGCATACAATAGAAGGAGCATTCTTCATAATCACAAATTTCCTTCACAATCATGCGTATGTTGCCACATATACCTTCCGCAAGTTTGTCCAGAATTTGAACAGTGCCAGTGTAGCGTTTGACCGTTGCAAGGAAGCCAGTGCAACGCAGAAGATCGACAAAGTGAGGATACTTTCCAGTGAGTTTTGTACGCTGAGATGTATGCTCAGTTTGTGGATAATTACTTCGCAATTGTTTTTTTCTTGCCTTCGAGGACTTTGGCATCCTGTAGTCGTTCAAACATTTGTTTTACCGCTCTCTCTCTCTCTCTCCCCGTGGCCTCTAGGACTTTGGCATCCTGTGGTCATTCAAACACTTCTCTCTCTCTCCCCCCGTGAGGATCTTGAACAGCATCGCTCTTCCTCGTTTGGAAACTTGCGACTTTGAGCACTTGGAGTCTTACCCGGAAGGAGATCCGAACTTCCAACGCGTGGATAAAGCCCTGGCTGCACACTTTGCTTTAGCCAGTTGGTATGGCTTTCTACTTGAAGGAAGGGAACCAGATGTGCTTGCTAGAGCGGTCACAGCAGATGGTGCCAGAAAGATTGTGGAGCTGTCCTTTACCGGCAGTCAAAATTTCGGAGACCGTGAGCTGGAAGTGTTGGTTGGCAGCCTTCCTGCAGAGTTGCGAGTTTTGCGGTTGGATCTGGCTTTTTCGGGCCTTGAGACCTTGGACATGTTTGAAACGAGCACGTTGACATCCTTGGTTCAGCTGAAGTTACGTTTTACAGGTTCTGCCGAATTCCGGACTGCAGCAGGGCTGGGAGTTGCACTTGGAAAGATGAAGAAGTTGATTGTGGTACTCGGGTTTGAAAACCTTACATACTTTTGACTTACTTTTGAGCTGTGTATACTGAAAACCTGCCAATTCTTTGGGGAGTTTGTGAATTCGTATTAGGTAAAGGGCGCTTTCCTTACTGCAGGTTCATGAACTTGCCGCGCTTGGAAGAGCTTGGATGTTTGAGTTCAGCTTTGTTGTCCTTGCGCAAGCTGGAAGTTTTGGTCCTTGATCTCAGTGGATGTGGCCATGTGTCGCTTGAAGCCAGGATGGATCTTCAGCAAGCCATCAAATCATTGAAATGGTTACGAGGCAGTGACATTTGGGTGAACATCGAAGGTTTACCCAATCGCAGCTGCTTCCCAGTTGCACCTGTGCTCAAATCAATGTGCTCTCGACGTTTTCGAGTCTTTCAGCGACAAATGCGTCAGATACGCCAAATTGGTACCCGGAAGGGGGTCAGTTCGGTCTATTTCGAGGCCACAAGGTTTGGCCGGTCCAGTGCTAGTAGTGATGAATCTGAGGAAACGGAGCCAGAGGTCTACCATGAACACCGCATGTTTGATGAAAACAGGCCATATCCTTGCAGCCATCTTGGCTGCAGTTCCTTTCATGCTTGCGAGCAAGGCTATTGTGAAAAGCACCGCTGGAGTGCCAAGAGAATCTGTGTGGCAGCAAATGCTTGGCGCCAAAACGTGGAGCTTGTTGTGCTCATTGTCTCACAAGCAGTGGCAGAGGTAGAAAGCCGTTATTTGCTGCTTCTGATCGTTGTAAGCTTGTTGCCGGTGGCAAGTTATAGCGTGTCCCAGTCCACTGGAGTGCCTGGCACCGCGATTCTCGTGCTTCTGGTGTTCCCAGCTTCTTGTGTTGCTAGCATTGCTTACACCACAGCTCGACTTAACCGAATGCATGACCTGTCAATGAAGCTTGAGGTTGAAGCAGAGGCTTTGTATGCCAGGAGTTTACAGACTGACATGTCCAAAATTTTTGGTGACTATGGGAGAGATGATGTTGTTCAGCCTCACATCAGCACCCTGGAGGAGCACTTTATCGAAGCTGGGAAAGAATTTCATAACTTTGATCAACACTTGTGCCTTCCACTGAGGGAATTCTTGGAGGAACAGCTGGGTTTCATCTCACTGCAGGAGGTGCGGCCTGTATTGATGACATTGCCTTTGGCGCAAGATGCTGTCGTAAGAGAACGTGACCCAGGCCAAATTTTGGATTTGTTGTATTGCAATGTGGATTTTGATGACTGGGAAAAGATGGTGAACGCCTGGCGTTTCCTGAAAAGCAGGGTAGATAGCAATGACTTGGGGTGTATTGAGCTGGTGCGAATCCGCGACTCGTTTGCTTTAGCCCATGCTGGTGTTCGATGTGCTGAGATGGTTGTCAAGATCAACAACTACATGGCCGCGATCCGTTTCCGTGAAGCCTCGTTGACCAGAATTGAAAACCAACTGGATGATGTGCACCACTTGGCACAACAGGTGGGACTGGTGGCAGGACCTTTACAATTTGATCTGCGTATTTCAGCACGCCCACAGAAATCATGGTCCGTGATCGTTGCTGTTTCTTTTCTTCGGGTTGTCTCTCTGCTTGCTGCCATGTACCTTGGTGGCCAATACTTTGTTCGGTACAGTCCACTTTTCATACGTTCAGAGCTACCGCAACTCTTTAAAGATGCTTTCGCTCTCAAGCAAGAAACAATTCCTCACCTAAGTGAGGCGGAGGCTTCTGATTTTGAAGGATGGTTTCAGGAGAGCCTGTTACCTTCCATTGTGTTTTCATTGCCCTACCTGGCCTTGATGATAGTTCTCTTGAATGACCTGTTCCGCTGTTGGCCAACCAAGAAGATGAAACCGCTGAAACCGACCCAGCTGCTCTATGAGGAATATTTCGGGCTTCAAGGTAAGCTCTATGGCTTGAAAGTGGCCGTGCTACAGATTTTCACAGTGATGCTACAGGCTTTCGGAAAGATCCAAATCTTGGGTGGGCTCGTATCTTTTGCATTTCATGCAGCTCCCGGGCATTTAGATGCATTCCAAGGATGCTTTTGGGCATTTATAGGTTTCCTTGTATTGAACAGCGTATACCCAAGTATTTTGTTGGCCTTCCCCTCTGTGAAATGGATACGCCTGGGTGCGGCTGTGATGGATGCGGTGCTTGATATTGCTTACACCAGCACATACCTTATCATCTCAGTACTGGCCATCTATGAACTACGACTGGACGAAGATGTTTCAGGGAATTTCGGGGATGAGGCTTCGGCGAACTTCACAGCAGAATTGGACCCAGGATTTGCTTTTCCCTCGGACTTTCTGGGTTTCTTTGCTGTTTATTATTCGCTTGCCCATGTTTGCACTGTTTGCCGGGCTTTGGAACGCAATGATCGGAAGCTGCCTCAAGTGACACCGTGCTCTGCTTCCCACTCAGTGCACTCATCATCATTCTCTGGCTTGAAGAGATTGACAACGTGCAGTCTTAAAGTGTTGCATTCTGTTTGCATTGATCCCGGTTCATGTGGTCATGGTCACAACAGTCCCAGCAAAGTGGTGGGCATCCAACATTGTTGTTGTAGACAAATGTGGGCATCCAAGATCATTGTCTCAGCTGAACACTTTGTAAATACTAGTAGTGTATTCGAAACTTCAAACAAATGTGATCCTGTTGCTGCTCGTTTTACACAAGAAGCACACCTTGGCTTATGGTTGTCAAGTTGTTGGCAATTTTGGCAATTCCAATCTTTCTTCGGTTTCACATCATGGCTTTGCTGTACACCAATTCGGCTTGCGCCAGCTGGTCAGGTATTCGCCCTTTTTGCTGGCGACAGTCGCTTTCCTGTTGCTTTCATCGCACTTCTACCCCGTTGATGTGACCGATTTCGGATGCTTTCCGTGCCGCTGTTGGCCAAAGGACGATGGGTGGACAAAGCACCTTGCAAGTTGCAGCCTAGTGGGGGTTCTCAGCCTGAAAGAGGTGAGTTTGAGAGAGCAAAGAATCAGCAGTGTCGCAGAAGATGCTTTCGAATTTTCCAGGGGCTTGCAACGATTGTCGTTGTCCAAGAACCACTTGGTTTCTTTGACCAAGAATCTGTTCGCTCCTTTGGACAACTTAGAACTTTTGGACCTTGGCGAATTGGGTTTGCAGCACTTGGAGTCTGACACATTTAGGGGCCTGGCGAGTTTGAGAATTTTGTCGCTGAGCCAAAACCGTTTGGAGATGCTGCCAGAAGGTTTGCTACGCCCCATGCCAGGCCTGCAGCAACTGCTGCTTGGAGGCAAGTCTAGAGAGGGCAAGCGGTTCATTGATGGGAATGAATTGAGTGTTCTTCCAGACGATCTTTTGGAATGCAGCCCGCGGCTTCAAGTTCTGGATCTCAGCGAAAATCGCTTGAACTTTCTGCCCAAAGGAGTTTTTGACAGGACTTCCTTGCTGCGGACGCTTGATCTGGGGTCCAACCATCTCAATGAGTTGCCTGTTGGGGTCTTTGATGGGCTCAGCAAATTGGAAAAACTTGACCTGGGGGCCAACAAGCACACAGAGTTTCCAGTGGACATTTTTGCACAGCTCAGCAACTTGAAGACACTTGACCTGGGATACAATAAGATAAGCAAGTTGCCTGCAGCGATTTTTGGGAGACTCAGCAAGTTGCAGACACTTGACCTCCAGGGAAACAACCTCAGTGCATTACCTGCCAAAGTTTTTTCAGGGTTAAGCAACTTGAAAAAGCTCGACATCGGGAGAAACAAACTGAGTGAGTTACCCCCGAAAGTTTTTGAAGAACTTCAGAATTTGGAGTGGCTTGATCTCCCGAACAATCGGCTTTTTAGGTGGCCTGCTGAAGTTTTTGCAGGGCTCATCAGCTTGCAGACGCTTAACTTGCTCAACAACAAGCCCAATTGGCCCAATGAATTGCCGCCCAAACTTTTTGAAGGGCTTAGCAACTTGCGGACACTTGACCTGAGAAGCAACGAGATCAGTGTGTTACCAAATGAAATTTTTGCAGGGCTCCACAACTTGCAGACACTTAACCTGAGGTGGAACGGTCTCAGCGTTTTGACTGCTGAAATCTTTGAAGACCTCAGCAACTTGAAGATGCTTGACCTGAAATACAACGAGATCAGCAAGTTGCATGCAAAAGTGTTTCGAAACCTCAGCAACTTGGAGACACTTGACCTGCAGTCAAACAACCTCAGAGTATTGCCTCCCAAAGTCTTTGAAGGACTCAGAAGCTTGCAGACGCTTGTGCTTAAAAACAATGCCTATCTGGGAGTGTTGCCTGCTGAAACTTTTGCAGAGCTCAGCCGCTTGGAGAAACTTGTCTTGAGATCTATCGGGGTCAGCGAGCTACCTGCTGACATCTTTACAGGGCTCAGCCGCTTGAAGTTTTTGGACCTGGGCTTCAACTACGATCTGAAAGAGTTACCTGTTGATATCTTTGCAGAGCTTGGCAACCTGCAGGAACTTGACCTGCAGTGGAACTACCTGAGCGAGTTGCCAGCTGATGTTTTTGCAGGGCCCAGCAGTTTGCAGAAGCTGGTTCTCCGCCACAATGGTCTCAGGGTGTTGCCTGCTGATGTTTTCGCAGGGCTTCGAAATTTGCAGGTTCTTGATCTGAGCTCAAACGATCTCCCTTATTTGCCAACCAATGTCTTGAACAATTTGTTTGCGGGGCTCAACAACCTAAGGACGCTGGAGTTGGATGAGTGCAAACTTTCCCGTATTCCTGCTGAAGTCTGGGCGAACGAGTCTATTTTGGCAGGCCTCACGAACCTGCGGGAGCTTTCCCTTGAGAGCAATGAGCTCAGTCGGTTGCCTCCACAAGTGTTGGAAAACATGTTTGCCCAACTGGGCAACTTGCAAACACTTGGGCTGGGCTCCAATGGTCTCAGTGTCGCTTCGGTGCCCCTTTGGTCTAGTTTGTTCTCAAGGCTAGGCAACTTGAAGGTCCTGGGGCTCCAAAACCAACAACTCAGCGAAATACCCGCCGAAGCTTGGCCCAGTTTGTTCAGAGAGTTCATAAACTTGGAGATGCTGAACCTTGATGAATGCGAGTTGAGTGAATTGCCTTTATTTGTAGGGCTTGTGAACTTGCAGACACTTAGCTTGAAGAACAACCGTATCAGTGTGCTGCCTGCAGAAAGCTTTATGGGGCTTCCCAACCTGCAGACTCTAAGCCTGTCAAACAACCGTCTCAGTACGTTGCCGGCTGAAATTTTTTGGGGGCTCAGCAACCTGCAGACCCTTGCCCTTGATTGGAACCATCTCAAAGCATTGCCTCCCAAAGTCTTTGAAGGGCTCGTAACTTTGCAGAATCTTCAGCTAGGTCACAACGACATCAGCAAGTTGCCTGTCCAAGTCTTCGCCGGGCTCAGCAACCTGCAGGAACTCCGACTGCATTCCAACAAGCTCACAGAACTGCCTGACGCTCTCTTTGTGAGGCTCAACAATTTGCACTTACTGACCACGTGGGACAACGCCCTACGCGAGTTGCCAGCAATTTGTTCGATTGTCCAGTGCATGTGAAAATGGTCGTACCACTTCCAGACAATCTTGAGTTCGACCTGCACGCCATCAGCTGTGTCGCACATAGTGCAGAAAGTTGGTTCTATTTTGCATGGCTTACGTTATGCATTGGACTTGTGGACTATCTCGTGTGGCACCAGTGAATCAGTTCCACATCGTACCAACCAGCTGAGGCACAGGAGGATGCCTGGAAGTTTGTGCATCGGTCCTCCTCTGTATACGTTTGACATTGGAAACTCAGCTCGGAATGGTGCCATGAAGATGGTCCCGACAGGTCAGCTTGATTTAGGATTGCTTCCACTGGAGCAGCATGTGTGTGGCCAAACTCACAGGCAAGACTGTTGGACAGGGTGAGAGATTGTGACTTCAGAGATGGACCGTGGCTGACATGGCAGGCTAAATTTCAGAGCATCCACAGCTTATAGAACATGCCGAAGGTTGTAGCGACATGCCTTGCAGATGTGCTTCGGCCCCTTCTCATAAAGTGGAGTTGCTTCAGTACATTACGCTACTTGGCTTGAAGCGTTGAGTTTGCGGGTAGGGACAATTCACTTTTCACTGATCACCCTGCTAATGTACATCCACGTCCCCATGCGAGCAGCGCTAAGTTGTAGGGGCTACGTTCACACGACGTGTTTTGTACGGGGCTATGCGATGAACACCTTACAGAACACCTTCACACGACACAGGGTTTGGCGCATGAGTAGTTGAGCGTTCACCCAGATAGCAACGAAACATTCATATCAATTCTGTGTGCAGAATTGGTCCCAAAGAACAGAAGGACTTCTCTTGTTGTGTGATATCACAAAAGTGAGGTGTCTTGCAGGCCAACAAGCCAAGTACGTTTTCTATCGCCAGTCCTGTTTTTGCTACTTCGGAACGGTCAGACCCTATTGGGGAAAGGTACCTCTGCCGGGAGTTTTGTATCAGCTGAAGTGAACAATTTTTCAACCGACCAAGCGAAGAACACAGGTGTACCTCAAGCTCTTTGGCAACAACAGTAGTGTTTGATGATGCCGCAGGCTGCTGGAAAATCGTCCCTACAAGTGACAGCCACCTTCATCTTAAGGGTTCCCGACACACACACACATGTGCCACTCACCACGCTTGTAACCTTCAAATCAGGTATCCAGCCCTGAACGCCAGGCACTTCATTGGCATCTTTGCCGTAGAGGGCCTCATTTCGACTGCTGTCACAATGTGCTCCAAAGTGTGAGCATTTATACCTGACAGGCCAGTCAGCATGTGCCTCACCTGAGAGGCTTACTGCTTGTTGCAAAGTCTTAGCAAGAAGAGCTAGCTATTGGTAGCAGCTACCTCTTTGATATTTTGAGAGGTTGGGTCGACCCAATCTCATCGCAGTGCCCGTTCCGTGCCACGGCCATACCATAGTTCCAACAATCCCAGTTGGAGACAAGACGTACTACCGAATGCTGGAAAATGTGCTGCTTTGACCCCTTAGTGCTGACACGTTGCTATGCCTTCACACGCATACATAGGTGACATACAGAATTGGTTGAGGAAAGAACGATATGTGGCTTCATGGTCGATGTAAACTAGTCAGCCAGCCCTAATATTCACTGCTGGTGGTCTGTTAATCGCTTGATCTCCCATTCCGGCAAAACTTTGGGTGGTTGTCAATGCTGATGATCCCTGGCCAGACCAGGGGAGATGGATTTAGGTTTGCAGAGGGCAGTGGTGCTGGTTGATGAGCCGATTTTCAGCACATCTAGCCCAGTAGCAACCAATCATGAACCATCATTTGACCACTCGCCAGCATACAATCATTCGTTTATCATGACTCAATATCACATCCATATAAGCAACCGCTCCGAACCCACAAGCCACTCAATCAAGCATTATTTCACCATTAACCTTTACGTAGCTGTTAAGTTAAATCCTCGTGAACCACAGACTACCGACTGTAAACCCTATTGGTTCGGGGGGCTTCTTCGCAAGTGCATAGGTGCCCCACATGCCCGTTCAGCAAGAAAGCTGTGCCTATGCCAATTGCAGAGCCACTTTTGGGGGTATCGTTTCAAGCGTCGTTTCCCCAGCAACCTGGGCGCCGAAATCTCTCCATGTTGCTGCTGCCATTCAGAGCCAAAACAACTACACCTGCAACGCTCCCCATCCCTTTCCCCGTCCCAATCCATCGAACCTTGCCACTCCACAGTGAGTGCGGAACCAAGTTTCCTGAAACGATGGTGTTGTGACCGACAATGGATCAAGATCCTGTTGTTTCAAAACTGGACACCCCAAAATACCAAAACAATCCAGAACATTTGCGAAGAGTCAAGACGCCTTTTTGTCGATTTGAGTGAGTTAAACCGGCTGGTTTATAGGAGTTCATAAGAAGCCACAATAGGAATCATCATTGACCATGAGGACCGGATTGTACCTTGAGGTAGTACACCTTGCTTCTCTTTGACATTGATCATTCGTTTTTGAACTGGAACTTGGATCCCGAAATTTTTGGATTTTGATGTGCCCATATCTTTGGGCTTTCCACGTCAGACGTCTGCAACTCCACTGAGTCAAGCTCCGGAGGAGACATGATTACAAAGAGAACAGAAGAGGTTGGGATATATTAATCATCATTGGCCATTACCAACAGCTACTCCCCTTCATGTTGGTCATTGTTGGTCCTGTGATGTTGGATCATTGGTTGGAGGATCACCCACCACAGCGTAATGGTTTGGAGGTTCGTGGATGGCTTTCACGGCTCGAGATTGACTAGGCTGAACGATGGCAAGGGACCCAAATCAATCCCTGCAAGCCCGGCATTTGGGAAAGCTACAGTCTAGATATAGCCTTGTCGGGTAGGGAAGCAAGTTGAATGATGATGATGATGATGATGATGATGATGATGATGATGATGATGATGATGTTTCTGACCAGCACCGTACCTGAGCACTGTCGCCAAGGCTGCGGGCAACCGGGAACTGCACGAATCAATTGGTTGGAGACCCGGTCGTGCCGTTGACATCGCTGTCATATCAACGATTGACATGGTTTAGTACTGTATATGGTTAATATTGGATGATTTCTGGGTACCCCTATTTTGAGAAACCACCACATAGGCGCAGACATTATCAGTATTGTCAAGGATGATCAGTATTGTCAACAACGTTCTTCACAATGATGGTAAAACATGATCAACAATTATCATTACCCAGTAGACCATCATGATTGACCATCATTGTCAACCAACATCAACAATCATCACTAGCAACGTGAAGTATGAACAAGTGAACAATCACCGAGAATCATTGCGAACCATCATTAGCAAATTAATCATCAGTTGCATTTATTGTGAACCATCAATCGCCAACTTAATCAACACTGATTCAGCAAGAAAAATGATCACGAAGGGGGCAGCATGGTTAATATTGGTTGATTATCGCCAGTGATTCCAAGAAAGTATCAACGCAACAGAACCAGCTTGGGGTTTGTGGTGCGTAGATTGGCATTTCTGCCCTCAAACTAAATCCACCTGGAGCTCCTACAGACGCTGATAGGTTGGCCCAGTCTCACGGTTGGTCATTCGCAGCGCAGCCAAGGCATACGAATCACTTAGACAAAGATGTCTGGGACTCAGGCAGTTCAAGGTGGTCATTGGAGAGGCTCCGCGGTAACTGTAGGGGGGGTGACAATACGAACGGTGAAATCGTGGTCAATGATTCTTGGCAATGGCTGATGATGGTGGTTTGTGGTGGGACATAGTGGTTGATTATGGTTGCCAATGGTTGATGTTCTGTACAAGTTGAGTTTAAATAGTATGTGACTGCACATAGCTACCTTGCACATTTCCTACCTGTAACGCATAAAGCGGTCCGGAAAAAAGAACACCAGCAAATAATATATAGATAGTGGTCGCAATGCGCCGCAACAACCATGGCCATTCCAGTAAATTGAGCGCCAAAAACCTGTAGCTATACTGGGAAGAAAGCATATTTAGATAACTGCTACTATCAAAGGCACCAACCAACCACAATCTAGGAGGTACCACGGCTCCGCGGTTCAGCCGCAATACGAGGCTGGGTCAGTACGAATGATTTTGGGGAATGCCCCACTGCCATGAACCTACCAAGGTTTGGGGGTTCCCAGATTTCTCACATTGGTATCCACAGCATGCAGCATGCTGCAGCCACGTTTGTTGATCATATCGTCCACTCAGCACTCGAAATGAGCAGCGAACTTCCCAAGAGTTTTCACTGTATTGATTCTTGGGACGTTCAAACACCGGTGTTTCACGGTTTCAATTCGTCCCTTGCAAGCATCTGGGTGAGCAGTCAAGGAAGCGCCGCCTGAGGAAAGGAGGCAGCAGCGTCGGCGCGTCCAAGGGAAAGTCCAGTGAAGAAGGTCAAGGAGACTTGGCAGCAGACCGTGTGGCCGGCACTGTTGCTGTTGCCCTTGCTGGCGTTGTTCCCACCAGTATCGCTTTTGGCGTGGTCGTCGTCGTTTGTTTTTGGTGGTGGTGGTTACAGAGAACTATGTTTCCATGCTCTAGTCAACCAGAATAAGCCAACAAGAATGGTTTGATCGTTTCTATTTCTGGGCTTGCACCATTCAATATCATTAGACAATGGTCACTCCAAGACAATCGTCTTTTCAAAGGATGATGCCGTTGGCACATTTGGTCAAGACCCAGTTGGGTGTGGAATAAGGTTGAGAGAGCATTAGGCATAAAGGCGATGCTGCGAGCTGCCTGGTTTTTTTATGGCAGGGTTCGTGAGTGAACTCATGGAATCTTGGGATCACGGCGAGCTTCACGGTGAAACAAGGGGTACACCGGTGCAGGTGTTGGCTGGTTCCAGTAATCCACCAGCTTTTTGTGGGGATGATGGTGATCAATGGGAATCTGCCAAGCAGCAGAAGCAAGTGATGCCCACCAACCAGGGTAAGGAAACCATTCATGTTTTCATCTGGCATCATTCATTCCGACACATTCATTTTTTTTCATCAAACAAAACGTCAAGATAGGTTTGCTTGGCATTGAGGGGGGTATTGATCAACTGGTTGCCCTACTTGCACCCTTGTTACCCCCTAGCCACACCCAAAGGTATACCCCAGGGTATATCCCAAATCTTAAGTCCTACCCCAAGTCCGACCCTAAGGCATACCCTAAGTCATACCCCAAGTCATACCCCAGGTCATATGCTGGTATTTCCCCTAGTTATACCCCCGTTCGTATACCTGACTGCTGGTGGTTTGTCCGCTGGACCTGCTTCTCAGGCACCGCTAGCCGTTCCAGCAAGGGCGCGAGCTCCGCTCCCGTCGGCCCTCTGCCGTGGGGGATCTCAAACAGTGAGCGTCGGGGTGGAGCGATACTCCGATGGTGGCTGGTAACGTTAATGATAGGTGGTAACTGTTAATGATAGGTGGTAGCAGTTAGTAACATTTGACTATGAGTGGTTGATGTGGTGATATGGCGGCTAGAGGTTCAGCCAAGTAATGACGAGAATGTAGATGGTTGTTACCAGGAAACCAGGTTAATTGTTGTTGTCCAACTGATGGATGGTGCACAATCAGTACATTTACGACAAGTAGATTTATGAATAAATCTATTGTGATAATTAATGATGATATCCAGCTGTTAGTGCTCACCTATCACATATAATATCGTTGATATGTCTAATAGTGGACGTAGTAATGGTTCTGTCATAATAATGGTTGCAATGATGCTTGATGAGCAGGTTGGTCGATGCTTGTGGCTAACACCCTGGTTGAGCATCAAGATGCGTAATCTTATGGATCTACCTGCGTTCTAGCTCGGTTTGTGATGTCCTACGATCTTAGCATACTATGAGACCTTTCAGCAAAGGGGCAGATGATTGACGAGCCAACAAAAAGGAGATTGCACCTTTGGTCTGTTTGACATTGTTCAGATGCGACTGACCAGTTGCCTTTGTTGCCAGAAGTGGTACTCTATGAACTAGCAGATTTCAGCAAAATCAGTGAAGCAAACAAGAATATTTCATTGGTTGATGCTGCAGCAAGAGGTAGTCTCGCCAGAATATGGCGAACCGGGGATTGATGAGCTGTACATAGCAGTGCCTAGATATTGTTGGAATCTCTTTGATATTGGCAGTTGCTGCATACCTCTTGTCCTCATGGACACGTAATGGGCAATCCTATGCATTATTATCCATTGTTGGCAAATACTACGCATTACTAACCAGGATTAACCACTGTTGACCGGTTTTGAAACTGGTTTCACCACTATTAACCATTCTTAACAATTGTTTTGAACAAGATTTTGACCATTGTTAACCACTATCAGCCATTCTAAGTCAAGGATCGACTGTATCAGCCGTCACTAAGCCTGGTCAGCAACAGCAGGTGGTTGACGCCCTTTGCAGGCATTCCAAAACCGGGGAACCATAGCCGCCCCAAATGGCTATGGGTCAAGCAGTTAACCAACCACCCGGAGGATTTCCACCAACAATAATAGGGAAAACAATGGTTAATGATGGGGGAACCAGGGGTACAGGGTTTTGACCCATAGCCAAATTTGCTTTGTTTTTTAAGAAAGTGAACTGCGTCACATCTTCCAATGCGGTCAGAAGTCTCTGTCGGTGCAAACGTTTGCGAGGCATGTGATGAAGTATCTTGCTGGTGACGCGATGTCCTCTGCAATCATTGGTTCCTCGGCATGTCTGGTTTGGCCAATGAGGATATACAGGACTTCAAGCGATCTAACACAGAGATGACTCGTTAGAACTCGAAGCGGCAGAAATCTGTAACCAATCCGTTGTCATAGTTTCTGAACCTGAACAGGATTGCGATGGTAAGGTATGATGATGATGATGAGGATGATGATGACGATGACGATGACGATGATTATGATGATGATGATGATGATGATGATGATGATGATGATGATGCTTGTGGTGGTGATGATGCCTAGGTGCAAGATAGTATAATCCTTGACTTTCGCATTTGAATCTACCGGAAGCATCAAGTTGATGGATACGAACTGAAGTAATAAAAGCATTTTGGACGCATGTCGGTTTATCAAGTGCTTTGTGACTTTACCACTCACTATGTTTTCTTTCAATGCCGTGAGCAAACAAAGAACTGCCGGGGCAAGGAACGAACTTGACTGGACCAATTTTGAAGTGGGAGCAATCACCATCAGGTGGATATCATTTGCAACAGGGATGCAACCGCTGCTTGTTGTGCAGGGTCCGGCATTTCGCGCCCCTGGTTCTGCCACTCACAGATACCGAGGTAAAGGTGGCGCCACCATCGCAGAGATTCGAACCAGTCTGGGGCTGAGCGGCGGTGGAACTGCCGTTGCAACAGCGGCACTAGGCTTTGGACGCGTATGTCGTGATGTCCAAGGTGAGTGGAATTATAGTGGCTGTCCCAAGATGCCCCACACCGAGCAGTTGCTTGTAGCACTGGTCCAAAATCCAAGCTACAAAGTTGGATCCCACAAGAGGAGTCTCTGGCAGTTCCTCATCCTTTGAAAACATAGGAAGATGGGCTAAAAGATTATTGGAGCTCGGTGCAAATCGACAGCATGACCATTTCTGCCAAGTGCACCTTCAAAATTAGGTTTTCAAAGGTGGAATTTTCTGCAACATTTACAAGTCTTCATTGATGTTTTTGAACTTGGGCTGGCGCGGACTTGTGAGACCTCTCTTAGTGCCGAAGGGCTGAATGAAAAACACAACTTCTTGTTTGGATACCCAACTTGGATGTATTTTGGGCCACCTGCACCGATTGTGTGCCCAAGGATGCAATGCAAAGTTGGGCTTGACAGACAAGGGCGAGGTGCTGGGAAGCTGGTTGGTGCTGGTTGGTGCTGGTTGGAGCTGGTTGGAGCACTCGAAAGTGTCACGAGTTACAGAGGATACCAACCAACTTTTTGTGGGATACGTGGGAACCAAGTGGACAAACCAGACTTATGCTTCCAACCATTTTCTTCCTGGGGGACACATGGGCGCCAGCCATACCCATAGCCGCCCATGTCTTGCGCCGCAGGTCTTCCCTGGCACGGAGTGTCGGGTGCTGACCGCACAGGTGCAGCGAAGCCGCCAGCGGTTGTCCCTTCACGTCTTACTTCAGTCATTGGTTGAACTTTGGCAGGTGATCCAGTGAACATGGCAGGTGAACTTCAGTTATTGGTTGATTGGAGGTTATTGTTGCCGTTTTCAAGTTTCGATGTTGTTCCAATGACCGATACTGGGGGGCTTGCAGCCACTAATTTAGGTTTTTAGTGTTTTTGGGTTGCTTTGATTTAGCATATTCCCACGAAAAATCGAGCACTTTTAGCAAGAGATCTATAAGCCACCAGGAATAACAATCAGCATTTTCCAAGTGTGGCTCGATGCTGATCCTGGAGACATAGTTTTTTTGAGCATCAAGCCCAATTCCACAAATGTTCACCGATTGATACAATTAACAGCTCTTTTCTGCGAAGCCGAAGAGATTGGAGAGATGGGGGCCTCAGCATTCATTTGTGATTTTTTATATTTGCAAGATGATGATGAAACCAACGCATTTAGGTTGGGGTCCGTGTCTACTTCATGGACATGACTTAAGACGAGGTCAATATTCATCATTCTAAACTATCAATATCAAATTGGTAGCAGTAACTTAGGACAAAGAAAACCTGTGGTGCGAGCAGCTATTAAGTAGACAGAATCAAACAATTTTAGCAGTTATTACATCATTATCAACCATGATTGACCTTCCTCATCAATCATTATTCACCTTTAGTCATCATTATCAGCCCTGAATAATTGTTATCAATATTTTTTTTTCATCATCATCAGAATCAGCTTGTTGCTAGTATCAACTGCTATGCACCATTATCCGCCCTTAATATAGACAACCAGCTGCCAAATGCGCGATTTCGGAGGCCAATTCTGAAGAGGATCTCAACCAGGCACCGGCAGCAGGACAGAGGTTAAGATTCCCCAACCAACAAGCTGTGGTGATTAAGATTCCCCCATGTATCCGGGGTCTCTAGCGTATCCTACATGATTGAACATTACCTGTTGAACATTCTTAACCGTTATTGAATATTGAACAACATTATTTCACAATTGTTTGGGTATCGGTTCTTGTTGAAAAGGATAAAAGCAAGATGCTCCATTATTGACTACGAGCCGTTGTAAACCACAACCAGCCCTCATCATGTCATTCCGCATGGCTCATCATCATTGACGATGATTAACCAGTATGAACCATGATGAACAGAAGGTGTTATTATTGACCACTTGGTACAGGAAGCAGGATTAATGGTATGATATGCAATCAAGTTACAAGTCACCAGTGGTTCGGCTTTTGTACGGTGGGGTATAGGACCCCCTCTAACTAGACAGCATCATTTCGTGCTGAAACTCTTCAAAGTGCATAGCTATCAATACAAACGGAAAAACACATACACCAGCTTCACAAAAATGATATTCCCCAATTCGATTGGTTGGTCAAGATTCTCCAATGAACCAGCTGGTACAGTATATCCAGCATCAATAGTAGCCATACCCAAAAACCCAAACCCACCTAAGTGAACTGAACGTACCTGGGTAGCATCACCATCAAAAACCAACGCAAGGGCCACGGCCGGCATCATCTCCCCCTCGCTCCCTTGCCAAGCTCCGCAACTGGGCCATGGCGCCACGGGGAGGTCACTGCGCAGTTGATTGAAAAACTGGTGGAGGTAGTGAAGAGCGTGGGGCACACAGAGGCACAGCGGGGCCATGGAGGGTCAACTGCGCATGGGCTAAGGACGAGAGGATGTGGTGGAGGATGGCGATTTTTATGAGGGCGTGGCTAAGGGGTAAGGTATGGGAAGGGGAATGGATTTGTCGGGATAAGTATGGTATCATGAGTATTAAGCAAGTATGAAGAAAGGTAAACAATAGCTGATGATCAGGGTCAATAAGGATTTATGCTGTCAAAAATCTGATAGTGAGGTTTAACCATCATGATAAGTTGAGCATCATGAGTTAAGACGGGTGCTGGGTGGAGTGACCTCCAAGTAGGGTGATGGAGGGCCGCACACAAGCAGGGAAGCATCCAGCCCCTGAGAGTCAGAATACACCAAAAATTGATGAGGCTATGGGTCAAGCAGTTAACCAACCAACCAATGGGGGATTTCCATCAACAATGATCGGGAAACAATGGTTAATGATAGGGGAACCAGGGGTACAGGATTTTGACCCACAGCCATGACAGAATTGGCCATTTTAAATGAATGGTTGAGCAGAGAATCGTGGGCTTCCGTGGTTCTGACAAATGGCAGAGCTACCATGCAGAGCTACCATGCAGAGCTATCGTTAACAATGGCTATGGGCTATAGGTATCGTCACTTCTCAAAGTCACTGGACATTGGTTTTGAGTACAACATGGCACAACCAATGATTAGCATGAGTCATAGCCGTTGATACTATGACAGGTCGATACCATCATATGAACTGTACTGTTGGTTTGGTTATCGACCGCAACAATCGTTTGCCTTAGTATGATCCCGAACGCTAAATTGAATAGCTCCAGTGCTGGGGAGGCGGGATATCAATCTTGATTTACCAACATATACTTAATGATTGTATAATTAAGCCAATGTTATATCATTAGGAAGAGCATTGGTAGGGTTGGAACCATTGATGGTCAGTTTGGTAGTACCCATACCAGTTACACAATACTAAGTATACCAATTATTGACAACTGTCATAATTGGATTCTATACCATCATTCATACACCACCAGGCGATTGTAACAGATGGTAACACATACACCATTTACTGTATATTTGCATGTTAAATACCACACAATATGGTATGCATGGATCCACTTCAAACATGCCATCATACGGTATATCAACGGTTAATGGTCACAACATATCATCAACGAAACAGTACTCAACCAGCAGTAGCCAACCAACCTTTACCAACCTTAACCAACCAACTTGAATCAACCAGCTTTTCCCAACCTTACCCACGGTGTGGTTTCAGTATCTCGTTCCGTTCTGGTGCCATCTGTCAGGCCTTGGGCGCTGAGGGAGAGCTCAAAATGCGTGCGTTGGTGCGCCCGCGCTGCGCCTGCGGGACGTGTCCGTGGTGTCCCACCAGGTGTTTGCTAAGCGCACAAGCGCGACATCAGCAGTGTCACAGTCTGTGGGGATTTTGCTAAGTGGTTGTTACTCTAGGGATAATACTAACTAGGTATCTGGAGGACTATGACGATCACGCGGAACTCCTATTTTTTCTGATCTCTTGTTCGAGGTTGCACCAGCTGCACTGCTCTACTGGGCTTCGATGACTCGCAGTTCTTATCTTTCTGGAGATGAAACACTGTACTGGACACACACAGAATGTTCCTGTCATTTTTCACGCACCGGGCTTGAAATTTTGGACCACGTGCATTGGATAGAATGCTCCCACGCATGGCTAGCGCCTATTTGGCTTGTACCTCATTGAGTGTTTTTTTGCCCTCTTGAGTGGAAAGTAAGCAGTACGGACATCTTCGGACGGTTCATTCGAGAAATGTCCAGAGCCTTTTGCAGATTCTGTGGTTTGGCGGTTCCATCCCACCTGGGAAGCCAAGTTTGGTTGCTTATGCATCTGGAAAACCCTGCACGTTGCAGTTTTACGCTGTCTTTCTCTGTCACGGGTTTGTCCATTGCATAAAAGTTTAGGTGCATATATCCAACCAACAGACGCTTTCAGCATCGACATCATTATGTTCCCGTAGCTTCATGTCGTTGTATATGAACATGTGCGAATATGTATACAAAGACATCGACACCCCCGAAAGACATACAGGCATATATGTATGTATAGATATATTACAAATATAGCACGCACACACACATTTACATAGATGCTATCTGTATGATAAGAATAACGCCCACATATTTACGTAGATGCTGGCGTATGCATTTCTTGTATACGCATGTAGATGCACATCCATGCGTATGCCATAGAGATTCTTTGCTGCCAGGTTCCTCGAGGAGCCGTTGGTAGCATCATCGGTCCGGCGGCCAGTTGGGACGGCTGCTTCGTCAGCAGGTTGGGTGAAGCTACCAGTTGGCGGTTTCTTAACAGCTGGAGGTACCCCCAAATCATCCAAGTCATTAAGCATTTTTAGTAGTAACCCATCCATTTCTGAGTCTCGCAATGGTTCCAGAAACCTGCAGTTGGCTGTTAAGCACTGTGTGGCCATCAGCATTTGTGCAACTAACAACACCACTACTTCAGTGCTGGGGATTTTTTTGTTGGTTGTTTCGGATTCCGCCCCCTAGCATCAGAACCCCAAGGCTATGGCCGCTTTTGTAGGCAAAGCAAACCAATCTGATGCGGAGGTACCTGCACAGGAAGGAGCCGCCCAGCGGCTGGGTGTTTTCACTGGGTGTTTTCTTCATTTCTGGGATGTAAACAGCTATGGGTACCCACAGCTAAATGTGAAATTCGAAGAACAGTCAGGTCTGTAGACTTTGCCCTGTGAGCATCAAACATCTTGCTGTACTGCTTGAAATGATAGGTAGCCAAAGGAAACAATAGAGAAAGAAAGGGTCCCCCCTAGTAGTGACTAATAAAGCGTTTTCAGGAAACTACTCATTTTGGCAGTTCGCACCACCTATCGACAGCCAATTTGTTCTGTGGCAGCTCTTCGGGTTCGTTGATGGCAAGGATGGGGAAGTCTTGGTTCGGCCCTGATTCTCGTGCCTTCTGCTTGACTCATGTCTGCATGTTTTCTTTAATATGCACAATGCATGTGACAATTCCTATCTTATTTGAGTAGATCCCATGTGTGTTGCTTGCAGCGCGATACTTTCTTTGGTTCCCTTGGCTTGGTAGTAGTTCGGTTTCTCTGTTAGTGAAGCCACCAAGAACTATCTACTGTAGTTCAATCTACCATCAAATTGATAACTGCTGAACAGTTCTAAGCCAACTTGGCTCGCCATTTTCAACCATCATCAGCTAGTCTAGAGTCACTCATTGTGGCTGCCATTTCGACCAACCTACCTAGGTGGGAGACAGTCATGGAGTCTCCAGGTCCTCAATTTGGCCTCCGTCCTTACCCGTCATCAACCATCAACTCCTTACCCAATCAGTCAACCAATCAACTGACCATCATCAGCACCCAGTACCCGATCAGTTCACCAATCAATCAACCAACCAATCAACCATGATCCTCACCCACTCAATTCACCCATGACTTCACCATCACTGCCTTCACTCTCCTGTTGATGACCTTCTTCACCTCCTAACGACTGCCTGCGCTGAGGCAAAGGCGGTGGCGTCATCAAAGATCTGCGGGAATCCACCGGCGCCAAGATCTCCATTGGAGGAGCGGCAGCTGTCATGGGTGATGGGTGATGGGTGAAGATCTGTGGGGGGATTGGTTTATGAATGAAGCGTTCATCTATGTCGTTGATCTGTTGGGGGTTCATTTGTTGGGGGTTGATGGTTATTCATTAAGTCAAACATGAGATTGGTATCTGCAAGTTGGTGGTTGAGTTTGTTGTCTCCTACTCTTGACCTGAACTGCAACTGCTTTTAGCGATTATGAAGCGTTAGTTACGAACTGTTATCAAGTGTCATTATTCATCGATTAATTGGTGACATTTGTCAATCATCATCAACCGTTATCGATCATTGTTGATGTTGATCATCAACTTCAACCATTATACATCAGCCAGGATTTTTTCATTGTAGCGGGATCTTCACCAGGGTCGCTATGTTGCGTTTCAACAGGAGGGCAATATGGGAATGCCACACATGTTCGTTTGAATCTCGCATACAACCCAAGGGGATGCAGAAATGCAACCAACAGGAACTAATTCTGAAATGAATGCAACGGACAATCTAGGGATCAGATCCAGGGACGATTGTGCTTCAACCATGTGCGGA
This sequence comes from Symbiodinium kawagutii, assembly GCA_009767595.1. Lineage (NCBI taxonomy): Eukaryota > Dinophyceae > Suessiales > Symbiodiniaceae > Symbiodinium > Symbiodinium kawagutii. Next base: position 44,372 of record VSDK01014163.1, read on the forward strand.
TCAACCCTCATCCACCCTTTCATTGACCATGCTCTTGTCTGTCCAAGTGCTGTGGATCCCGGAAGGGCTGGAAGCCCGGCAGTGAACTTGGGCTTGTCAATCAGATGGGGTTGTCTCATCTTAGGGTTGTTTATCAGCCAACAGCTGTCTGTCAGATCTATCATTGTTTATTTGCTATGGTCGGATGCTAAATGCATTTTTTTCGTTGGGTCTTCATTCCGAAAGCATGTGTGGTCACTACTGGCCCTTATTCGGCCTTTTTCATGACGGTTCACCACGACACTGTTGTTTACAAAAATCCAGATTCACTGGTGTCAAGCATGATTGATTACACATCAGATATAGCCAGTGTCAATCATTACTGCTGCTTATGATCCCACGTTCAGAAGCTTAATCCCCATCATTCAGCATTTCAACCATTTTTCACCATCACTCACCACTATCAACCATGATTGATCATCATTCACCACTCTTAGCCACCTATCAGGAAACATTCCTGGTAACCCCACCCATCAGCCACTATGAACCACCATGGTTCATGGCTAAGCACCACCTGATTCCACCGGCACCTCGCCAGAACCGGTGGGTGCTGGACAGACAGCTGAGCAGATCATCGCCGTGAGTGGTACCGCAGAGGCCATGGAGATCAACTGGGGTCATGGCTAAATGAGTTGGGACTATCACTATGTTTTCTTGATGGTTTTATGGGGAATGATGATTATGATGGTTTTTATTTACAGGGGATAATCAGCAATGGTTGAACAATGTTTTTTTAGAGGGGAAACGGCCGAATAATGGTTGAACAGTGGTGGATGATGGTTAGAATAGTGACTAGTGGTTGATACCTTAGAATAATGGTTTAAAGAATGGTTGAACTTGAGATATCCCAGAATCTTAGCACAAAGGCCGAGAATGGTTAGAGATATTGGTATATCTCAAGTTGCGGTTAAAGTTTCCCTTCCTCACTTGCTAAGGCGTGTTCCTTCGAAGTCAAACACTTGGTACATTTTTTGGATGCATTTTTTTTGACAGGTATGATCCAACCATCCTATCTGAAGCATTCTCCAACCATACCTACGAATAAACCTGGTATTTTGCAGACCTTGATTCATAGCGATGTGTTGCAGAATGGTTAGAGAATGGCTCCAATAGTTGGCCCCAACAGTTGGTTGAAGTCATGGCGAACGCCAGGGCTAGTGCTGTATGAATGTTGTAGGCCATCGTTGGTTGTTGATAGGACCATCAGTCGTTGTTGTTGTTGTTGTTGTTGTTGCTGCTGCTGCTGCTGCTGTTGCTTTTGTTGTTGGTAGCAGTCATCCGGTAGCATCTGGTTTCAGTTTCTTCATGTACATGTAGCCGAACACGACTTCTGGTAGTCCCCAATGCTAGTTCTTACTGGCCGTTTTTGTTGTTGTGATTGTTTTTGGCCAATGTTGTTGGCCAATCGTTGATATTCCCAACACAGCAACATCAACCAATGGTCATGGCCGAGTCACTGTTGATAATGAACTGTTGGTCGAAGAACTCTTATTAACAATGACCAACAGCAAATACCAAAAGTCTTCCTTGTTGATATATGAACTTATACTGAACAATGAACATTTGAACAATGAACATATGTTGTTCACTGTTTCAATACCATTTGACCAACAACGACGACAGCCAAAATTAACGACAAATGGTATTGAAACAGCCAACAACTGGTTCTGGCAATAGCAATGTTATTGCTGTTCATGTCATTTGTTGATGACGTCCTCAATATGTTAACGACTATCACCTGGTATCACATGTGTATAATCAACCACTACCAAGCATCCCCGAGTATCAGTATTGTTCCATGCTACTGTTGCTGCTGCAGTTGTGCTTATCATGGTCGTTGGTTGTTTGTTGTTGGTTGTTGTTTGTTGTTTGTTGCTGTTGTTTGTTGTTGTTGTTGGTTGTTGGTTGTTGGTTGTTGGTTGTTGGTTGTTGGTTGTTGGTTGTTGGTTGTTGGTTGTTGGTTGTTGGTTGTTGGTTGTTGGTTGTTGCTGTTGTTTTTGCTGTTGCTTTTGCTGTTGCTGTTGCTGCTTTTTTTTTTTTTTTTGTTGTTGTTGTTGTTGTTGTTGTTGTTGTTGTTGTGGTCGTCGTCGTCGTCGTTGTTGTTGTTGTTGCTGCTGCTGTTGCTGTTGTTGTTGCTGCTGCTTCTGTTGCTGTTGCTGTTGCTGCTGTTGCTGTTGCTGTTTTCAAAGAGTGTAATCCATTATCGTTGTTTGGTGGGGGCAATGCAAGCCATCCCAAAAAGGTGTACGTGAACCTGTCCCAACAGCTTCACTCATTTGGCGGTTTCTCACAATAGGGAGCCCAAAGAATGGTTGGCTTATTGCTATCAATGGTGAATAAAGGATGATTTAGGGGTACCTCTATTTTGAGAAACCACCATTTCTTCACAGAAGGAGGATGGCTTCACAACCGGAGAACCGCGGGGCCGACCCTACCCACTACATCAGACCAATCCGGGGAATCATGAACCTCCAGGTCGTTGTGGCTGGTACCAGGACAGGGGCACCCCCCTTGGCGAAGATACGATGCTTTAATTCCATTAAACATCAACTGTTAGGAACCATCCGTTATAGACCACTGAGCATTGTGATCAGTACTGTTGTGAATCATTATAACACATGATTAACCATCAAGCTTCCATTCAGCATGATTGAAAAATACCAATCATTAGTCAGCGCCAATGCTAAGCATGGCTACACAACTGTACATTAGCCACTACTATTTGCAAAGCATTACCGACTATTACCAATGGAAAATGAAAGACAATATTTCAACGAGCTACTCTTCGAAACTAAATAGAGGTATTGACCATTATTGGTTTGAACTATTCATGACTAATAGTAGTCTGAAGTCATTATTATCATTGGCAATGGTTTGACCCTCATTGACCATTGTTGCTTCATCACCTTCCCAATGGATGATTCATGACAATAGTTCAAGTCACTAGAGAATTCTTGAGCACTATTGCTTAATCACCTTCCCTTGAGTTCAATCCACCCAAGCCACCCCTCATCCACTGGCCAGGCGCTCCGGACGGTGTTGACGGAGGCCATTTGGTAAGGGCTGCTGCGATCGGGTGGCGCCCGGAACGCACCCCTGTGTGCCGCATGGCTGGGGATGATGTGCGAGGTTAAGGAGGGTTGATGGTTGCATGGCGATCCAAAATGGTGAAATCATGGTAAAGTAAGGATTAAAAATGTTGATGATGCTTATCGCATCCTTAATAATGGTTGATTATGTTTAAGGATGGTTGAGAGTGTATTAAAGATACTGCTTAATCATGGTCGATAGTGATTCAATCAGAAACAATCACCAGCAGTGAATTCAAATTGCTAATCAGGGTTCATATTGGTTTCAATAGATATTCGCTGAAGATATGGCATGATGGATGTGGATAGCAATCATGGTTTTCAATAGTTGAAAGGGGTTGGGACTGATTTGTAACATAAATGAGCAGTAATTAATTACCGCTCTTGGTAGATAGGTTCTACTGCATGATCGTTATTCTGATAAGCTCCCCCTTAAGTACCATAGCTCGCTGACAGAACAATCAGACAGCATCACTGGGGCACGAACAGCTCTCCATCACTTGGCCAGCAGTTCGGGTCATTCCTTGCTTGTCCTACAACAAGATGAGGCGATTTTGGCTGTGCGCGAAAATCAGCAGTGTTCATCCATGTTCATCCGGTGGTTTACCGGTACAGGTCACCATGGGTGAACGGCGGTGAGCGGGTTGTTACGGCGAACGACCAGCTGTGTTCCCAGCTTGCTCCAAGTCGCGCTGATTGGGAGGTGAATCGACAGATTCAGTTGCTGGCAAACGAGCAATGGTCCGGATCCCCGCTTCGGGTTCCCGCTGCGGGTTCCCGAAGGGTTGCCGGGACCAACTCAGAGCTGCCGGGAAGGGATTTTCAACAAGAGATGCTCCATGATGTGTGGGATATCTGATACAACTAGCCACTATGGTTGTTAAACCAAGGTCATGTTATGTCCAAGCCTTTCATGTAAACCAACTGAGCTTAGAAGTTATGAGATATAACCTTGCATAGTTGCCACAACCGTGGTTGATGGTCATTTTTGTGGACAGCCATAGTTATACCTACCATATTCTCAACCTAGCACTTGGATAAAAACATTAGACCAGAGCATTGGCACAGGCCTCCAAGTGATGCAAGCCAGTATAATCGACAACCATTGATGCACCATCAGAAATTGTTTGATGAAACATCATTGCTGTAATCATCCATTCACAACCGATTCACAATCTATCAAAAATCTCTTGAGGATTTCTGAGCCACCAATAGATTGATTGTTCTCACGCCTGGCCGAAAACGCCTTGCGGAGGTTTCAGACTTGGGCACAGAGTTCCGGGGCTGTGAAGGTGAGCTCGTCGCGCTGGTGGTGCTGGTGAAGTTCCGCATTTTTTCGCCCTTTAGCATGTTCCACCCCTATCCAGAGTTGGTTTGAGCTGGGGTCAGCATGGTGTTAGGCTGGTGGGGTGAGCCAACAGGCATGAGATCTGTCATTTACGATTCTGCGGGTATGGTCATCCAGTGGGAGTGGAATCAAATAATGATGCCTGTTCTGATGATTTTCGGATGTGGATAGATCCATGTGCCAGATTTTTTGACAATGTGATATTTAGAAGGTGGTGCAGTCCCAAGATAGCTCAGTTAGGTATAGTTAAATGGCTTATCATAGCCAACTTAGGGTGATTGCTGACCATTACAAGTATTTATCATTTGAAACCACTATTAACCATAGTTAACCATAGTCATCCTTAGTGATATGGCTTATCAATAATCTTATAAGTAGGAGCTATCACTCTGTACGTGGTTTGTTGATCCCTTGCGATGATGTCAACGGTTCCTCATGCCAAGCCTACCCGTGGTTGTGCATGCTAACAAGGTTGCGCGCAAGGGTGGATGATGAATGGCTGTGTTTTTATAGGTACATGATCCAGATGTATGTGTATATATTACACCCGCACGTGCATATATGTTGATATTTGTGTAGTGATATATACGCATATATGTCTATTGATTTATAATCTGTCAATTTATAATCTATTTATTCATAATCTATTTATAATAGATTCTAAATCTATTTATAATCTGTCTATTTACATAATAGATTCATAAATCTGTCTATTTATTCATTTTGAATGATTTACATGAATGTCTTTCCAGCTTCGCACCATTTCCTCTTTCCTCCAGGCCAATGGCCTAGCAATGCCCAACCCTTTGCTGGGACCGCTGGGAGGACCGGCAGGTGTCAACCCTTGTGGTGGCCGAGTGGGTTCCCCCACCTGATAAGGCTACTATGGTTATCTGCCACAAGACTAGGCCCCAACTGCACATCTAAGTGAGAATCCGTACTCTTGCTGGTTTATTGTGATTGATTATCGTAGATTATTGATTTCATACTGATGGATCATCGTCATTGTTATTGATATCATGATTGATATTAGGAATCATGGCGAATTGGTGTCAAGAATGGTCAACAGCGACTCACATTGGTTGATGAAAGGGGTGCATGTCCCCCAACAACCAGCACCACACGATTCTGGGGCTCTTATGGGCTGAAGTCGGTGCCGTGTTGCTGGATTTGTTTCACAAAGACAGACCTGGGTGGCTTAGAGCCACGGGGACTCAGATTTTTCGCAAGGAATCTATACGCCACCCATGAACCCACAGTGGCTCACTCCGGGGAGGTGCACCGCCTGACTTTCACTCTGGTCACCTGTCTCCCCAGCGTGCGGGACCACTAACAGTGACGTATACCTAGCCAATTAAACTATGCACATAGCTACAATATACAATAGTGCATCTACATATACAACCGCATTAAACTATATACATGATTGTAAAGATGCCTACTTGTTTTTTAATCTTTCTGAATTTCTGCGCTGCTGAAGACTCCTGTGCTTGTTGCCAGCCCAGCTGTGCGAGGACAGAACTCTGGGATCACCACCATGATGCAGGCGAGAAGGGAAATGGTGGCGTCCATGGTGGTCAATCATCAGACAACACCAGGCAGTTTTATTTGTTCCAATGGTCAGGGAGGTGAGATATCCATAGGTTACGGTTATATGGGGGTAATCTGGTGAGATATCCATGGGTTATATATCAAGGGGGTAACAAGTGAGATATCAGCATCATCTAGCCTGACAGATGCATTGGCTGTTTGAGGTTAGATGAACCTGCCTGGGAATGCTGATTATATACTGATTTCGACCATGGGATGTGTCAGATGAGGGAATCATGTCGCCGTGTCTCAGTCTCATGATTGTTGTCGCACTACTACTGCTGGCTGGCTCCAGGTGACTTGTAGGCAGCAAGCATATCGGATCAGAACATGGCATCGCCACGAGCGACGACCAAGAAGAGTTGTACCGCACAAACACTCAAACGGAAGCTACCCCGGCACCCTTGGGTACAGCTCACAGCGCTGGTCACTTTTAGCAGTGACATGCACGCGAACACCCCCCCAACACACACACACATACATTGAATAACAATCAATTCATTCATCACAGAGAGATGCAGCCTGAAGCCCCTTGGATGTTTTGAAGTAAGACCTGCTCGAACTTACGTTTTGTTGCCATGGCAAGCGTAAAGGTGAAACAACCAGATTTGGCACAACACCATCGCAGCATTATGGTGCAAATGCGGGATTTCTGGAGAGAAGGCTATCTATGTGATGTTGTGATAAAAAGCCGTGACGGGACTGAGCATCGCGCACATACCACTGTGCTATGTGCATCAAGCATCGTTCTCAAGACACTGATCGGTGGACCGTTTTGTGAAGCTGACCAGGTGCAGCGAGGACAGCCCATCGAAATTTGTGCTTCTGACGCATCAGTGGTGGCCTTGCTTGACTACATATATGGCGGGCAACCTGAAATGCCAGTGCAAGAATCTGTTGAACTACTGAGACTCGCAGACGCTTACAACTTGCCGCAGTTAGCAGAAGCAATCGAGACAGAACTCTGCGACGCTTTGAAGAATGCTCCAGTGGCTATCGCCCTTAAAGTGCTGCAACAATCTCAAGGTCTGCACGGTTTGAAGGCTGCATGCGAAGATCAAGTAGCCTTGAATTTTGATGCTTGTGCGCAGCATCCAGACTTTCTCCAACTCTCCGCAACTCAACTGGGGCAAATTGTACGAAGAGATGATTTGAATGTGCCACGGGAAGACGCTGTGCTGCAGAGCATTTTGAGATGGCTCAATCAGTCGAAAGATAGGGACCCCTTCTCGGGTTTGTTGATGACACATGTCGACTTTAAGTCCATTTCATTTCATAATTTACTTCGAATCGACCAATTCGCTGCTTCCATCGGCCAAAGAGGTGGCGAATTGCAATCAGAGGTTGATCAAGCTTTGAAAGCCCACAAGAGGCGAAGTAGTGGTGAAATTCCATATCAGATTCAACCCAAGAGACGTTGCTTAAGCCACTGGTCACCTGATTTGGGCGCCAGCTCTCCAGGGGTCCGGCAAGTGCTGTCCAGACCTTGTTTCTCATTACGCTGGCATGAGGGTTCCATCTACGGCACAACTTGGGATACTGACTCATCTAGCGTCCTGTGCTGGAAGCCTGGTGAGGCTGACCCGCGAGTTGTTGCTGGACAAGGTGCAAGAGTGGCTGGAATCAATGATTTGGGCGAACGCTGCGCCTTGCATGTCACATTTGCAGGCGAGATTTTTGTAAATGATCTCGCGAGTTCCAGGCTGATCAGCTTTGCCAATGGGTCCGGTCAATTTATTACAGGATTTACTGGTAGATATCTGCCGTTTGTCTCTACAAACGGCGTCGTTTATTTGTGTAGCCTCAATGAAAAGAGATTGAAGAAGTTGGTCGGCACTACGTTCCAAGCTGTCACTGATCCGCTGCCATTTGAAGTGACAGCAATGTTTGTGACGAGGGAGGAGGTTTGTTATTTGGCCGATGACCGTGCCCACATTTGGCGAATCAGCCCAGGCACAGCAGAACTTGCTGCGGTGGTAGAAGTCGCACGTGGACCGGTTTCCACAATTCAGAGGCTTTTCGTGTCTGAAGAAGGCAAGATCTACGCTGTGGATGGCAGACAAACCAAGGTGTGGGCATTTCATCCCGGTGGCACGACCTGGATCGAAGTTTTGCAGTGCCCTGAAGACTTGAAATGTGGGCCCATTGTTGCTCATGATTCGGCACTGTATGTGAGCATGTCCAAAGTCGAGAATGGGCGCCGGGTCGGCGGCATCTACGAATATTTGTTACCTCCCGAGCTGCGGCTGGAGTGAAGAAATCCATTGCGATCAGGCCTTGGTTATTGGTTAAGAGGGAGGAAGCAGGACGGAGATTTGGTTGGCATGGAGCCAAAAGTGCGTGCAGCCAACACCAAGGGAAAATGATAGGCCTTAGATGATACCAATCAGCATTGCTATGCTCTTGCCAGAAGTTACCTCGAAGAAGTGGTATGCAAGGCTAAGTCCCCAAGTGGCTTGTTAGGGAGCTACCAACAGGGGCATCAACGGGGCTATGAGGGGGGAAACAATCTTAACAAAGATTTGTTGGTTGTAGCCAGAACAATAGTGGGGATCACCAACAATGAGTACCTCACCTCATCATATGTCAGTAGGAGGGTATCATGGAAAACCATAGCCAGCAATAGCACCAGCGGGTATAACCGGGTAGAATCAACAGACAACATTGCTAAGAACCAACAGCAGGGTATAACTTACACCGAGTGATTCACAAATTTCAACAACATAATGATCATCAACATAATGAATGGTTGAAGCCCCCTGTTGTTGAAGATGGTGGATAGTTCATCCACAGTTTAAGCAATCGTGGTTGAAGATGGTGGATGGTGCCGCCGCACGGCGCCGACGCAGGTGGCACAAGGAATGCCCAACTATGTCATGGAGGTCCCGGGAGCGTTAAGGGCTGGCAGCCATGGTGGAACAGTAGAGAAGGCTAGTTGTGGGGGGTTCAGTTTTGGAAGATGTGGGTTTCGACCTAGCCAGTTTGGGAACCCCCAAATTATGTGTGGTTTAAGAAATGGGTAATAAAGGATGATTTAGGGGTACCCTCTTTTGCGAAACACCCATATGTGAATTTTCTGACCCAGAAACTGATGATTGGAGTTGGCAGTGGCCGACAGCAATCAAGGTCAAAAACCAAACGGACGATTGGCCAACATTAATGAGCAGGCTTCAAGAATCCTTATATCATTAGCTTGTTTCCTTGTGTTGCAGTATTTTTGGATGGCGGCTAGAACCGAGAAATGTGACCTTAGGTCAACTGGCATCAACTGGCATCAACAGGCCAATTTCTGTGTGCCTGACTTTCAGATGGGGGGATGAACGCCTCAATGGTGGTGCAAACGGCTGTTTGTTCCTCTGCGCTCCCACGCTACCGTACGACGTTTTAGCAAGGGACCGGTGGTTGATCCGAATGAATTTCTGCAGGATTGTTCTGCCAGCTTCACCTATGATGACCAACTGGGAATACAAAAGGTAAGTCAAAGGCTGTCGTGATTCGTAGCGGATGGAGCAATCAGAAGGTTTTCACCCAGCTGATTTAATACATTTTAATACCACACAACATCTGGTTTTGTCATGTTTTGGCTCTACATCTTCAACCTCCAAACCGGTCCATTGTTCCGATCCCACCAACCAGTATACTCATAGCTTGGTTTGCGGCGAATGCGATTTGAACGCTACGTAGGTTTCGTATGTCCATATCATTGATGCATGATTTTTTCCTACCATCAACCTGCTCACTGTTTGTTAGTCACTATCAATCATAGCCTAGTCAACCGCTATCAACCAGTCCTATTATCAACTATTACCAGCCATTGTCAACCAAGTATGTCTCCCTATGATCAGCCAATCTTAACCTTCCACTGGGCCATCCATGGACAGGGCAGGTTTCTCGCAGGATTCTCGCGGCTTTGCTCTGAGCTGCGTGGTGCCGAATCGATTGGTACGGAGCCCAGCATGCTGTTTGGCAAACAGCGAGAACAACAAAAAAACAGCTCCACCACCACCACCACTACCAAATAGGACAAGGCATCGTGGAGGATATTGGCTAACAATGGCTAGCAAGCTGGTGACACACATCGCTCATTGGGTGATTTGGAGGTGTAGGGGGAGCAAACTGAGAATCACAGCGTCACGCGTAGCCTATGACATGGGGTATGGAGTGTCAAGTCACCATTATCAATCCCCTTATAACCACGAATGACCATTATTCATGACGACAAACCACGATGAACCCCGACGAATCTGGGACCATAGGGCTGTGTATTTCGTTTGGGAAATGAAAACCAGCGGGCCCAGGTGGCACCGTCTTCAACATACCCTCCAAATATGGTGGAAATGGCTGTTTCTCAAAATAGGTGGACCCCCAAATGATCCTTTTTTAATCATTCATAATCATAAACCAACCATTTTTGGGGGTCCTGTATTTTGAGAAACCAACAAATGATGCTCGTCCCAATGATTGAATATCTATACTTTTCATCGAGGCAAGCATGAGATGCACCCAAGAGAAATCACCCGAAGGATATTGTGGAGTGGCAAATCTGATGGAAATGAATGAAAGTCACTCAGGAGTTTTACATTTTGTGGGAATCCATTACTATTATTACCCTTATGGATCAGAAACCATTATAGATACATTGAATGAGTGATGCTGAGCATTGATCAATTGTTCATTTATGGTGCTCAAGATCAACAGTGACACTTATCATATGGGTGCTTCTCAATATAGCGCAGCCCGAAAATGGTTGCTTTATCACAAGACATGTACATAGTGGACGCTTTGGGGGTTCGCCCATTTTGAGAAACCACCATTTATTAGTTGATAAAATTCCATGTTAAGTGGAATCATGGAAACTTCCATTTTTAGGGTCCCCCCGTATATTTGGAATCATGGAAACTCTTCCATGTTTGCTTGGTTTCGCAGCTGCCGCGGATCTGCCTGTGAAATGGAACCACAACTGGGAGCAAATCGTTGGCAGAATTGACAAGGGCCGGTTGTGGTGGATCTATCTGGCTGTTGAACCTGCCTGGGGTGAACAGCAGAATCTTCAGAAAGCAATCAAGATAGTAAGGTTAGCCAATTTTTTTGCCTTAGTGACATGAAAAAAAACTCCCCCTCTCTAGCTGTTGGCACTTTAAGTTGTAATATGAGCAGCAGATCATTAGTAGTGGTGGTATTTAATACTTGTATCATACGAGTATATATATATATGTACATGTAAAATTATTCTGTCATTATTTTTCTTTACATGTATATATTTATACATACACATGTGTCAGTTCGTATATATCACAAGATGTGTATTGAGATATGTATTTATATCACAAGACGCTGCTCAATGGGTCACTATCACCTGGCACAATCACACGACAACTGAGTTTGGTTCGGATTGGTGGTGTTTCTCCATTGCATTTTTTCCATTCCCCCTACCACGAAAATACATTTGTGTACCATCTTCAAGGTGTTTTCCGCCATGTTTCCCCTAAAGACCCTGATCATTTGTCTGGTTGGTGGTTTGATTGACATTCGTATTTTCCCAAAATGTATCATCAAATGGTTTTGGTTGGTTGACTTGCGTATATTTTCATGACAGGGTGTGTTGGCTTGAACCCCCATCCATCGCCGGGTTGAGTCTTGTCACTCAGCACCATGACCTCTAGATCTGCTGAAAGCGGTCAGTGAGCCGCCACAACTGGCTATACGACTAGTTGAGGGTCAATCAACGTGTTGCTGAGGGACCATTCTCAACCAGAATCATTCCTGACCATGATGAATTTTACCCAATTCTCAGCTTAATCACAATGATTAACCAGTTCCAATCACGATTGCCTTCACCTGTTGCAATACCAGGGTAACTTGCAGCTCCGCAGTTGACCTCAAAGCTGGGAAGCGCTGAGGCATAGAGATATTGCTCTCCAGCAATCATGTACCAAGCGGTTCGCACTTGATGAGACCACCTTGCCAATGCTATAGCCTCTTGGCTTCATCCAAAAGTGCTCAGCCAAGGAACAACGAGATCACGGTATCCCTCGGGTGATGGTGGTCGCTGAATGATGCACAAGAACGAACTGAGAAATAAATCCAAGGTTTTTTAACGTCTTCTCACAACGAAACAAGAAATCATCAAGATCATAAGGATGGCATCACAACAAATCATCAAGATCATGCATACAATGCATGCTTCACTAGTGGTTCCTGATTGCTTTGTCTCGCCATGGCGGATGGCCTGCGGCCTGTGCTGGTGAAGAAGGACACGCCACGACGACATCTAGGACCCAAGAAGGCCGAAACGTGACCGAAACGGACTCATGCGGCGCAATTGGCTAAGCTGCTCCAATGGTTGAAGCGACGAAAATAGGGGTCAATAATGGTTAGGCAGAACTTTAGCTGGAACTAGCTATTCACGGTGGGTAAAGAACCGCCAGAAAGTGGTTGATTGATGGCTAAGCATTCTTGATATTTGTTTGATATGTGTTTGTTTCCATTTGTTGGTTAACTACCAGCTATGGTAGATATCACCAACTGTTTGGTAGAAACCTGTTAAAAAGAGTCGGTGGACTACCAGCTATATCTGTTGGTCACCAGCTTGTTGGGAACCAACTAAGCACCGGTAGTTGTCAGGCTGTCACGACAAAGAGGCTTCTAGTTCATGAGTTTTTGATCACACAAAAGTACAGCAAAAGACTATGCTCAGAAAAGTTTTCAACATTTTGGGGTTTCTCAATCCATAGGGGAACCCAAAAATATTTATATAATTAATGATTATTAATGGATGAATTGGGGGGGTACCCTCATTTTGAACAACACCTATTTGTGACGCCCAAGTCATGAGATTCGTGGTCATTAGAATCGAACATCGTTGTTAACAACGATCAATGATTATCAACCATTATTATCATCATCCCTATGACAATAGCTACTTTTAATTTTAGCTGTGACGATTTAGGTAAAATTAAGTAGGTTGAGTGTGTTGTACCCATAGTTCCCTATTCATCATTGGTATAAATACCATTTTCATATATTATCATCATCATCATCCCTACACCTGCTATTGTTCCCTATATTGTCAGTATTGTTATTGTTAATATTGATATTGCCATGTTTACTATTAAACTATTATTGTCATACAATCAATATGGTTATTGTTGCTATTGTTATGTCATTACTATAGGATTACTATTCATATAATACTCAAGTCCGTCTTGTAATAGTAATACTAATTACTCATATTATAATACTCCATTACTAATTACTATTAATATAATACTTATATATATATATCTTATTTATAGTCCATTATATCAAGATTCTATTATTGCTATTTGTTGCTGTTATTGTGACTGCTATTGTTGCTCATTGGTTCCCTCTTGACCCTTGTGACTAGCTCGTCAGACCGCACCAGTCTCTTCACCGGCGGCGGCGAGCGTGGCTTCAGGTGACCTTGGATGTGCCCTTCAAGGAGGATGAGGCGCGGGTGGTTAGCGACCCGGAGCTCCAGGTGTCGAATGATGGTGGGCCCCCCTGGTTATAAGTTGATTATAGTTATATACCATAGTCATCTATAACTTATATATATATATATAGTTATAGGTATATATAACCAGGGTTAGATTAGAGTATATAACCTATGGTTAGTTGAGTTACAGGTATAAGTACTATAACCATAGGTATATATAACGAATAAGTCATCTAACTATAGTCATATATGCCATAACTGGTAGTTACCCTAGTTACAAGCCAACTTAGCTAACGATTCGGGGGCCCACTTTGTAATGATGGTGGGTCTTGATTAGAGTGTCGTGACTCAAGACTGGCTTGAGAAATGTCGTTAATGGACAGATTTGAGTGTCTAAATGATCTGGTTAATCACCAGCTTAATAACAATAGTGGTTTAACATATTGCCAGGGTTGGCTTCATAGGTTTTTTTCATGAGGGTCAATAACAATCTCACGAATGGTTGGTTCCATAGGAGATTATGGTGGTTAATCATGGGGGATGAGTTGCAACAATAGTGGTTAAACAACTGTGATATGGTGGTTTTTCAAGCCATAGGGAGCCCCAACGCCATGGTGGTTCACTATTGTAAATGGTTAACGATGAAACGTAATGCCCATTACTATAAGCACTGCTATACGTAGCCTTACCCGTTACATTGAGGTTAGTGACATCAGAACTATTGTTATGTAACCATGAGTAACATTAATGGGCAATACACCCCTTGAGGTGGGTCATCATTAGACATGATGGTTTCTCGAGCCATAGGGAGCCCCAAAGCTATGGTTGGTTTACTACTTTAAATGGTTAAGATTGGATCTGGGGGGTCCCCTATTTCGAGAAACCACCACATGGCCAATATTTCAGCAATATAATCGGTATGTAATGGTTATTGTTTTACAAGCCTTGTTGGTCATATTTACCATTACAATGGTTATATACCATTGACTAATAGTGATGGTATTTGATGGGCATGGAAAGGTCAAAATGATTCTTGTTTGCTTCAGGTGACTGACAGAAGTTTGGGAGGTGGCTGTGGGTCAAAACCCCGTACCCCTGGTTCCCCATCATTAACCATTGTGTTCCCTATTATTGTTGGTGGAAATCCTCCATTGGCTGGTTGCTTAATATTGACCCAGAGCCAGGTTGTTTATGGGTCACCATTTTCCATTTTTTGCCTTGCCATTTTCCGCTGATCGGCAGATCATGGACCAGCCTTGAATCAACTTGTCAACCATGAATAAGCCATTCTTAACCATTGCTTAGGTATGAACGAACCATGAACTAATTATGAACCTACTATGAAGTAACTATGGACTAACCATGAACTAAGCATGAACAAACTATGAACTAAGTATGAACTAGGCATGAACTAACCGTGAGGTGACGATTATCAACCATTGTGTATTGACTGCAACAGAATTCAGTTCGCAGCAGGGTAGCTGCACCTGAAGCTGCAACGAGGTAATCATCATCGTAATCGGTTGTAGTCATGGTGTTGATGACCTTGGTTACTCGAGCCTGCGCACTGAAGTGTACATGCCTAGTAGTAGCAGAAGCAGTGGCAGTGGCAGTGGCAGTGGCAGTGGCAGTGGCAGTGGCAGTGGCAGCAGCAGCAGCAGTAGCAGTCGCAGC
>VSDK01014163.1:83763-111263 GCA_009767595.1 Symbiodinium kawagutii
CAGTTTTTGACGTTCAATTTCGAGAAAACGCGAAACGGTCACCGGTGACGCTTCAAAATCGCAATTTTACCTCAGTTTTTGACGTTCAATGTCCACAAAACGTGACCGTGTCACCGCCGAAAACTCAAAATCGCAATTTTACCTCAGTTTTTGACGTTCAATGTCGAGAAAATGCGAAACGGTTCACAAACGACGCCGCGCGACGCTTCAAAATCGCAATTTTACCTCAGTTTTTGACGTTCAATGTCGAGAAAATGCGAAACGGTTCACAAACGACGCCGCGCGACGCTTCAAAATCGCAATTTTACCTCAGTTTTTGACGTTCAATGTCGAGAAAATGCGAAACGGTTCACAAACGACGCCGCGCGACGCTTCAAAATCGCAATTTTACCTAGGTTTTGGACGTCCGAAACGCACGAAACGGCGCACATGTCACGTTTCGTGGGGGTCCGGCGGCACCGCCCCGGCCTTAGAGAGAAGAAGAAAGAAGAGCGAGAGAGAGAAAGATCTGCAGATGTAAGGGTGTGAAGATCTAGATCTGCAGACGTCAATTGTGAAGATCTAGATCCGCAGATGTAAGGGTGTGAAGATCTAGATCTGCAGATGTGAGGGTGTGAAGATCTAGATCTGCAGATGTGAGGGTGTGAAGATCTAGATCTGCAGATGTGAGGGTGTGAAGATCCAGATCTGCAGATGTGAGGGTGTGAAGATCTAGATCTGCAGATGTGAAAGTGTGAAGATCTAGATCTGCAGATGTGAAAGTGTGAAGATCTAGATCTGCAGATGTGAAAGTGTGAAGATCTAGATCTGCAGACGTGATGATGTGAAGATCTAGATCTGCAGATGTGAGTTGTGAAGATCTAGATCTGCAGATGTGAAGGTGTGAAGATCTAGATCTGCAGATGTGAAGGTGTGAAGATCTAGATCTGCAGATGTGAGTTGTGAAGATCTAGATCTGCAGATGTGAGTTGTGAAGATCTAGATCTGCAGATGTGAGGGTGTGAAGATCTAGATCTGCAGATGTCAGTTGTGAAGATCTAGATCTGCAGATGTCAGTTGTGAAGATCTAGATCTGCAGATGTGAGGGTGCGAAGATCTAGATCTGCAGATGTGATGATGCGAAGATTGATGATGCTGAGGTGATGATGTACAGGTGTTGAAGATGCTGAGGTGATGATGTACAGGTGTTGATGATGCTGATGTGATGATGTACAGATGTTGATGATGCTGAGGTGATGATGTACAGGTGTTGAAGATGCTGAGGTGATGATGTACAGGTGTTGATGATGCTGATGTGATGATGTACAGATGTTGATGATGCTGATGTGATGATGTACAGATGTTGATGATGCTGATGTGATGATGTACAGATGTTGATATACAGCTGATTTTTTACGAAGAACCCTTCGCAGGCGCTCTCGGGAAAAAATCAGATTTTGACCCCTTCTCCAGCTTCTATACTTGTTATGAATCAGCCATCATATAGATAAGAAATCAATATTTTCTCAAAATTATGGCTGGTTGATTTATTAACTCATGAATGGTTGGTGGAACTTCTTCCATCCCTTGGTTTTCGGGTAAGGACGCGTTGGTCAGTTGCTGACTTGGGGGTGTACATCATGTGTTCCCCGACCAATCCAGTGGCAGCAGGCCGCAGAGAAAACACCAGCCTCATTCTGTTGCAGCAGATTTTTTCACCCTCTCCCACGAGGAATGTAAAAGATCCTGGTAGAGCCACAACAGTTAGCTCCTCGAATAGGCTTCCTCAAGCCTAAAAAGCCAATCACAAGTGCTGGCCGGACAAAGACATCTTATGACTGCCTACCTATACCTTATACCTACTATCAAGTGTCTATGAACCGCTTACCTATGCCAAACAAGAAGACCATAGACCAGCTTGTTAGCCTAGTTATGCATCCGCTCTCCCATTTTTGTTCGGGTACCACTCCCCATTTTGTTAGCCGCCATTACCACCTGCCATCATCAACCAAGAAACCATGATTAAAAGCATCATCAGGCACCCACCCGCAAGGGCACACAAAGACAACCCCATCAAATAACCATTTATGAAGCAGCATTCACCATCTATCAATGATCATTCCCCATCATTAACCGCCAATTCTCCACCGACAGCAGGCATCAGTAGAAGCATCACTAGAACCACCATAGACCTATACTCATCATCATATCTTTTCCCCATCAACCACTTGTCATTGTCAGCCAATATCATCAACCATCATTTCCAACTATTATATAAATCGATTGGTCGTGATAAACCATCACTAAAGCCATCATCATTGACAATTCCCTAACCATGATCATTATGACCCCAAACCATCATGGCCAATTGTTAACCATTCCTACCTACCATCTTTTCAGAAAGCGACGCAAGTTAGTAGAAAAGCAGACAGTGCGCACCCGCACAGCGCCCCACACTCCATTATTCCAAAATTACCAACTCCATGTTCACCATCATTACCAACTATCATGGTCATCATTTTTACCAATCATCATATGGCTGTGGGTCAAAACCCTGTACCCTTGGTTCCCCCTATTAACCATTGTTTTCCCCATTATTGTTGGTGGAAATCCCCCATTAGTTGGTTGATTAATATTGACCCATAGCCATATATCATCCTGAGGAATGATCATGGACCAAGTTTTGTTCCCTCTCCGTTTCCCGGTGATGGCACCGCCAGGACGACGAGGACGGCGCTTCCAAGAACCAAGGCCCGCCGCCGCCTTCGCAGCTGCCGCCGCCCAGTGGCCATGTGCCGCCGGGGCAGATCCGGCGCAAGAATGGCAAGAACCAACCAGGACATCCCTCGAAGAAGGGCACACAGCAGGGTGATGGCCATGGTGGATGGGTGGAGTTGGTTGGTGGGTTGCGTTTGTTGGTGATGTGGTGACTGAAGTTGTTTGGGCGCACGATTTTCGTTATTTTTGAAAAATCAAAGACGGGGATATGATGGTGATAATATGGGGTAAACATCACCAGTCAAGAAGAACTGGTCAGAGCAGCGCCGTGGCTGTTGCGAAGTCGTTTCCAAACTGAGATTGTAACTGCCATAACTTCGGTGAATCAACCATGACCATATCCAACCATGGAACACCCAAGTCGAATGATCACAGACGGTTCCAGCTAAGGAACGGGACCAAGAAAGGGTGGCTTTCAGGCAGCTGAACACAAGGTGAAGATCAGGTTCCATGATCCGGTGATCCAGACCATTCCTACAGAGGATCATATCATTTCATGATACCAACAATTCATTAGCAAATTGTTCCTGTCTTTCAACAACAATGTTGTTTCATGATAATTTCATCTGACTAACTTCAATTGAGTACAACCAACCGGACACTATTAGCAATTTGGTCTATCACCATTTGGCAGCATTATTGATCGTGGTTAAGGATACAATTACAACTCCTTATTGTTTAGCAACACCATTAATGAATTTGGGTTTTATTCCGTGATGCAACTCCCTATTGTTGGTTAATAACACCCTATTGTTAGTGAACAACTCCCTAGTGTTAGTCAATTACACGTTAGTGTTTGTTAAAACGTATTGTCAGTGAAGAACTTCTGTTGGTGAATAACTATTGGTGGTGAATGACTCTTGTTCCTAATAACTTGGTTACTACTTTCCCATTGTTACGAACTTGATATATTTTTGGTTGGGAATTTTCATTGACTTGACGTTGGTTAATACCTACCAATAAAGTTTTTGACTCATTTGTGGCTTTTCCGTGGTGGAAGCTTCGATGAACAAGCGCCGCCAGGAGGGACGTGGCAAGCATTCATGGCCTGGGTGCCCACAGGCCAGGTGGCGCGAATGGGTGTTTCTTAAGAGCTATCAACGAGTATATCAACGAATATCAACCATTCCACACTGGTAAACTGACCTGGAAGCTGAAGATCACCATTTTTTAATTGACAAACCAGCTGTAAAGGGTGGATTTTCCACTTCCAGGTTAGTTTACCAGAGTGTAATCCAGTGCAATCATCAGCAACCGCCAATTATCCACTCGTGACTGATTGATGATATAACCATTATCAAACATGTTTCAACCATTGAATTCAGAATTCTTGAGCAGTGCAAACTCAGATCATGTGGTTATCCACTATTAATCATTAATCTAAGCATTACTTACCAATGATGAACCTTGA
Source organism: Symbiodinium kawagutii (assembly GCA_009767595.1). Lineage (NCBI taxonomy): Eukaryota > Dinophyceae > Suessiales > Symbiodiniaceae > Symbiodinium > Symbiodinium kawagutii. The sequence goes on from VSDK01014163.1 coordinate 87,932, forward strand.
ATAAACCATTGCTGTAAACCACTATTGCCCATTATTCTCAGTTCGTCTCAACCATCATCAACCACTATTAGGTATGAGCCGTTACCCATCATAGAGTTACCACTCAGTGCCTAGGAGGTGCCCTTCAAGTTGATTTTGGGATCACTCCGGGCTATCCCATCGTGGATGGGTTCGTGATTGCCAAGGCCCTCAAAACAGATGGTGAATCGAGGCAAATGGGGACTCCGGCAACCATCAAGAGAATTGTCAGGAGCACCAGTGACATTGCCAATCATGAGCTGAGATTCCCTTTGTTCTTCGAACCCTAAGAAACAACATCATATATCCAAAGATCGTTTCTCCTTCATGGTTTCAAAGCATGTTTCTTTTCCACTTGAGATGATCGACTACTTTTGAGACAAGAATATTTTTTAGTGTGGAAAGTAGTCGAATCCCACATCTAGTCTGTACATCTATCTGTATATCTCATTATACGCCTCTCTGTCTATCTTTGCCGTACTCTCCTGGGCACAAACATAGACCCAACAAAAGGGTCCCTCAATAAGACACAGACATAGACCCTTCAAATCCCTATCTGGGAGGGTCTATGTTAGTTTTAAGTTGCTGTCTTTTTGTCGTTGTGTATTAGTATTGTTGGATATTGTTGAGCCCTAGCAGTTCTCAACCATGACAGTACAACCATTGGATACCATCAATATATCTTGGTTGTTGTTGGCTAAATCTGACTATGTTTGTTGAATGAGTTCTTGTTTATTATTATCAAGCATCATTATTAGCCATTATTATTCACCACAATGAAGCAATATCAACCAGCATTATCCATTAAATTAAGAACCATCATAAACCACAATCATTATTGGCAAGCATTAACCACTGAGAATCACCATTAACCATTATTATCAACCGGCACTACAACCACCATTACTAACCATCATTCCCAACCACTACCAACCATTACGAACCATGATCAAGCATGACAAACCACTATTAACCATGATAAAGAACTATTAACCACTATCTACCATGATTAACCACTATTAACCCTTATCAATCATTAGTATCAAACATCATTATTAGCAATTACTATTCACCACCATCATTTACCATCATCATTAATCGTCATTATTAACCATCATCATTAACCATGACTATCAGCCATTATTAGCCACCATTAAGGTTACTAACCATCAATAATGAATCATAATGATGGTTACTAACCACCATTAAGGTTACTAACCATGACTATGAACTATTATATCTTAATGAATCAGAATTGGTTACTATGATATAACCACTCTTCACCACTCCATTGTTTGATGGGCCACCATCACCGCCGGCGAGGCGCCTCGATGCAGAATCCAGAGCCATGGAAGCCGCTGCCGCAGAGCGAGATCACCCAACAGGAGACCAAGGGCAAGCGACAAGTCATGCGCCTTGGCAGATCCCTTGGAGTCACAAACGGTGACTTGGGTGGTTGATGGTTGGTTGGTGGGTGGGTGAGTGGATGAGTGGGTTGGTTTGATGGTTATTTTCCGTGATTGACTTTTGGAAGAGTCGAACAGAACATTGTTGGGAAACGGTTGGCTAGTTTCGTGCTTCTTTCTGCCAACAACATTTGGTGTTAGTATTCGTTATTACTATTCTAAAACAGTATTGTCGTGCTCATTATTGACGAACAGTGATGTCCAGGGCAGGTGATTCAGTTTTTTTTTCATATCTCTTTCTTCTTTTAGATGGTTTTGTCCCAAAATAGCGTACCCCCAAAAATGATGGTATACCTATGTTGTACCCACAAAAGTGGTTTACCCATCCATGTTTACCTCTTCATAATGGCTATCAAGTTGGATGGTTAGTAGGTACCACCATCAATGGACACACCTAGAGAATGATCCCAGTCCGGCAGGTCCCAAGGTTCAGCAAACAATGACTGGACAGCTGGCCTTTGTGATCGCTTCAGGGGCCAGCTTCATAGCCACGCTGTCGGTTGTATCCCGGGGCTCTAGCAATGATTTGGGAATTTATATGGTTAATAGGGGATATACCAACTACAACGTTGTTGTTGAATGTCTTCAGATACTTTTTGCATCTTCTTACTTGAATGACAAATATTTCTTGCAATGATGGACTTCATAAATCATGTTGATTGCATCATGATGTTGCAATTTCTGCTGCTTCTCATGGTCCCCTTGGGGTTGTGCCACATCGGTAATTGGAGCGAAGTGTCAGCTTTCTGTTGCAGGTCGTGTTTGAAACTCAGGGTTTTCCCGAGTTCAAGATGTCATTTTTTTAGTTCGCTGGTGAATGTCCCCTGTTTGCTGTAGTAGTTGTTTAACCATTATTGTTGGTGATTATCAGCTATTACTCCCTGCTATTAACCATATAGATCCCCAAATCATTGCTTGAACCCCCATGTTTGATGCTCAATCACCAGCTATAGCCATGGCATGGAGCTCGTTGGTTTCGCTCCCAGGAAGCGCAAAGATCCCGAGTCCATGAGTGCGGTGCTTCCGGGGACACCGGACGAGTCCAAACATCACAAAGGTGCGCTGGTGGCCGAGGGACTTATGCGGCCATGTGTGAGTAAATAGAGAGATTCATGCTGTATGCACATGAATAAATAATAGAAAGATGAATAAATAGATAAATAGATAGATGAATAGATAGATAAATAGACAGATAAATAGATAGATAAATAGATAGATAAATAGATATAAAAATAACTGAGTAAGTGTATATATATATATATAATCAATATTTCCCAACAGATGTTCTACACCAGTATAGATGTTCATGTGCATATGCAGGTATTTACATATATCTATGTATGTATACATAGGTATTTGAGCATATGCATACATATACGCATTTGGGTCCGTCTCCAGGATGCACGAATCCCGTGATCTGGCTGGTAACAGGGAAATGCTTGCAGTTGGTGTAATTCTATAAAGATGACGATTCTTACTTCGTGACGATGGGTATGCATAGGTAGTACCGAAGAAACGGAATGTTTGCACGCAAGATTGGCAATCTTGCTTACCATGAGAACAGAGTCATCAAGATGAATGCTGGATATGCACAGCTCAAATTGACAACCTCAAGAACCATGCAGATTCAGAAAATATGCATGTTATTAATCTGTACAGGTTGGGCAGAAGTGTAGCAATACATGGTTGTGGGTCAATACCCTGTACCCCGGCGGGAATTACTCTATTACCCCTTCTTTGGCAGGTAATGACACGCCATACATCAGCCATCTTGGGGGCACCATGAAGGCAGCTCCAAGCCTGTTCGCGCCAGGTGATGACGATGATTCCGACTCGGACAGTGGAAGAAGTACCGTGGGAGACGCTGGGTATATTTGCAGATCCGTTGTTGGGGCGATTAGGTTGATAGATGTGGTGAAAATTGGAGAATAATTAAGATTAATGATGAGTCATAACGGTTGATGGAATGTCAATCCATCAGACACGGGATACACAAGAAATCGATAGAATTCTTGCAACCTTTGCTGTCTCCCATCCAGCTGCACAGCGTCATGGTGGCAATCTCTCACTCCCAGGAACCTGTCCAAGGTGATTGCCTGGAAAGGGATAAGTTGGTTTATAGGTGGGGCAACTGCAAGTGGGGGTTTCTCAAGCCATAGCAGACCTCAAAATGGTTGGTTGATTACTATAAATGGTTCATAAACTGGACGATAACTGGGGGTACCCCAAACTGGCTTGAGAAACCACCAAGTGATGGTCCCGACTAATAGCTTGGACGAGTTTATATACCAACAGCTCGAGGGGCACCGGGGGTGGGCCATGAAGTCATGAGACTTGTTGTGATGGTCCCCACGAGCAGAAACAGTCAGTGATAGGTTGTTGATTATTGTTGCCTGCTCCATGATTCCCAGCCAGTATCAGCCACTATTCAACCTGACTACATCATTAACCACTGTCAATTGTCAAGCACTATCAGCCATCATTTCCCACTATAGAAGCCATCAACGACCGATGTCTTCCCATTCCGAACCAGCAGGCAAAATCGTTTTTATCAACTCGTAACACTGGTTGAAACCCTGATCATCGATTCTTGGTACATAACCAGCTTTTTTTCAGATGGACTAGCGAAGAGACCATGCGATTTGGCCAAGCCCTGCAAGTAAGATATTTCTTTCAAAGCCGGGAAGAGACTTAGCCGTGGTTGCTTGGCAGGCAACCATGGACTGGACCCAGACCCTGGGTGAAGTGAGAATCAATAGATGACTGTTTTCATTAAACAATATCACCTACCATTCTTTCTGAAGATGAATATATAACCATGAATAAAAGACGGTTCCACCATTACTTATCACTAAAAAAGCATAGATTTTAGTTCACCAATAATCCGATTCACCGCGATTAACCATCATTCAAAACTACAACCCTATCATCCATTTAAAGACTTTTATTGACCACCAAAAAGTCACGGCGGAAAAAATCAGCTCAGGAAGAGCAGTTTGAATTGCTGGAGCTTTGGAGTGCGGCCAAGAAGGGTGCCAAGAAGGTGAAACGAGGGCAACTCGGCACCAGCCAACGGCTCTACATCCAAGTGGTGCTACTATAGCGACATGGGTAACAACCAACCAACCCAAACAGAGGGGTAGTGGTTCACATCCCAACAGTTAGACTAGTCTGGTCATTTATGTGATGTCCACCAGGGGTTTTGGTGTACCCTAAAATCATCATCATCCAAGGCAGACTATGGCTGAGGATTTGGGGGTCCCCCATTTTGAGAAACACCCATGTTCTGGTTTCTCAAAGTAGGGAACCCCAAAAATGGCTGTTTTATTATTCCAAATGACTAGTATAGAGGATGAGTTGGGGTAGGAGGTACCTCCTATCATAGTTGGTATATCCCCTATGATTGGTTTATTATCCGTAACAACTTTGAACCATTCATAAAACCAGCCATGGCAAAACCCCTCATCAAATAGAAATTCATGGTTCCACTATATTACAAAACCCATCATCAAATAGAAATATCTACAAAACCCATTATAAAACCACTCATTATCAATTTAAATCATCCAAGATTTATCATTTATAGTAGTGCAACCAACCATTATAGTTGGTATATCCCCTATTATTGGTCTATCATCCACCTGGTTGACCACTATCAACCATGAATAAAACCAGCCATTACAAAAGCCATCATCAAATAGACATATCTACAAAACCCATTATAAAACCACTCATCCATTTTAGAATGGGATTCCCTATTTTTGATGATTAGTGGTTTATTACAAAACCACCTTATCAACATTTCATTTCAAAACCACTCATCCAACCATGGTTGGACATCCCCTATTATTGGTCTATCATCCACCTGGTTGACCACTATCAACCATGAATAAAAACAGCCATTACAAAAGCCATCATCAATGTTGGGTTCCCTATTTTGAGAAGCCCCATGTAGATCATATCCAGTTCGAGCTCGCCCAAGGAGTCAAGCTGAAACCGAAAGCTCCATGCCCTTCAGGGAAGAGGAGGATGACTACGAGGCTGGACGCCGCTGCAAGGAGGTTGATGGATGGTGGTGGTGAGTGGAGGCCATCAGACTATGGAGATGGATGGATAATGGCCGATAATAGTTAATTAAGGGTGAATTTATGGCTGATCATGGGGTTATGGATGGATGGTTAATGGCTGATGATGCTTTGTTAAGGGTGATTTCATGGCTGATAATGGCGAAGCATGGGATAATTGATAGTTAAATTAGCCGTTGTCAACAATTAATGAACCTTTAATACACCAAATGGTCATGGTGAATAGTGGTTCACAATGGTTGATCGCTAGTGAATGTGATGGCTAATGAGTGTCATGGGGTTGGTTTGCCGAGGTACCTGGCTGCTGGTTAGAGGAAGCGTTTGGTAGCCAGGGGTATCCATATATCCCTCTAGAGGGGGAGCGATTTGGGATTTGGAGCTACTAGCATTGTTCTAACCAAGTGGTACACTATTCATGAAGAAATGAAAACCCCCCAAAACAGTACTGGTAAACTTCCTAGACATGGTGGTTTACTACTGGAAACCGGCATTTCAATGGCCCCACCATTTTTAAACGCATGCACATAAGCATCACGCGACATGATCACAATTCATATTCATATTCACTGTTCGGGTGGACATCTGGTTGTCTTGTGTTCAAAAAATCAATTTGTTGAGAACCCGATCCATATTTTATGATGGTAAATCAACAGTTATTGAGACAGGAAGCCATTGGTGGTTGTTTCTGGATGTGGAACTCCCGTTGTTTATAGCAACCACTCATCGTGCCACAGGAACCAGTGCCGCACGGATGGATTTTGAATCCAGATTCGAACACGCGAATCTCGTGGGACTTGGGCAGTTTGATCATGGTCTTGTACGACATGGTGATGATCCCTATGCAGGCCTATGTTCCTTGGCTTGAGGCTACCCATATGGCTATGACCAGAGGGGAAGGTGAACGTCCCAGGTCATTTAGGCTATGTTCACTAGGGGCAGAGGATATAGACCCACAGCCATATCTTGGGCTGAGTTCGTGAAATATGAAACAGTTTTATATAAACATTTGCCGGATGCTAACCACAATTGCCGCGATTTTTGGGGTTGCAGGCTGAGTTGACCGTCAAATCGGCTGAACAGGAAACTAATTGCTGGACCCTCCCCATAGACCATGTCAACAGGAAGGCGATTGATCAAACCTCCTTTGGGAGGACTGGCTGTTGGCTTGATAGAGGTGTGGATAGCTGACAAACGAGTAATGTTCTTTATTCGAAGAATAACCAAACCCGAATTGCCGGCGACCCCAAATGCATCCGTTTATCATCAAACTCAGATTCTGTAGAAGGAGGTGTTTACCTTCAAGCATAGTTAGTCAGGATGTTCCCGGAGCTGACGCTTTTACCACCATGCATTTGGGTATGATCCGAGCATCGTCAAAAACTGCGTGGGTCGTACTCGTGGGGGCTTAGACAAGTCGCTTGGTGTTGCTGTCACCGGTGCAGAGGGATTCCCACAGCGATGGAGGAGATCGTTTGTAGGTCCCATTCACCTTATAGATGCGTTGATATATGCGTAAGCATCTAGTGTTTGTGTCCACATATGGGTGTTTCTCAAAATCGTGGACCCCGCAAATCATCCCATATGAACCATTTTAAGCCACCAATAACTTTGGGGTTGCCAACTTTGAGAAAGCACCATATAGTCCTGCCCATTCGGGTCATTGAATCTCCCCATTCCTTTGGCAACATGTTTTTTGTTTTATTTCAAACATGAAACGTATTTAATATTACTTTAGAATAACTAGAATATACAAGAAGTATCGCGTTCACTGGCGAGAAACCACCGTATAGTTGCTATATCCCCTACAATTGCTGGTTATTTTTCCCTATTATCAACCATTAACAGCCAGCTATGATTCATCTTTTATTAGCCATTAACTATTCATAGGTAATGACTAATAACCTATAGTTTAATTAACCATTAACCAGCTATTATATAACCATTATATAACCAAGCTATTATAGTATAACCTATAGTTTAATTAACTTATTATATAGCTGTTATATCCCCATTAACCAGCTTGCTTAAGGAATTACCCGAGAACATCTTCTTGGACTTCATGGAGTGGACCACTCGCCTCTTCTGGACCTTGGCCACTTGGCCGCCAAGCCAAGGCTTCGGCGCGAGACCAGAGCTGCATGGCCCCCCATGGCAACATGGCAGTGGTAAATCCAGCATTTTCTTCGGAAACCCTGGGAAAATATCCTTTTATGGTAGATTTTCCAGCCAGCCATTTTGGATGGCCGAGGTTTCTTCGCTGATTTTTTAGATATTTCTCTCGATATCTTCATTTGTTCATAAGTCTCAACATGATTGTTTTGTGTCCAAAACATTTCGGAACTACATAAGTTTTAAGAGGCTTTTCCGCATTTGTGGCTTCGCACATTTTCTACGATGCCATGATTCTAACATCAACCCAATCAATTTCCAAGAAACAACGAAAAGCGCATAGATCAATCAGCTCACACTTCTTTTCTTCCCTTGGACCCTGCGACGAAAAGAGCCACAGTCCGTTCCTCCTTCTGTCCATGGATCGCTCCAGATCTGGCTGTGGGTCAAAACCCTGTACCTCTGGTTCCCCTATGATTAACCATTGTTTTCCCTATGAAATTGTTGGTTATCAACCCCCATTGTTGGTTGGTAAATATTGACCCATAGCCATCTGGAGCTCAGGACATTTTCTTCTCCTGCATTACTGGAGTCGTCATGGCCGATGGATCCGTCGAGTACAATATCAGGACTGCGAAGAATTCAGCTGCCATTTCGAGGCTTCGGAATGGACAAGAAACATAAGATAGCGCCATGTTTCACAGGGGTAGAGTTAATGATAGGAAGACTCAGAGCCAAGGAACTTGTCATCACCAGATAGGGACATATGCTGAGCCTGCTCAGAAAAAGAAGATGGTGATTGTTTGGGAATAATAGGGAGGGACAATTGAAAGGGATTTTGATGTATCAGGACCAGGATTCATGATCCGGTTTACATTGGTGCGGCCTTAATAATGCTACACCAGTGGTAGTTGGCGTAGGCCCAGTCTCAGGATTCGGATGGATGGTTGGCGATGAGAAAAGCCATGGATCATTGGATGACAATTGGATGCACATGGTGACACGACCTCAAAGGTGAACTTGATGAGCCATCCCAGATCGGAGAATCGAGCCGTTTAGATCCGTCTCGTTCTAGTTTATTAACAGCCGCATCTTCTATTGGGCTTTATCCATAAATGTGAACCATCCAAGTCATCCAAGTTCATGGGCAAGAGGAAATCCACCAGTGACCACTGGGGAGTTACACCATGGCAGTGGACCAAGCCACTAAATCAAGCGGCCGTCATCATTGGTAGATCCAGCTGTTCCACCCGGTCCCTGGTGGAATCTCACTCGGTACCGCGTGTAGTTGAGCGGACAACTGGATGCGGGATAGTCTGCTAAGAGCCAGGTGGGCTCCTGAAATCCATGGATGCCCAAGTGAATCACCAAGAAGTCGACCTCGTGTGACAGTCGGACGGCTCCGAAGGATCATTTTGAAGCGTTACGCGAAGACGTGGCTGACCATGGATCTGATTATTGTTCCTTGGAGCAGCTGGCGTGGCTCCGGCTTGGCTCCGGCTTGGCTCCGGCTTGCCGTTGTTCAGTTCATATGAATGGTTGTCAACACTGGGCCGGCCCGAGACTTCATAGAACCAGCAAGCAATGGAAGTGAAGGATACACCATGGGGTTGTTTATTATACTTACCAGATGGGTTCCTACCGATTTACCATGGTTTATTATTGTTGATCCAACATGTTGGTGGTTGGGGACACGTTTTTGCACACCCACTAGGCCATTGGGAGACATTGGAATGCACTACGGGAATCGCCCACCAGACTTTGTAGAGAGTGGAGTGGCACGTTGTCCCCCAATTCGGCAGGTGGAGGAATAAAATGACCTGGTTGTTACCTGCTTTATGGTAGTACCCCCATGTTCGATGAATCCAACTAGCATCAGGAAGGATTGGGAAAGCCTGGAAAGTTTCGGTTATTATTTGTTTCGGATGGTAGTCGTAGTTGATACTCAAAAACCTTGGTAAGCCGGTCTGACCCATCGCTATCATCAACCAACGATGTTTCACACTGCCCGGGGCTTCTTCTAATCGGATGTGCAGAAACATGGTTCACTCCTTGGGATCTAACCATTGTAAAGGCCTTGTAAGGTGCGGGATCTCAACCTCAGCCCCTAACCATGGCTTCCTGTCACCAGTGGGGATGCCTTCAGCCGTGGTGATGTCCTGGCTCCCAGGTTTTGTCCGACTGGTCGGAGGTGGTCTTCTCTTCGGGAGGCGGGAAGTGGTCTTCCACGTGCTGTGGGGGTGGGTCATGGCCATCGGTTGAAGGCACGGAGGTACGGCCAAAGAAGATGAGACTTGTGCCGGTGCACTAAATGATGTTGTAGTTCAATGCTAGGATTAGTGCTAATACATGAAATTAGTTCAAGCAGTGAAACATTACCGCTGGTTCACCATCATGATTTATGCTAAACGCTTTGAGGATTATGGAGAAGAATCATCAGGGCTGACCTGGTTGTGGTGTTGATGGGATCAGCAACGCCTCGGCTCCCCCCCATGGTGTGTTACTCAACCAGAAGTTGATAATTTCAATCCCGACCAGTGGGTGTAGTTTTTGCTACATACCTCAACCAGGGTTTGATACAGCCCAAACCTCCAAAATGGTGCAAAAAACCTGCAGGACAATGGCATTGCTAGAGCATACTGCAGTTGGTGTAATGTTGGGTGGATGGGGTAAAGATGTGTAAGTGTAGGTGATTGTCGCCTATTCACCCAGTATTCACCCATTCTTCTTAACCCACTGTAAGCCCATTATTTGCCTTTGATTTGCCCAGTATAATCCATTATTGGCCCACTTTTATGGCCCTATTAGTAGCCCACTGCTAGTGGATTATTAGCCTACACTATTAACCGGGTGGGGGGTATAAGCATTTTTTGTCATCCCGAGTGGTTACTAACGAATGGTTGACTAATATTTTGCATAGGGGTTGAAGCCAGCAACCAGTTAACCATTTTTTACCTATTGATCACCTTTCCAAGTGGCAGGTGTTGCGATGCTCAGCTTTGCTCGTACCACGCGCATCGTGCGAATCGTGCGCTTGCTGCGACTCGTGCGGATGTCACTGGGTCTAACAGCGACAGCGGGGGCCCAGCCTGACCTGTAGGATTCTATCAATGGTGTGGGTCCGAAGTGTCATAGTGATCCCTCCGAAGAGCGAGGCCAGGAGCCAGGGGTATCCCTATGGCCCTTATGGCCCTTTCAAGGGGAGCTAAGGGAGCTACCAGGGGGTGTCCTTTGTGAAGGTTCTTGAAGGATTGTTTTCAGCTCCATTCTTGGAGACTTAGTTGCTCTTTCTTATGTGAGAGCGTGTGGCCGGACACGTTCATTTGACCAGTGGGCTATGGGATAGTCATCAAGCATCATTGACCAAGATCAATCGGTAGCAACCTTTGTTAACCAAGCCCCCATGATTGATTCCCTTATGTCCAATGAATGTCCGGACTGCCTATCATCCCAAATTCAACCCACATCTTCCATTTTCAGCAATTAGTCAACAACAATGGTTGACAATGGGTACTTGGACGTGCATCCCAACTTATAGGAATTCGTGACATTCACCATCCTTAGTTTGAGGTTCGTTCACCCATCTGATAAGGCTGTTTCCCATGGTTACAATCCCTATAAGGAACTGGGATGTGCTGGTTTCTCAAACCCCAAAATTATCCAGTGTATTCACCATTTACAGCAATAAACCAACCATTTTCAGGGGTCCCCAAACTGGGCTTGAGAAATCCCCATATGACCATGTTGACTGGCGTTTCTTCAGGCAAACTAACCCCCAGTTCACCCTGGCCTCATGCCACAAGTGTTGTGCCGCCTAGGGACCTGCTGCCCATCCCAAGCCTTGCGCCGTTTCGAGGCAGGAGATCATGGCCAATGTCACGGAGCGCATCCAGTCGGAGACGCTGGGGCCCATGCTGCAGGTCTGCAAGGTGCAGCGCGGCGGCCGTGGAGGGTGGTCTGCCAAGGGGCAGTTGTGACCTATCATGGGGATATGGGAACCAATAATCCAAAGTTCATGGATGAACATCCCGACAAAGGTACTTAGTTTGTTCAATTGTGGGCAGGCAGAGAGGAAGATACCAAGTGCCAGGGAGCCATGGTCGTTTGCCGGGCAGTGGGTGTGACTTGGCCTCGGGACACGCCACCATAGCTACGGGGAGAGAGCTGCTCCATTTGCCGAGTCTGTACGAAAGTTGCTTGGTCGCCACTGAGCGGATAAACCACACAGGATCAAATGGTTGCGAAGCATGGTTGTGGCCGAGGTTGTTGCTAGTGTGGGTTGACCCAGCTTTGGTGATGCTGTGATTCCACTGTCGTGTGCTGATGTGGATTTTCTTAGATTGAACGGTTCCAAGGTAGGAACACACATGATCACATCAAGATCATCCCCTATACATCCTGGCATTTCTCGCGTCGCAACGGTTGTTGCTAGTGTGGGTTGACCCAGCTTTGGTGATGCTGTGATTCCACTGTCGTGTGCTGATGTGGATTTTCTTAGATTGAACGGTTCCAAGGTAGGAACACACATGATCACATCAAGATCATCCCCTATACATCCTGGCATTTCTCGCGTCGCAACGGTTGTTGCTAGTGTGGGTTGACCCAGCTTTGGTGATGCTGTGAATCCACTGTCGTGTGCTGATGTGGATTTTCTTAGATTGAACGGTTCCAAGGTAGGAACACACATGATCACATCAAGATCATCCCCTATACATCCTGGCATTTCTCGCGTCGCAACTGTGGAACAGAAAGTGTCGAGAGCTTTTGGAAACTATCAGTTTAACCGCAGATAGGTCAAGATAGTTATTGGTGGCTTGGTTCAGCCATGCCGAACCTACCTCCTTACAACTAATAAAGTGCAGCATCATCTAACCTGACAACGGCGTTGGCTGTGGGAGGTTGGATGAAACTACCTGGGTATGCAAAGTATATGCTGATTTCTACCATGGGATGCCTGGTTGGATCAGGGGATTGTGTCGCAGTATCTCATGATTATTGCTGCCCTGCGGACTGTGACGTAACTTGCAGGCATTGAACAGATCGGATCACCACATCCCATGCGCGCAAATCATGAGCATGAAGAGTTGCATCACGCAGACACTCAAATGACTACAGGCCATATGGGGAAGCGACCATGGCACCTGCTGGTCACTTTTAGCAGCGACACACACACACACACATGCGCACAATGAAGAATGAATTCATGCAGGCTGAAGCCCCTTGAACCTTGTTGTAAGAGCTGTCCAAAGTGACATTTTGTTGCCATGGCAAGCGTAAAGGTGCAACAGCCAGATTTGGCTCAACACCATTGCAGCATCATGGTGCAAATGCGGGAATTCTGGAGAGAAGGCTATCTATGTGATGTTGTGATAAAAAGCCGTGATGGGACTGAGCATCGCGCACATGCCACTGTGCTATGTGCATCAAGCATCGTTCTCAAGACACTGATCGGCGGACCGTTTTGTGAAGCTGACCAGGTGCAACGAGGACAGCCCATAGAAATCAGTGCTTCTGACGCATCAGTGGTGGCTTTGCTTGATTACATATACGGCGGGCAACCTGAAATGCCAGTAGAAGAATCCATTGAACTACTGAGACTCGCGGATGCTTACAACTTGCCGCAGTTAGCAGAAGCAGTCGAGGCAGGTCTCCGCGACTCTTTGAAGAATGCTCCTGCAGCTACGGCCCTTAAAGTGCTGCAACAATCTCAAGGTCTGCATCGTTTGAAGGCTGCATGCGCAGATCAAGTGGCCTTGAACTTTGATGCTTGTGCACAGCATCCAGACTTTCTCCAACTCTCTCCAGCTCAAGTGGGCCAAATCCTGCGAAGAGATGATTTGAATGTGCTGCGGGAAGATGCTGTACTGCAGAGCATTTTGAGATGGCTCAATCACTCCAAAGACAGGGACCCTTTCTCGGGTGTGTTGATGACACATGTGGACTTTCAGTCCATTTCATTTCAGAATTTAGTTCGAATCGACCGCTTCGCTGCTTCCATTGGCCAAAGAGGTGGCGATTTGCAACTAGAGGTTGATCAAGCTTTGAATTCCCACAAGAGACGAAGCAGCGGTGAAAGTGCAGACCAGATTCACCCCAAGAGAAGATGCTTAAACCACTGGTCACCTGATTTGGGCGCCAGCTCTACAGGGGGCCGGCAAGTGCTGTCTAGACCTTGTTTCTCATTACGCTGGCATGAGGGTTCCATCTACGGCACAACTTGGGATACTGGCTCATCTAGCGTCCTGTGCTGGAAGCCTGGTGAGTCTGACCCACGAGTTGTTGCGGGACACGGTGCAAGGGTGGCTGGAGTCAATGACCTGGGCAAACGCTGCGTTCTGTTTGTCACATTGGCAGGCGAGATTTTTGTACGTGATTCCGAGAGTAGCAGGATCATCAGCTTTGCCAATGGATCCGGTCAGTTGATTGCACAATTCGCCGGTATCCCGTTTGTCTCTCCAAACGGTGTTGTTTATTCGTTCAGTAACAGTGAGAAGACATTGCAGAAGTTGGTAGGCACGACCTTCCAAGCTGTGACTGATCCGCTATCATTTGAAGTGAAAGCAATGTTTGTGACGGAGGAGGAGGTTTGTTACTTGGCCGATGACCATGCCCGCATTTGGCGCATTAGCCCAAGTGCGTTAGAACCTGCTCTGGTGGGAGCAGTCACTGGCGGGTCGGCGTCCCTCATCATACGGCTCTTCGTGACAAAAGAAGGCAAGATCTATGCTTGTGACCAGAATCATGAAAAGTTCTGGGCGTTTCATCCAGGTGACACGACCTGTATTGAAGTTTTGCAGTGCCCTGAAGGTTTCAAAGCCTTGGACATTGTGGCTCATGATCGGTCGCTGTATGTGGCCATGTACAAGCAAGAGAAGAGGAGCCGTGTCGGCGGCATCTACGAATATCTGTTACCTCCTGAGCTGCGGCTAGAGTGAAGAAATCCTTTGCCTGGGTTATTGGGGAAGAGAGAGAGAACATCACGGACATCCAGCGTGGAGCCCAAAGTGGGTACAGCCAACACCAATGAAAAGATGTTTGGGGATGACACGCTCCAGCATTGTTGTGTTCTTCAGCTCTGTCCCCCGTGGTTGTTGTGATTCCATACATCAGGAGGTGGCTGGTATTGTAAGAACAGTTGAGCGGCATCAACCAAACGCAAACGACTTGAAGTACAGTTTATGAACACCCCCCATGTACCCTCGCTGTGAATAAATGTATAGATTATAAATGTACAGTATTTGTTTACATGTATTGTAAATATGTACATGATTGTACATGCAGATATATCCATGCTATTAGGTAAGTCTGCATATTAGATCTACTTATAGCTTAGACAGACCCTCGCTATGTAGTGCAAAAGACATGTCTCAATACCCGTACTGAGACATACATCGATCCGGGCGTGGATCGAACTCCCGCAGCTGAACCTGTCTGGGCAGACCACGTTGCAATGTGCACCAGCTCGCCTTGCTTAAACATTTGCCAGCATGTTTACATACAAGAAGCGTTTGAAACGACAGGTGCCGAACTAGTGGTTGCTTGTGATCATTTATTTAAAATCAGCTTTTCGACCATAGTTAGCCGATTTTCAACATCATTGACCAATCTTCATCATTCTTCACCATTGTTGACACAAGAGGTATCTCACAAACTTGGGTACCTGTTGGAGGTGCTCATCGTCTCACTTATCGACCATTTGTCAACACATTATTCTCAACCATTGCTATTGAGCACTGCTAAGCATTTACCAGCCATGCTTGCCCCCTAATCTCCGTTCACTGGTTGGTTATGAACTATGGTTTCAACCATCCATTCCTCCATCCCATTGTATAACTGTAGAGCTATCGTTCTGAACCAATCTTAACAAAACCTTCACAACCAATGAACCTAATATTTTGAAGACTCTTTGCTAGCAGCCTTTTTCTGCCAACAATTCCTTCCAACATCCCAACTATTCAATCCATCCAACCATCCCTTACCCTGGTATTAACCGTCCCGTCAGAACTAGCAGTCTCAACTAGTAACCCAACAAATCCATCCCAATCCCATCCCCCCGTGGCAGGTGCTGATCGTCCTGCTGACGATTTCGCACTTCACGGGCTGTCTGTGGTTCGCCGTGGGCGCGCGCGACACTTCGGAGTCCACCTGGGTCAAGGCGCTGAGCTACGACACGCAGGGCGTGGACGCGCAGTACTTGGCGTCGCTGCACTGGGCCTTGTCTCAGTGCCTTGGGTGCTACGGGTGGTGGGGCATGGCCTGGGTCGGCACCCTGGGGGTGCCGGATGTCTTAGGTATCAACGGTAGTATTAAGCAATCGATTAATATTGATTAGGTATCAACCTATTAGGTATCAATCCATGTCTTAGGTATCATCATCATGTTATTAACATGGATTGCAATCGATTTTTGGCCGCGGTTTCGCGTGTGGTTGCTGTTGCCATTGGCAAGCATTCTTTCCTATGATGAACACTTGTTGATCGTGAATGGTTGTCATCCACCGCTGAGCGTTGTTATGTATCATTCACCATCGTAAATGATCATTAAGCAGCATTGTAAAACCATTGCTTACCACTACTTGCCTGTTGGAACCATCATCCACCAGCATTGAATCATGCTGCACCATCGATAACCATCATCAGATCATGGTGCTAACAATACGACGATGTCTGACTGCTTCGACACCCATGCAGCGCAAGGGATAGAGTGACAAACCGCACAACACGCCATCATTATCAACCGCTGTGAAATGTTAGTATCATTATTGAGTGTCAACCAGCGTCAATCATCATTGATCACCATTAACGCCCCATATTCGGCTACAACCGCCACAGACCATCACCAACCCCCTACACGGCCCACGCCTGCGTCTTTGTCTGAGGTTCTCAGGCACTGGTGGGGGATATTTTTTGGAGGGCAGCTGTGAAGAATCAGAAGCAGTGATTCAATGGTTTAATGCTGTGAGTCCTTTTGATACATTGACAACCGTGGTTGAAAATCATTAAGTCCTAGTGATTGTGAGTCCTTATGATCGTTAATGACCATGGTTGTTAGTTGTGGGTCACAATATGAGTCCCTATGTGATTCAATCATTGAATTGTTGTTAATCATTGTTTATTGGTGATGATGAACAATGGTTAATGATGATTGACACTGGTTATCAAATGATTGATAGTGGATGATAATGATTGATCATGGCTGACTATCCAGGGTGCATTGGTTGATAATGATTCAGAATTATCATATAGTGAGTCCTCATTATGGTTGCTTTTTCACTTACGATGAATGTTGATGATTATCGATGGTCAATGACAACGTCACCTCGGTCAGTTACTGGTCGATTATTGATAACGGTTCATTGTGATTTGATTTGATTCAATATTAGTATTGTTGATGGGTAATGTTCCATACCGTTTAATACTGATTAGTGGCAAAGAATGATCAACACCAACAACGGCTGATTCATGATGGATAATTATAGGGGTTTATTGGTCAATGGTGATAAATTGCTAAATCAATCATGAACCACTATTAACCGGTTGTTAAGTAAAGTTGTTTAGTCGAATGACCAATCCACTTACTATCGATGGTCAACGATTTATGTTTAACCATGTGGTTCAAAATGGCTGGAAATGGCTGGGGAGCAGCTCGTAATCATTGATGCAGGCTTGTTGATGATGCTAGAGGGCCAGTCAGAAGTAGCCATTGAAGGTAAATCAGGCTGATTGTTGAGAACAATTTAGTTGGGCTGATATTTTCGAGAAAGGCAAACATTAGCCTAATAGTGGCCATAGTCGCTATTCTTCGTTAACAAGTGGTTGTAATCCGCTTTAGACATGTTTAGACACCCAAGAACATATTTACACACA
Organism: Symbiodinium kawagutii; assembly: GCA_009767595.1. NCBI lineage: Eukaryota > Dinophyceae > Suessiales > Symbiodiniaceae > Symbiodinium > Symbiodinium kawagutii. The sequence goes on from VSDK01014163.1 coordinate 105,476, forward strand.
CACACACGCATATACACTTATAGACATTCAAGTGTATATACCTGAATGTATACACCATCAAGTAGCCTTTAATCCACCCTCCATTGCCCTGGACCAGGCGGCATGGACGAGATCTCACCCGCCTCGGCCCTGGAACGGCTCTTCGCGGTGCTCGTGGGTGGTGCCATCTTCGTGGTGGCGCTGGTGCCGTGGCGACACAGGTGGCAGGTCCTGTTAAGGAGCCGTAAGGGGTGGTGATATGGTGGGTGATATGGTGGGTTATGTAGGGGTTATGTGGGGGTTGTGTGGGGCTTGTACGAGGGTTGTATGAGGGTTGCATGGGGTTTCAATGGTGGTGGATGACACTGACTAGTGATGGGTGACTGGCGCTTGGTGATGGTTGAATGGTGGTTGAATGGTGGCCAATGACTTCATCACTGGAGTTCTAGTCGATGGAGTGCTTGATGGGAAGATTTGCTAGTTCCTATCAGACTTGGTGCGGCAAAATCGCAAATTTCCATGGCATTGGTCCCATGAACCACAGCAAAGTAGGAACCATGATATTGGGAATGCTTGTTATACAACCCACATGACATGGATAGATAGACAAATAGATAGATCAGATAAGCTGATCCATAGATCGATCCCCGATTCACTGGCAACTAGACCACCGATTCACATTAGTGAGTCCTACACATTTTCTCCCGCAGAAAGCCTTGACGCTGCGCCACGTGCTGAGGTCATGGTGGGCGTCTTCACCTCGGGGCTGACGCAGCAGTACATCATCGGCGGCAGCGGTGCGCGGCAGTTGGCCACGTTGAAGCGCTACCTGAAGCAGAACAACGTGTCCAAGGGCACCACGAAACTTGGTGAAGCAACGGTTGGGGGTTTGGTGGAAGTCAAGCGTTGGTGAAACTTGGCAAGTTCTCATTGGGACGTTACTTTGCATTAGGTTGGGTAATCATCAATTTAGTTGGTTTAGAATAATCAATCATGATTTGAGATGATTAGTCAAGCATCAATCGATGTGTGTGATAACATGCCATCAATACTAACCAATACTAACCATCATTAACCATTTTAAACCACTATTGACAATGAACTAACAATTACTTAACCATTTGTAACCATACTACCAAAGATAGTTTTGATAATATATATATATATGTATGAGAGGGCATGTGAGGACGCATGTCTATATGTACATTTGTAAAAGTGTAGGCGCCAATTGATCGGGCAGCAACATTCACAACCTCTTTCCCACTCCTGCTCGCCATCATGCATCTGTGAGCAACTACCTAGCAGAAATTGTGACTGACTGCAGTTCCGAATGATGATGTCAATGTCGATGGAAATTAGTTTCACTCCAGCAGCAACAGTCAGTCAGGCACTGCATGTTGAATCATCAAAATCCTAGTGGATTGGACATGTTAGTTCTGTGTTGGTGGCAGCTTACACCTGCTTGGTTATGCTGGTTCCATGGGTATTTCTGCCATGGGATGCCTGCTTAGAGCAGGGGATTCGCAGTGCCTGGTTGTAATGGCTGGTTCATGTGTGGAGAGTCCTGGTGTCCGGTGTCTGGATATTGACCAATGAATCGTAGGTCTGTGGCGCACTGTGGCTGGCTCCATGTTACTTGCAGGCAGCAAAGTGATCCTATCAGAACATCGCATACCATCACCACAAACCACGAGTGCAGACACTGTAATAAATAACAGCAATGCAGGGAAGCGACCATGGCATGCCTGGTCATAACTCACGGCACTGGTCACTTTTAGCAGCGACACACGCACACACACACACACAAACACACACACACACACACAATGAACAAGAAATTCACGCAGCACAGCAACATGCAGCCTGAAGCTCCCTGGATGTGCTCTTGTAAGGGCTGCCCAAACTGACGCTTTGCTGCCATGGCCAAAGTAAAGCTGGAGCAGCCAAATTTGACACAACACCAGGCCAGCATCATGGTGGAAATGCGCAAATTCTGGATGGAAGGCTATCTATGTGATGTTGTGATAAAAAGCCGTGATGGGACAGACCATCGTGCACATACGACTGTGCTATGTGCGTCAAGCATCGTTCTCAAGACTTTGATTGGAGGACCATTTTCTGAAGCTGCCCAGGTGCAACAAGGACAGCCGATAGAAATCAGTGCTTCTGATGCATCAGTGGTGGCTTTGCTTGATTACATCTACGGCGGGCAACCTGAGATGCCAGTGGAAGAATCCATTGAACTACTGAGACTCGCAGATGCTTACAACTTGCAGCGGTTGGCAGAAGCAATCGAGACAGGACTCCGCGAATCTTTGAAGAATGCTCCAGCGGCTACAGCCCTGAAAGTGCTGCAGCAATCTCAAGGTTTGCATGACTTGAAGGCTGCATGCGCAGATCAAGTGGCATTGAACTTCGATGCTTGCGCACAGCATCCAGACTTTCTCCAACTCTCTGCAGCTCAACTGGGCCAAATCGTACGAAGAGATGATCTGAATGTGCAGCGCGAAGATGCTGTACTGCAGGGCATTTTGACATGGCTCAGTCAGTCCAAAGACAGGGACCTTTTCTCGGGTCTGTTGATGACACATGTCGACTTTAAGTCCATTTCATTCCAGAATTTACTTCGAATTGACCGTTTTGCTGCTTCCATCGGCCAAAAAGGTGGCGAATTGCAGCTAGAGGTTGACCAAGCTTTGAAAACCCACAAGAGGCGAAGCAGCGGTGAAAGTGCAGACCGGATTCAGCCCAAGAGAAGATGCTTACGCCACTGGTCACCTGATTTGGGCAGCTCTTCAGGGCCCAGGCAAGTCCTGGCTAGACCCTGTTGGTCAATTTGCTTGCATGAGGGTTCCATCTATTCCACAACTTGGGATAGTGACTCAAGTAGTGTCCTATGCTGGAAGCCTGGTGAGTCCGAAATTCGAGTCGTCGCCGGACAAGGTGCTAGAGTGGCTGGAATTAATGATTTGGGCGCACGCTGCACGCTGTTTGTCACCTTGGCAGGCGAAGTTTTGGTATATGATTTGGATAGTAAGAGGCTGGTCAGCTTTCAAAATGGATCGGGTCAGTTGGTCAGGGGTGACCTATCAGGCAACTTGCGTGTCTCTCCAAATGGCGTGGTGTATTTGGCGCCCAAAAGTGATCAGAGGCCGAGGCTGCACAAGTTGGTCGGCACGACATTCGAACCTGTGACTGATCCGTTGCCGTTTAGAGTCTTGTCAAGCTTTGTGACAGGCGAGGAGGCTTGTTACTTCTCCGGTGAGGAGAATGGCCGCATTTGGCGTATTAGCCCAGGTGCCAGAGAACCTGCTTTGGTAGGAGAAGTTGCCAGCGGACAGGCTTCAAACATTGTGAGAATGTTTGTGACTGAAGAAGGCAAGATCTATGCTAGTGACCAAAAGCAACGAAAGGTCTGGGCGTTTCATCCAGACAACACGACCTGTGTCGAAGTCTTGCGGTGCCCTGAAGGTTTCATCCCCATGGGCATTGCTGCTCATGATCGGTCACTGTACGTGAGCATGCACAAAGAAGAGAATGGGAGCCGTGTCGGCGGCGTCTACGAATATCTGTTGCCTCCTGAGCTGCGACTGGAATGAAGAAATCCTTTTCGATCAGGGCCTGGGCTATGGGGGCAGCGAGTGGGCAACTGTCCAGTTCGGGAGTTGGATTTGTGAATCATCTACATATCTGTTTGCATCTGTGCAATTTGTAAATGGGATCTTGCAAGACTTGGGCATTCAAGAAACGCATCCAAATGCTATTGTTGTTTTGGAGGCTTCAAAACAAAGAATAAAGTGGGCCGAAATCCAAAAATGGTGTCCCCCAGCCATCCAGAAATCATCATCTTCAAACTCTGGCCACTTTGGAGGTACTTCTAGTCAAGAAAACACACAGCATTGATTGATTTGGAAATTTCCAGACCTAGCAGGATACGTCATAGATCCTATCTTTGCCATAGATGAACAGTTTGATTGATACTTCAGGGCTTGGGCTTGAACAGTTTTTTCAAATACTCAAGAACAGAATCGAGACATGAATCGTAGCCTCCAACGTCGCAATGTTTGCAGATGTCACCTGTGCACATGTTTGACACTATGAGGATCGTTGGTTGAGAGAGGTGGGAAGCCGTCCTTTCCTCCCAGTACGTCCCAACAGTTCACAGTCACCAGTGTTGGCTAGCAACTTATGACTGGTACGCCTTGGAAGATTATCCGCTTGTAACTGGTGAAGGTAAGCATCTTGATTGTAAGTACTGTAAAGTGGTGGTAATAAAATGGTTTTATTAACCGGTTGCTATCCGTGTGCTTTCCGCAAAATCAATCATTTTTTTGATGACAATCATTATAGGAGGAGTCTAGTCAATTTTGCGGATGGAACAGTTGGGTTTTCTTCCTTGCCCCCTCGCACATGTGTATGTTCAGGGTACTCCAAGATCTAAGCTACTAATCTTCTTTCCTTCGGTAGGTGGGGGGGATTCCACCATTTTCGTAAGGACACACCTCGATGTACCTTGGAATCCCCGGTGATGTTGCCGCAACGGCCGCTGGAACTACCGGCCACTCAGGAAGCGCGTGTGCCGCAACGCCAAGCATGCCATCTCAGGCGAGTGATCAAAGACCTCTTGATTTTGCAGGGGACATGGACCTGTTTGGGAGATCCAGCTGTTTTTTGAATAGCAAATGATAGGGGTTAGCAAGCAACAAAGAAAATGGTTCATAATGATTAGTTGATAATGGTTAATGAAAGGTCTTGTTGATAGGGTTGGGTTCATAAGCAACAATGATGATGTCAACCCGAGGTCAATACGCCCTAGGTTTCTCAGGGATGCAGCCCTGTTAATCAAACAGAGTTTGTTAAGCCAGGGTTGGCATGAATGGATAATAAGGGTTAATAACAATGGTTGATAGAAGGTCTTGTTGATAGTTGTCAATCAGCAACCATACCCAACAAACACCATAACTATTGATTGAGTTGCACCATTGGGCCATGAATCGCTGGTGATGTAAGTTGAAATATGGGAGGTTTATAGATCTATGGATCTCCCATCAACGACCAAAGGAATCCAAGCATGGTTCGGGTGACCGCATGGATGTCCATCTCCACTTACTAACTGGCAACTAGCCATGGTTATAGGGTTTAGTTCACCTTCAAGATAGGGTGCTTATAACCCCAGCTGCCCATCCAACTATGATTGGGGCGAATGAAACAGATGCCAACGTGAGATCAGCAGCTTGAGAGCATGTGATCAATGGGAATTCCACCAGGAACCTCAAGTTACGATGTGGAGTCGATCTGTAACAAGAGTTGTGATTTGCGGCACTTTCAGATTTCACACATTTGTTTGTTGGAAGTTGAGCCAGTCCAGATCGAGCAGTTAATCTCACAAACACTTTTTCTTGGAGGGTCGCCAACTACTGCCTGATGGCAGGTCCCTTTAAGACCCACAACATGCGGCTAATCAAATCCTCAGCTTTACATGGACGTAAAGTGACACCCTGTACATACAAGGTACAGGAACCTCGAATGAGCCAGAACATGATTGCCCAGATTTCTGGTGGGTGATTGGGCCAATCTGAATCAAGATAACCACACGAGCTTTGATTTTGGTGTGGAAGTTACTTGTATTGTTCAACAGCCATCAGCGCAGGTCATCATGTCTGAGCTCATATGACAAGCACATTTTCACCAATCTTGCCAAATACAAGCCCGGTAGGCACACAGACAAGTCCACACGCCAGTTTGTCGATAGATACTACTCTGCAAGATGAGGGTAAATGCTTTCTATTGTGCGTTGATTTTCGACTAT
>VSDK01014163.1:113763-124996 GCA_009767595.1 Symbiodinium kawagutii
ACACCACTAACCAAATGGATTGCTCATCTTTGGTTCCCATCATTTCCCATCATTCAACCCCCATTGAACCCCCATTGAACCATCATTAAACCCTCACCAACCCAGTTTCCAGGCTCCCAACCCGGTTCACCCACCCAGCGAGCTGCTTGTTTTTAGGAGCCGGCAGAGCCCAAGATGTACGTTGTGGTCTCGGGCACCTTGGAGTAGCTCGGCTCAAGCTAAGTGCTGGTGCAGCCATGGGGCACTGGGGGCCAGTGCCGTCAATGATAGTGAATTGAAAGGCTAATTCATGGGGAACTCATGGTTAGTTCTGGGCGAAGTAGGAGTTGAAAATACTCAATCATGATCAATTAAGAATGCTTGGATGATGGTTGCTGTGTATGATGCTCAGATTATGGGTGGTCATCCTCGGTCAGATTGTGGGTGATCCTATGTATATGTATGCACGTGTATATCAAGACTTATTGATTGCTTTACACAATTTGCAAGTATAAATGAAAATAGATAAATAAATAAATAAATAGATAAATCAATAAATAGATAGATAAATAGATAAATAGATAAATAAATAAATAGATAAATAAATATATATGTATATATATATATATATATCAACACCTGCCTACGACCAACAAATACATCATTTCCCACGTGTCCCCGCGTACCTTTCGCAGGTACACCGACAGCTATGGTGAAGTCACCTCGGTGAGCGAGAAACGCTATCTGGCACCTCGCCGCAGCAGCAGGGCCGGAGATTTGTGGGCGACGTGGCAGGTGGTGCTCCCTGGTGGTACCCTGCCATAGAGCTAGGCTGGCAGATGTAGGAAGTGGCATCCATATCTTAATGGGTATATGCAAATGATATCCCTGATATTGCTGGTGATTGATTGTTATCAACCATTGTTTGGAATTATTGACCATTTTAAAGTGGTGAGACCCAGAAACCCGACTGGTTGTTTTTACCTCAATTGTCAGATGTTGGGTCGATGAGGTCTGCCATGCGCCAGTACCACGTGGAATTTCGATACCACGAAGCGAAGCAGTGAAGAGCAGTGGGATGATCATAACATGTCTTGGGATTATCAAACAATGGATTATCAATCATGAGCACTACATGGATGTCATATCATTGTAGTGCTTATCCATATTATGATATCCCTATTATTGCTTACGGACCATTATTTAGTAACAATTATTGATCCCTTATTGACTGGTTTTTAGCAAGTTATTTGCCATAGCGAGTATCAACCACTAAGAGCCAGCTCATTAAGCAGTATCAAATTCTGAGTGCTGGTTGTTGGCCTCATTGGCCATTCTTGACCATTACTGGCCATTGATCAGCCCTTAATTAACCCTTACTTAACCGTCATCAACCATCAAGTAAACATTGACTAGACTTATTTCAACTATTATTCAGAATTGATGAACCATTTTACTACTTACGATTACCAGCAGCAATCACTAAGTATTATGTACTATTCACTACGCGCGAGCTTATTAGGCACCGTTGACCTATACACAAATCAAGCATGTGTTTGACCATTACCGCCAGCCATTCACCAAACTAGTTTTCACACCAGTTATTGAGACTGGCTGTTACTTGTGCCAAACCAGCTACTTAGGGACCTGCTAAAACGGTGTACTTCCAACCTGCTTATTAGCCAGCTTATTAGCCGTGATTAATCAGCTTATTAATCACTACTAGACATCATTCAACCAGTTTCACCATTCACTGAGCTGTTTACCAGTTTCCTTCCCACGCTGTGTGACAATGGTGAGCCATCACTGGCCATTCTGAACCATTTTCCCCAGTTTCACCAAACTGTTTACCAGTTCAACCAGTTCAACCAATTCAACCAGTTCAACCAATTCAACCAGTTCAACCAGTTCAACCAATTCAACCAGTTCAACCAGTTCAACCAATTCAACCAGTTCAACCAGTTCAACCAATTCAACCAGTTCAACCAGTTCAACCAATTCAACCAGTTCAACCACTTCAACCAATTCAACCAGTTCAACCAGTTCAACCAATTCAACCAGTTCAACCAATTCAACCAGTTCAACCAGTTCAACCAATTCAATGAGTTCAACCAGTTCAAGCAGTTCAACCAATTCAACCAATTCAACCAGTTCAACCAGTTCAAGCAGTTCAAGCAGTTCAACGTCTGGCCAAGCTGGTTTCCTTCCCAAGCTGATCAGCCTTGCTGGGTTCCTTCAACAGGCAGCTGGGCCAGCCAATCACCCTACCCAGCACCAGGCTGAAGCCGTTCTGTGGACCAATTGGAAGCACCGCGGCACCTTGACCGCTGTGAGCGACGTGAAGCTGGCCATGCTCGATGCACAAGGCCCTGTCCGGACCACGTCGGGGCCTGGGGTTGGGTCCGGTCCGGTGAAGCCATGATAGCCATGGGCTCCCCCCATGGTAGCCGTGGGCCCCTTGGTGGGTGAAGTAACCTCTACAAACTATGGGGAGTGCCGCCAGTTGCAGTGGGGAACCTCCAAGTAGATTCCAAGCGTGAGGTACTTGATGGTAGTAACAAGGGTAGCTGGTTTACTCAAAAGTACCACTATAAACCCATTGACTTATCCATCTCAGCCATCACTGATTCGCAAGCTTCGTGGGTGGAACGTCCACAGCTCCAGGCTTCCACGATCTTTGCCAACGCTTCATGCGCCGGAGTGAGGCCGCCCTGAAGATCCTGGGTTTCTCGGCGTGACGCCATGCGCCATGCGCCCTGGCTCCCGAAGCCGGGCCCAAGGAAAAGGGGTGTTTACCCTTGGGCGAAGTAACCTGGAAGCTACAAATCGCAATGTTTCATTGGGAAATCAGCTACAAATGGTGGATTTCCGACTATTCGTTGGTGATGAACAGGTGCCAAAGAAACTGTTATGTGACTGAACTAGTTGTTGCCAACTGTTGGTTATGAAAACATCGTGACGTTATAAAATGTTAGGCGTTGGTTATCACTTGGTTATCAACAATGTGAAGCGTCACCAACTGCTGGTTAGGAACGTTTGGGAACCCTCTTTGACTGGTCATCAACCATCCTGAAGTGTTGCTTAAGCATCATGCCCTTTTGGTGATGAAGCGAATCTTTTGTTTTGGGCTTGCACCTTTTCGTCCAATCTGTTTCACAATGGTTAACGATGCTTTTCATGTTCCCAGGGCTTCCAGGCACAGCATGAATACGGTTTACCCCCGTTTAGACCCTGTCTTGATGATCATAAACCTACTGGCAAAACAGATTATAAGCCACAAACACACATGGTTTTGTGTGTTTTTTGCGAGGTCGTTTTGGTGTGTGGTTTCCTTTTGCGATTTGAGTTCGCGCGGAACTGGTGATGCCTGGAACCTGCCAATTTCCTAGCGCCGAAGAAGTTGTGGGGTCCTGGTTGGGATTCTATGGGCTGGTAGAGCAGGCAAGGTAGCACCAGAGGTGGTAATTTAGCATCAAATACAGGCAGTGCAAGAGCTGGATCTCCCATGAGTGAATCCTCCATCAACTGTTTGCTGGGTACCATCTGTGGCACGACCAGGGTCTGAGTACTCTGCAATGTTGATGAATAGCCGGGCCCAAAAACAGGTGGCAGAGATATTTTTGTTTGGGATGCTTGGTATATTGGTGGGTCGATGCCCTCCTTTAGTGATTCAATGCTACTACCGAAGGAATCCCTTCTCCCACTATTCAGAGAGTTTCAACCTGCCGGATTGCTTCGACAGGAGGGCGCCTTGGGCTTCGTCATCCTGTCGACGCATGCCATGGCATGACTCACCGAGTTTCAGACAAAGGTCCTTTATGTTCAGGCCAACGTCACATAGCCATCACGAGGAAATCACCATTTTTCAGGCCGTGAAAGCTAGTCAGCTCCCGAACCATCTATCAACCATCAAATCAGGACCAATCAATCCTGACATGATCCTGAAATGCGTGCATTCCACATCCATACATCCGCTCTCCTTTCCACCTGCATGCTGCCAACGGCCCCTGCTGACGCTGCCTAGGCTACGCCACACAGTTTATTGATGAACTGAACAAAAGCGAGTTCAAGAGCGATCTGGATCATCCTTGAAGCGTTGATCAACACAGCACCGTTTCTGGCGTTTGTTTGTGGTTGATGGCACGGAACGCCAAGAATGATAACCACGATAGTTTTCTTCGATGGTTGATAGAGGTAATAATGGAGGATAATCGTTGATTGCGCAGCTTTCGCGCTTGATTCCATTCTTAGATGGATGTTTTTCAGGCATCAGGACAGATAATGGTAACCAAACGAAAACCATAAGAATAGACATCTTGATTTCCGATCCATCTTCCAAGGATCTTGGATCATAATAACGGTTATGCTTGGCAATGGTCGAGGATAGCTTAAGGACCCTGTGGCGACAAGTTGGTGAACATCTCCAGGGTTACGTTCACCAGTGCAATGGTAGATGCAACGATTGCTTGTTGGGTGGCCTGTAAATGTCTACATATATATATATATATATATAAATATCTCTATGAATATGTGTATATATATATATTTATCTTTAAACATATCTACTGCATATAGATATATTACTATTTTTACATTCAAATCTATATCTATATATGTATATATACACACATACCTATATTTATATATACATATCAACATCTACCTACATATATATATATATGTCAAAATAAATAAATAAATAAATAAATAAATATATAAATAAATATATATATATATATGAAATAAATAAATAAATAAATAAATATATATATATATATATGTTTATTTATGTATACATATACGTAAATAAGCTCGACTGCTCAGATTTTCCCAACAGGATCGGCTTTGGACGAGATGAGCCAGATCTCTAGAGTTCAATACTCCTGGTGAATGTATTCAATACCTTTTTTGCACTAGGAGACATGGGCCGAATTTGAAGTATCTGGTCTGACAACCTCTGATGACCAGTTGTTTGAAATTCCCTCCGTTTTTTTTGGGCGCTGAGAAATTCGCGGCGCCCCAGAGTTATTTGTGTTTGACTACCGGTTCGTCGTGTCACTACGAAATCCTTTGAATTTTGCAGCGAAGCTGCAAGCGATGTACAGTTACCGGCACTGCTATTTTCTCAAGCACATACCTGGCAAAGAGAGGCAGCTGTGGCAACTTCAGCGGTGAATCCATTGATGGCTAGTTGAGGAGCTGGGATCAATTTCATTATGGATGCTTAGTGCCAAAGAGTCATGGTCATGGTGGTCATGAGCCATGGTCAGTACTGGTTGAAACCGACAGACGGTTGATCAACCAACAATCAAAAATTGAAATAGTAATAGTGAAGTAGATGGGATATGCAATCGGACCATGCCTAAGTTGTGGCCAATCTAAACATTAGACAATGATGATTACACACACCATACATACATATATATATATGTATATACATATATATATATATATGTACATGCACAGACCTATGAATGTGTAAACATCAAAGAACAATCTCCAAATGGTTATTATCCCCTATTGTCAACGGTCACCCAGCTGGTTCACCATGATTCTCCCGTGTATTTCTAATTTCTCATTATTGAACACGAGTATACCTACCTCGCTTATTCTTGCCAAACTGAACCACTGTCAAAAATCTACCAGCTAATTTACCATGTGCTTTCCAATGTATTTCCAATTATGAACCTTTGTCATATAACCATTGTTCCACCTGTATAAGCACCTTTACAAAGTCATACAGATACCATCTATTCCAGCTTTTCTCACTATTTTCCAACCAATTCCTATTATGATAACATACACAAACATACAAAACAACTTTTGATATTCAAGTAAAACCATTGTTCTACCCGTATAAGCACATATGAACAGATATAAATACAGATTGAGTTAGAGCCCTTGTTATCAAACAAACATTTTTAAAGATAAACATGGCACGTTAACACATATAAGTAACACATGTTATTTGACATCTATAGATATCAAATACAACTGTTGTTATTTATATTTACTCATCAACCAGAACCAAAGGCATTTACATAACCATTCTTACACCACTTCTTGTGAAACAAGATGCTCTACCCATATCAACACCTGTAAATAATCGTGCTTATAACCCTTCTTATTCATATCTACCCATACAATTGGTTATATCTAAACATTTTATCCACATTTATAACCAATTATAAGCATTCGTTGTAACGAATAAGTTTTTTTTAAATCACATTTATCCACATTTATAACCATCAATGTGTTTATCTGCCATATATAGCCACTTTTAACAATTTATACCACATTTATACCACATTTATAACCATATCTACAACCATTTCTAGCCATTTAAAGCCACTTATCTCATCAATGGCATGGTTATGATAACCATCTAGTTTATAAGTTTAACTGATGATGACCATCAAAAGCCATTTAAAAACATATAAGATTTAATGGTTATCATCAGTTAAAACCATTTATAACCATTTATACCACATTTATACTACATTTACAACCAATTATAAGCATACAAAAACCATTCATCTCCATCTTCCATCTCCTGAACGCTGTGCTCAGCGTCAGGTCGGAGGCCTGATTGGGCGAGGTGGCTCAGGCACCAAAGAGGCGTGGGGACCACCGCAGTGCCGGTGGCTGTGGAATGGATGGTATCACATGGGAAAATCTATGGAAACCCATGGGAAATACGGGAAAATTGATGGAAAACCCATGGAAAGTATGGGAAAATCGAGTGAAAACCATGGGAAATATGGGAACATATGTGGAAAACCATTGGAAATACGCGTAAATAAGTGCAAAACCATGGGACATATATGGGTGAACATATGGTATTACATGGAAATATATGGAAAACCAAAGGAAATATGTGGGAAATGTATGGACTATGTTCTAGAAGGCTTTGTTGACCATTTTCGATTGTTAGTGGTTGGCAGGAGATTTGATGGTTCATGGTTGATGGTGAAAATTCGCCATAAATGATTGGTCGGTAACCATCCTTGAGCATCAATTTGTTGGTTCATTTGTGGTGATTGTTGAGGGTTGATGGTTGGTGGATGGGCTGGCGCCTTCGGTTTTGGTATTACCTTGGTGCACTTGATTCCAATCATTGCCGCAACACCAAAAAACCACAAACGCCGAGTAAAGATGGACCAAGGTCTCAGACACGTTTGCTGTGATTAATCAGTGCTCTGACAACAACTACTCTCCACCATTTCTCAGATTTTTCAAGCTTTTCAAGCCTCAAAATGTTGCTGGCATGGTTTAAGTGATCTGTATCAAGCCCACCGGATGATAGGTGATTTGAGGTGGGCATATAGTAACCCAGGAATAGGGGTCATTGCGAAGCGTTGCTGGTTTCTATAGTTTTTCTTTTGGAAGTAGATCAATCACGTAACGGTTAGGTTTCAGTCAATGACTGATTAGCGATGGTTGTAGATAGTTTATTGTTGCCAATAGCTGATAACATTGTTCAAAAGATGGTTGCATCAATCACTCCACGACCACCATCATTCATCAAGCAGCTGATTCTCCAACATATCATGACAGTTGATTCCTAACCAACCACTGCTAATCGTCACTAACCATTGTTGACCAGTATTGACCATCACTAGCCATTGTCGGTCACGATTCTTAATCATTATCAACATCAGCCATCATTAGCCATCATCAACCATCATCAATCATTATGAAGCGTTCATCAACCATGATTGACCACCAGTTAGGCGTTTTCATGCATGAAGTGACCATGGCAAACCATCAATCCATAATGATTCACCATTGTTCACCACCGCTAATAAGTCTGCCCTCAACCTGGTGTGGTCTGGGGATGGGGCCTGGGGGAAGAAGTTGTGAAGAAATGTTTGCGACGGTGGGGCCCAGGGCTAGTCTGGTCCTGACGATGTTCAAGTGATGATCAACTATAGCAGATAATCAGAAACAATAGTATTATATCAATAACCAGTATGATATCACTAGTTATGATTAGTTTAACTATTAATCAAAGTCGATATAATGGTTAATCCAGGTAATTGCAGGTTATTCCCGCTTATAATATAATACATCCTACTATTACTTAAGTTGGTCATTGATGACAAGTCACTAGTTAGGTCACTGGGTATTTGAGGTGCACTTAAAATATCAATCCTGGTGATTGACGGCTCAGTCAGAATGGTTTTGACAGCTACAAATGACCAGCACGGGTAGTGGTAGACTCAGCGTGCCAAGGGTTACTATTTCGGTTTCCAATGGTCATCGTTATTCCATCAGTGAGCAAGCGACCTGGTGCTGGTCATGTCAACGATGATGCCCAACGATGACGGTCCATCATTACGACGATTAAACTGGTCTTGCTGACTGATCATTGATGATTTCGCATTTTTTGACAGTCGTTATCATTCATTCTGATGATTCACCACATTATATGACCGTTGATTCATGATGAGCAGCGATTACTGGGGCCAGTCCAGACGAAGGACAAAGATCAATCACGAAAACCTGGTAATAAGCTTTCTTCTCACACAAATCTGCATTTACCATGGACCAAGGATTTCCAGGGAATAAGCGGAATCATTTCACAAATCTTCACCAGCATGTAGCATTTCAAAGCCTCTTCTCACAGAAAATCTGAGGGATCCTCAACCAGCTGCGTCACGATGGCAGCTGGGCCAGGTGCAGATGTTGACCGGTACCAAGATCGGAATTCGCGAGATCCCCGACGACCCAGACAATCGATCCCTCAACATCGCCCCTGGATAGCAGGTGTTGGGCGAGGATCAGCAATGCTTGGGCCGGGGATGTTCATATCCAGCTTGTTTGGCTGGTGACGCCATCGCACAACGGAGGTACTGGTTGGGGTTGGTTCCCCGGAATGGCTCACTGGGGTAGATAAGCTTACTGTGTAAGGTGACTCACCCCTACAACCATTGTGCATGTCACCAGGTACTGTTCGAGTGTGGATGCTTTCACCTCCAAATTGTGAGGTCAGCAATTTTTGGGATGGCCTGATGGCTGGGCTCTTGTACTTGGCTCTGCTTGGCCCCCCCAACAACCAAGCTACTCTTGTGATTAATTTCACTAGGGCTGAATCAGGCTGAATGATGAAAAAAGGTGGGTAATGATGGTGAATGATGATGCATGGTTGTTCATTATGTTGAATGATGAATGCTGGTTATATAATGATGACTAGTGACAGTTGGAGATGGTTAATGCCGGTCCGTGGTGGTTAGATAATGATTCCTAATGCTTAAACTTGGTTGATGATGGTTAATGATGCGTAATCATGGCTAATGATGGTGAAACATGTTTACTGTAATCTTATCTTTTTCTTCACCCTGAAATCAAGGGGAAAGCCAAGAAATACTTCAACGTAGGGGCAGAGAATGTCACGGTTGAAGCACGGTTCGGTGGTTTCCGACTGATTTGGGTCAAAGTCGTCAAAGCCAAATGCCATGAGAAAGATATATGAACATCAGAACTTCTGAACATCCAAAAAGTTTTTCACTTTTTTGTATAGTACCCAGTTTTCCAGTTGTTTGACATTTCAGGGCTGCCTTTTGGACAAGACACGGCCATACCCTTCCACCGGGAGATGGAAAACAGAGTCACCCAAGGGCGAAGCAGCATTTGCAAAGACTGACAGAGCCACTTCTCTTGACGTATGGCTATGGCTAAAGCTCGGGGTCTAACAAGGCAGCACTAAAGCTCAGATTTTTGCGAGGGGATCCATGATTTTTGGTTGAGCTGCACCAAACGGCTGATGCTGTTTCTTACCCCCTGTTTGAATGATGATTCATAGGGGTTGAAACCACCAACCACTAGGGATTTGTTCAAGGCCTTGAATGAAATCCGTTGAGCTCAGGTGTTGTTCGTCACTCGTTTTTTCTGAGACCGAAAGGGGGATCATTGGTTTGTGCGTACTACTGATGTCATGACATGTTCTCCTTCGATACGCGGCTCCTAGGCTCCACCAATATTAAGACAGTATGATATCAGCCTCCCTGCACCTCATCTTGCACGCAGCAACTTCAGGCCGGACCTTTGGCGAATACGTTGGGGGACCCCGGTCCGAGTCGAGCGCTCCAACTCACTTCAGTACGCTGACCTGATGTCTGGTAGATGCTTGCCTGGCTAGCTGGAAAATCCGCAAATCATCAGCGCTTTTCCAGTGTTTCTATACCAAATAAGGTGATTTTCCCTTTCCAGGTTGATCTGATTGATCTATCAAGAGGGTAGGAAAATGTGTAGTTGGGCCAAGAGTGATGTTGGTCTGTCAGACTGGGGGTTAAGTCCTAAGATGGTTTAACTTTTTGTAGAGCATGTGTGAAAAGCGGATATCATCCAAATCTTCGGAAATTTGTCATTTAGATGTTAATCGTGTTGCTTTATCCCGTCTGGTTTCAGTGGTGCCGCAGAATTTAGCCAGGTTGAGTTGACTTCGTTTCAACTGGTGGTGTCAACTGTGGGGCTGTGGGGTGTAGCTTGTGTGAAGCTTGCGCCCTTGCACTCGGAAGCATCGTTTGTTGTCCAGTCGCTGAGCGAACCGTCACGTGTCATTGAGCGAACTGTCACGTGGCTACCACGGGTTGCCTGAACTCCATCGGGTTGGCTTAAACCCTGTCGGCATCATGAAGCCCGGAGCCGACCTGATTGGCACTAACAAAGAATCCTGAGTGAATTGTCACTTCGGATTGCAAAGCAGCAATTTTTGAGTGTAATATTGCTACAGTTCATAGCGGGTGAGAGTTCTACACGAATACTCTCCCATCAGAGCGATGCCGATGCAAGCGATCCATTCAGGAGACCACAATAATGGGGACACCAAGTGCGAATGATCATCTACTCGGAAGACAAGAAGCTGCACCAACCAGCGTTGCTCCATCCCTGCTGTCATCGATGGTCACCAAGCATCACACCATGATCATTTCGGAGGTCGACAGTTGGTGCCGTGCAGAGTGACCATGGCGAAGACGATCTACCGCTGGGCATGATTAGATCCTATCATTAGTGGTTCACATTAACATTTATTAAGCATCATCAGTCAAGCATGCTTCGTCAACCGTGATTTGCTTGCCATGATTGATCATCAAAATTTCCACCATGATCATCCAGCATTGGTCGCTGCATCTCCGTTGCATTCATTGGTTCCTGCATCTCACCGTTCAGCATCCGAGGTGCGCGGCCTACATGTTGATGATGAAACGTTACCTGGATTCCGAGGCAAATGCGGGGACGCGGAAGGGAACCT
>VSDK01014163.1:135114-145114 GCA_009767595.1 Symbiodinium kawagutii
GTCGTCGTCGTCGTCGTCGTCGTTGTGGTTGTCGCCGTTGTTGTTGTCGGTCTCGTCGTCGCTGTTAACGTTGTCGTTGTTGTCATTGCTGTTGTTGTCCTTGTTGCTGTTGCTGTCGTTGTTGTCGTTGTCGTGAGTTTTTGCGGCTGTCGTGATTGTTGCTTATTCAAACATTTAAGCAGCAAACGTCTCTTCCAAGAGCCTTACCAAGCAGCCGAAAGATTGACAGATGGATTGGGATGGTTCTGAGGTGAAACAAGCTGGCACGCGCTTGGATCGTGCCGGGGGCCCTGGCGGATGTGGAGGTCATGGTTGATCAATCAAGGAACGTAAAGGGGAGAACAGCCACCAGTCGCTGCCATGTCGCAGACCTAGCTAGGGAGAGTGTCAGTAGGCAAACAGGCAAACAACCTTGTACTCATGTGACATTGTCGGTCCATCAAGCGTGTTGCTTCTTTTTGTCCTCTCTTTTGGTGTTCTTTGTAGGGGAAGCATCCTTTCGGATGGCATAGAAATGATGTTCTGTGTGTGTTGTTGCTTCTACTTCTCCTCTCTTTGTCCGTGAATCTGTTCATTTCTTTGCTTACCAGTGACTGACAGGCTGATCATACAACTTTTTGTTTTTCTTTCCTGCCTCCGTGGGAATGTTCTGTTTCACCGCTCCCTTGAGGTAGTGTAGCCATTCGAGTTCTTGTGGCGTTCTTATTTCAGTTCTTGCTTCAATATGCTTCAATGGAGTTCATACTGAACTTAGCATGTAGTTTCATTGACTTTTGTTTGCTATCACTACTACCATCCATTGAAACAATCATCACCAAACAGCGCCGTACAGTCATCACTGACCATGATTAGCCATCAGTACTTACGAATTAAGATCATTGATCATCATTCATCATCATCAACGATCACCGGTTATCATTGGCCATCAGCCATCAGCACCATTATTAGCCATCATCACTTGTCATTGACTATCTCATTATGGTATGATTTGTTGGCCACCACGGGATGAAGGGGATAGTAAAGCCGTGGTAAGCGTAACCCGAAGCAAGGTAGGTGAAGAACCCCGCAGCTTACCATGGCTGCATGTCAACCAGCTACAAGCAGTGGTAAGCCTGTAAGCATCAGTCACCAACTGACATCATCAGAAAGCGCATGACTATTGTAAACTATAGATTATCACAAGCACATGGTCATTAATCTTATTGGACTCCTACAATAGTCGTTTACCTCGTAGGATTATTATAGACTATTATAGCCATTCACCCATGAGTATAGATCAATCACCAACCAATCAATTATAATGATTATAGTCACCAACCAATCAACTAGGGATCAATCACCAATTGGGTCAAAACCCCGTACCCCTGGTTCCCCTACTATTAACCGTTGTTTTCCCTATAGTCTTGTTGGTGGAAATCCCCCATTAGTTGGTTGGTTACTATTGACCCAGCCATATATAGCTGGTATATCCCCTACCCTACTATTGTTACTAATTATCCCCTATTATTAACCATTATAACCATGCCATTATTGGTTGGTGAACTGCTTGACCCAACTGGCCACATCCTGGCCACATGCCACATGATCAATCACCAAGCAACTCACGGCCGCACCTCCCAAGCTCCAAGGCGATGGTCCTGGAGACTCGTTTGGCCTTGCTGGAAAACAGCCAGGCGAAGGGGTGGCAGCTGGTGCTGCGATTCGCGACGGTTCGTTGGTCGTTGTTTAGTGCTTGGTGCAGGTGCTTGGTGTAACAAGCAAGGAAGAGTTTATGAGTTGTTTATTGGTTGTTTAGTGGTTGTTTAGTGGTTGATTGGTTTATCGGTTATTTAGTGGTTGTTTATTGGTTTTTCATTGGTTGTTGATTGGTTGTTGATTGGTTACCCAATGCAGTGTTTCTTGTTGTTGTTGCTTGCGGTTGTTTGGTTCTTGATTGTTGGTTGCTTGGTCGATTGTTGGTTGTTGGCTTTTGATTGTTGGTTGTTGGCTTTTAGTAGCTCAGTACTTGCCATTTTTTGGGCTGGGAAGTGAGGCACGAGGTTTCATTTAGCAAAGAGAGCATCAACATATTTCGCGAACATATTTCGCCGGATCGTTTTTCCAGCGTGGTGCTTTGACTGTGTGATGGGTCAATAACAAACATCGTCAAAAGCAGACAAATGAACATCCCAAAATATAAGGTACACTCCGGCAAACTGGCTGTGGGTCAAAACCCCGTACCCCTGGTTCCCCATCATTAACCATTGTATTCCCTTTAAAATGGTTGGTTATTATTCCCCATTCTGGTTGGTTAATATTGACCCATAGCCACTTTGAAGTAGAAAATCCACTATCTATGCAATGGTTTTACCTCTACAAATTGTGATGCGCAACCAGGTTAGGGACTGCCAAGTTGGGTATATCTTCGTTGGGGATAGCAGGGGCTTGCATGTTTACAACAGCAGTTTGACCTCGCTCGACCAGCGCCCGTTCCATGCCATTCTCAGCCATCTTTAAGTCATCATGAAGCTGTTATTGATGTATTTTTTTAACCAAATTGGTGTTTCTCAAAATAGGGCCACCCCCAAATCATCCAATATTAACCACTTATAGTAATAAACCAACCAATTTTTGGGTTCCTTATTTTGAGAAACCACCAAAGATCATGAGTAGGTTATGATCAAAGCATGATTAAAGCTTCATGAACTCTCAATCACAGTTTTGATGGCTAGAAATAGTACCATTCTGGATTAAAATCACATATCATCACTATTGATGCCTCATATAAACCTCGCTATAAACTAATATAAGCCTCATATACATTCATATACCAACTATCATTTGTGGCTAGACATATGGCTGTGGGTCAAAAACCGGTACCCCTGCTTCCCCTATCATTAACCATTGTTTTCCCTATAGTTTTGTTGCTTATTATCCCCCATTAGTTGGTTGGTTAATATTGACCCATAGCCATATACCAACTATTTGTGGCCAGATACTCATTACCCCTGAAAGAGCCACCCATCATCCAGCGCCATGGTCTCGTCCATTCAACGGTCGCCGTTGGCGTCGTCACCAGGTCCGAGAGGTCGAGTGGACCATTTCGGACTACTCGGCACTGCTGGAGCGCCTCGGTTCGGCCATGACTGGGCCGGGACGGCGAGGGGGGCGAGTGATGACGTGCCGGTGATGGGTGAAGGTATGGCCTATGACTAGGATTGATTAAGGGTTAGGGCTGAATGGATGGACAAAATAGGGTTAACCAGTGATTTATGGTTAGCTCATGGTTCGTGAATGGTTCATTAAGATGGTTTAAAGAATGGTGAAATGATGGGGTTATTGAAGGGTTGCTTAATTGATGGTTGATCAATGGTCATAGCCCCATTTATGATGGTCAATCGTGGTTTCAACCACTGAAGGTTGGTTCATAATGATGATGGTTCAACGATGGTTGATTGATTGTTTCTGAGGGTTGCTAACTAGGCTAACTACTGGTCATGCTGGATATGAATATAGTTAGTTGGGGTATTTGCCAACCTTATAACAGTGGGATATCACTTGGTTGGCCATGCAGCCATGATCAAATTACAGCAACCACAGTCGGCAAGAGGGTATGCAGTGAAAATTGTTGTCAGGAATAACATGATTAAACACAATAAGTTGTTGTTAGGTTGATCATTGATTAGCAGGAGGGGCGGGGTGTAGCCAGCGTCATACGTCTTGTCAAATGGTAGCCGTTTCTTCGTGAGAGGATACAACCAAGGGCGAACAATCAATACAATGTTGAGCCACCGCAAATAAAGCCTGGTGAATCAATGGTTGACTCAGCGGAGCTTCCTACTGCGCCATTGTTCCCGCCAATCAACAAACCAGGAATTTTGCTGCATCCTGGGTTTACACTACTTACCCATCACCTGCTTGGTCAGCCCCTTGAATCATATGCGGGCATCCCATGTGGGTTTTCTTTGATTCTTTTGGACCATTACCATTCAGCTGCATTGAAAGAGACCCCCCTTACTTATAGTCTTTCGCAGCATTGAGTGTAGGTCAAAAACTGAAGTTTGTGATTTTCAGGAAACCAAGCCAAAAGACCGTGCAAAAAACAGACATCAGGGGCCAGATTTGGGAGCAGCATTTGATGGACTTCATAGGCCTTAGTATGCCTAGCTCCATGACTCCCATGGTGTCCGAAACTCCTGGGTGACATCCCTGTCGCTCCACCAAGGACTTGCCCCAAGGGCCAATGCATCACCAGCCCCAGCTTTTCTGCGGCCGGAATTCCGAACATGCAGTCGGGTGGCCCCAGGTGGCCGGTCAAGGCCTGGTCGTGACATTTTCTAGAGAAAATGATGGGAAATCATGGCGATTGAGCTGGTGAATGAACAAGAATCTATATAAACATTAGCAGTTGGAGATCACGGGTTGGGTCAATGCCCAAAAGTGCGTGAACATCGAGTTTGGTCATTCATGGGATATAAAGAAGTAAATAGTAGATAGATAAGTAAATAAATAGATAGATACATGAATTCAGATAAAAAGATGTACATATGCACATCTAAAGATATTGATGCTTATAGATATCCATGAAGATTTGTGCGTTGGGACTTCTGGGTGGGGTCCAGCTGTTTATCTTTATCTTATTCTAGTAGGAACAGACGGCGACAATATTTTTTACTTGCATTTGGCTGTATGCACAAATTGGACCCCGCCAGCCAACTAGTAGGGACATGCACACTCCCGGTGTGCCATTTGTGGAACCAGCCCCCACTTCTGTGAATTGATAGACAACTTTTGTGAATTGATAGACAGCTAGGATAGCGATTGCTGGTCTTTGGGAAAGTTGGCTGTAGGTTAAAGTCGTTTGGCGACATCAACTATGATCAACCATTATTAAGGACGATCAGCCAGTATTAACCACGACTGTCTTTCCTTGTGGCAGCTGGGTAAGGGCAAGGACTAAGTGTGCGCAGCCAGCATTAACCATGATCAATGATCAACCATGACTATGTATGATCCCTATATCACTATTCCGTTTTTGATGGCCCTTGTCAGGGTCCTTTTCTCCACCAACTCAACCATCAGCCCCAGGCTTTTTCTTGGCTTCAGCTCAATGGTTGCCAAGGATGTTGTTGCGAGGGTGTTCCGCATCAACCAGCCATAGTGGCCCAACAAAAATGGATGGCGTTCATGGCTGATTACATTTTTTTTGATGATTCAGTGTAGCATTTGCAGGCGCAACCACTACTTCCCGCGAATCTTGAATCTTGACACCTCACATGTGCGATTGACGCAATGGTGTGGAAGAGATCGTTTGCACTGTTTGGCGGGATTTTTTTTGCTGGTACTACCGTAGTTTCCTTTTTGCCACAGTTCCGCAGTCTGTTTTCTGGGGCCCGAAAAATTGGTGCGGTGGCGCCCGTAGGTGCGGTGGCGACGGTTGGCGCCCAACCAGCACTAGAGGGAAAAATTAGTTCGGTGATACACACCCAGCGCAAAAAGCTGAATGATGTCAATGCCTCTGGGGTCCCCAAAAATGGTACGATGGCGCCCATTGGTGCAGTAGCGCCCATTGGCGTCCAACCAGCACTGAAGGGGAAAATTAGTTCGGTGATACACACCCAGCGAAAAAAGCTGACTCATGTCAATGCTAGTGCAGACGTTTGTTTGCTTGATTCTGAATCGATGTGGGGCACAGGCCTGCACACATCACCTTTTTTGGGTAGGCTTAAGAGTGCCTTTAAACAGCTTACCCGCGATGTTTTCACTGCAATCCAACGGAATACAGTGCCTTGTGAGAGTGTGACGATCATGGTGAGCCTGTTTCCCAACATTACTATTCAAGGCCGAAAAAGACGTCGAAGCGAACGCTCGATTAGTTATCAGTACACTGGGCAAGCCGGTTGCGGAATCCTTGTTTTAAGCGATTGGTACGCAAAGTTTTTGGCTGACAACATGACTCAGAACAAGAGCCTATACTTCTGGCACGTGATTCCTTTTGCCACAGATGAACTCCTCAGAAATATCGCCAGTGAGTCCAAGTCCAATGAAATCCAACGGTTCGCGAAGTTGCTGAAAAGCGCAGTGCCGTTGTACATGCCACGAGAAGTTCAGAGAGTCACCTACGCAGACGCCAAATGCAAGTTGGACATGTTTTTCAGCATGTCTTCCAAAACAGATGTGGGAAAGGAGCCTCCTGCAGACATAGTGACCTTGGCCCATCCCTATCGTTTTGGCAAACCTTTGAAGGATGAATTCTTCGAGGCACGACATGCCATGGATTTCAGGAAAGAATTGCGTCCAGTGTATTCAGACATCGACAGGCTGGAAAAATTCCTGGGGCAAGAAACTCTCAGCAGAAACGTGGACATGGGGGATATTCAGTGCATGACTTTCCGAAAAAGCAAAGCTGTAGAGACTTTTTCCCGCCGATGGCTTTGGTATATTGCTACATTCAGCATGCGCGGGCAACTAAGTTGGAATCCTGCCCTGTTTGATTGTGGGGAAGGACTACGGATCAAATACCTAACAGGCGGGTATTTCAATGTCCGGCATAAGAAGAATAGGAAGCGACTTGAAGCGACACAAAAAGAAGCGAGAAAAATGCGGACAACTCAATCTAGCATTGTGCAGGATTTATAGGATGTTTCTGGGACCATTTTTGATCTATGTTATTGCTGGCGTCCAAATATCGAGCTACAACCACTAGGATTTTTCACTAGTTGATGATGTTCTGTCACAGTTGGCAACGTTCAATCACTTTGGTGAATTCTGCTTTGATGGTCAAATAAAGATTATGCTTGTGAATGACGGTCGATGCTTGATGGATAATGGTCAAACATGTTGGTTATGATGGTCAATGATTGCTAGGCAGGATGCTTATGTTGATTAATTGCTAATTACTAACGATGGCTTCTAGGGGTGGCAATTATCGACTGACGATGTTTCATGCTGGCCGATGGGTTGTTGGCGGCCCAGGTGATTCATGCTTAACGCTCGCTTCATGATGGTCAATCTTGGGGTTCACAATCCTTAGTAGGTACAATCATAGCGGCTGGCAAATGGTCTTTACTGGTTGATAGTTTATGACAGTGGCTAACTGGCTTCTTGATGATGGTTGATAGCGATGACTGTAATCACTCTACTTAAGACTTGTTTGCGATGGTCACCGATGACGAATCCAGCGGCTTATGATGGTTCACTGCGGTTTAGTGATGAATGAACATGATTGACAGTACATAGTCAACGATGGATTAATCACAGATGATAGGCGTTTGTCTCTGGCTTTCCCGGAGCGTGATCCTGTGGTGCACTGATAGCCATGACAAAATGAAAATCATCATGACTTTTCAAAAACAATTACGATAATAACCAACCTTCATGATAATTAATGGGTAACCATCATTCCTTTTAAACATCCATTGATCATCCATCAATCAACCATTATCAAACCATTCACTAACCATGAACCAAACATTGATCAACCATTGGTCAAGCACCAACCAACCATTCATCAACCAAGTAATTCACAACCACTCGGGGAGTTGCCACGTGTCGCCACCGCGACACGAAAGCGACGTCCGCGACGTCCGGAACGACCCATGACGCGGCGCGAGCGTCGAACCGTGGCGCCATGGCCGACGACGACGAGGAGTTGTCCTCGCTGTCGCGGCAGCTGCTGAGGCGCGACGCCTTGCGCTGGGTTTTTGTGTAGAAGAAAGCTGCTGATGGATTCACAATATGGGGGTTTCTCAAGTCATAGGGGATAATCATCAACAATGATGGTCAATGATAGGGGATAATTAGCAACAATAGTAGGGGATATACCAGCTATACATGGCTATGGGTCAAGCAGTTAACCAACCAACTTTCATGGGGGATCATTTCACCAACCAAACTAAAGGGAAAACAACAGTGAATGATGGGGAACGCTGCCATATTGTTTATGAATCATATGTTTCATGGAGTTTTTTCCATTTTTTAATCATATATGATTCATAAACAACATTGTAAATACATATATGATGAGATAGTATATGTTTTTCTTGCAGTTGTTTGATTTTCTAAACATATTATGATTTGTAAACAAAAAAAATCCACTGGCGGGCACAGCCCCCGAACAGCTGCAAAGTCGAAAGTTGTCAAGAAGATTATGAATGTTGTATATTTTCTCCCCTATGTATCATCATTCATACTCTTGAGGTATAATTGAATCCACATTCCTGATACATTCTATCATACCTTACTGATCATTCATTCCTGAGATGTATTCCATGGTATTTTCACAGGAAAGGTGTGTTCACCAGATAATCTGAGAGATGCCTTAGAAATTAATTCGGTTGAATTTTTCTTCCAGATAACTTGATTATGTCTTCCAGATAATCTGACTTTAAGTATGTCTCAACGAATTTCATAATACAAAGTAAATCGGAATTTGTTTCCTCAATAATCGCCTAGATAATTAGCATTGTTAAGCGTTCCATGTCATTTGATTCTTGGTAACAATAACTGGGGTATACTCCTTGATGCACCTGCCTAAGAAAGAACCATGAATGATAGGTTCCCAATGGTTCGTAGCTCTTGATGGATGATTATGGATCCTATATTTTCATACCTATTATTCATATCCGTTAAATTCATACCTATGATTCATACCTGTTGATTGTTCTATTCTTCATGATTAATGAAAATAGATATGATACAAAATCGTTCCTATTATTCATACCTATAATCTATCATACCTTCATTTTTTCTCCCGAAAATCATTAACAAGAGCTGCAGAGAGGTGTCAGTTGGACGATCTGGACGTCTTTCTGAACAATGCCCGGCAGCTTCAGGCAGCGGCACGGAGGGCACTGGGTTGCAGCTTGGGGTTGCAGTGAAACCAGCAAGTAATGATGGGAAATTGCTGGTTAATGGTTGATAATAGGTGATTAGCGACAATCATAGCTGCTTTAGCTGGTTGATAATAGGTTAGTAATGATGGGAAGTGGTTAAGGATGGTTTCATTGGCGAATGAAAACTGGTTAATGATTGTTACTGATGGTGAATTAGCTAATGATAGTTCATTAGCCAGCAGATTAATGATGGTGAGTAACACTGCTGGAAAATGATAGATTAATGATGGTGAATCAGCTAATCAATCAGTTAATGATGGTCAATCATACCCCGCTAATGATGGTGAGTGATACTGCCTAGAGATGCTTGATGATGGCTAGATATGGTGCAGTTCATGATGCGAATGCTGGTCGATGATCCTGGCTAAAGACGGGTCATGGGTTGATGGCCAGTGACGATCAGCTCATGATGGCTGTCCACCTCGAACCATTGTTGACCGTGAAGCGGATTGCAGCAGCTGTTGGCAACGCACACGGCGGATACCTCCACGTCAATGGTGGCTAATGGATGTCAATGGCGGTTAAATGTACCGATTTAATGATGGTCAATGATTGTAATACCCCCAAACCGATGACTTTTCCCACTCTTTGCTTGTCGATAGCTTGCTGCGCACCTGCGTGTGGTATTCGCTACCGGTAAGCGACATCTCATGACCACGGCGACGCTCAGTTGCCGACATTGCCTCCACTTCCGCCTGAAGAGAGGCAGCAAGAGGCGCAAGGGAAAAGCTCTGCCAGAAGAACTGACTGGTGGTTATATATAGTAATGATAGGGATTCATGGGCGATAATCACCAACACAAATGTTTAAACAACTACTATATGGGTGGTTTGTCAAAATAAGGGACCCCCAAAATGGTTGGTTTAGTACGACAGATGGTGAATAAACTGGATGATTTGGGGGTACCTCTATTTTGAGAAACAACAATCTGCTGGGTTGGTGCTTGACTTCAGAACCAAGGCCCACCAACTAAGTAAAAGGGGACACAACCACGGGGACGCAAGCACGCAACCAGCAACAACTACGGATACAACAACAAATAGAGGACGGTTGGCTGGCTGGTTGGTTGGTTAGTCGCTTGGTGACTTATGAGTAGTTAAAGGGCTCCAAACATCAGTCAGGTTTCG
>VSDK01014163.1:150114-155102 GCA_009767595.1 Symbiodinium kawagutii
AAGGAACTGGCCACTCAGAATGGTGAGATGGGTTAACAATGGTTAATAGTTAGTGGTCATGGGTCAATCATAGGTTAACAATGGTTAATAAAGTGATGGTTGTATGTATGTGTATATGTACGGGTTTACAATGGTTAATCAAGGTTAGTGATGCTTAACAAAGTATGGTTAGTGATGGAAGAGAATGGTTAAGTTACAGTGCCTAATTGTTCATACTAAGTAGTACTACTTAATATCGGTATTGGTTTAGTAGTTGGCTATAGCCATTATTGCTTATATAAGGTAGAATATATCTGAATGTTGGTTATATGATCGTGATTTTGCTTAAATGGTTCATAGTGGTTCGTAATCATGGTTACTAGTTACTAATATAGTGGCCACTACTGATCAATAATGCTTGCAATGATGAGTGGTCACGCAGAGTGGTTGGCCAGAGACTATGAGGTGCAGTTGATGGTTGATCATGTTTGATTACGGTTGCAAATGATTGAACATGATAATGATGAAAGGTGTGTTAACCATCGGTAATCTTAGTGATGGTTACTGGTGATTAGTGATGGTTAGTGATGGTTAGTGATGCTTGAGCATGGTAATATACTGGCAGTGAATGATTGAACTGATCAATACTGGTTAAGAACGATGAAGAATGATAAGCAATTGCAATGGTTTAAAATAATGAAGGTTGGACTACTGATAAATGGTTTTTGGTTGGACCGCTGACCATGATTGGTGACTGGTGGACAAATAGTTAATGAATGTGGAACTAGCCCCTACTATTGACCATGAATGATGAATGATTGACTGATGGACGGCAGTAGATGGTTGGTCGGCCGTTCCTGACCATGAATAGCGAATGGCTGACCTCTGCCTGAACCGATGTCACAGTGTAAAAAAAAGGTGGACCAGTGATTCATGATGCGTGGTTGGGCCACTGTTGCTGACCCTCAATGATGAATGCTTGGACAATGATCGACGAATACAGTTTGGATCAATGTCGCTGCCCCTGAATGGTGGATGGTTGACTGACCGCTCTTGAACAATAGTTGGACTACTGCTGCTGACCATTCACCAAGAATCATTGAGCAATGATTAACAATAAATGGCTGTAGGGTTGTCGCTGACCATTGTTCACGAAATGGTTGGCGGTTTCTTAAAATGGAGGTACCCGCAAATCATGCAATTAGACTCTTTTTGGTAATGAACCAACCATTTTTGGTGCTCCCCATTTTAAGCACCCCTGGGTGGGCTAAGGGTTGAGGATCAATGAGTGGAGAGCTGTCACTGACCATGACCGGTGAATAGATGACCAATGCTTATGGAGTTGACGACTACAAACCATAAGCCGGTGTACAGCTGTCACCATTAACGATGAATGGCTGACTATACTGATTACTGATCACTGTTGGACCGCTGTCGCTGACCCCGGATGGCGAATGCTTGACTATATAGTGATTCGTGATTTCTGATTAGACCACTATAATTGAGCATGAGTCAAGCATTTTGGACAAATGATTAATGACTACCTGCGACTGGTTGGACCACTCTCACTCACCATGAATGGGAAACGGTGGACTACTGATATGCATTTGTGGTTGGATCAATCTTAGTGGCCATGAATGATACATGGTTGACCAGTGATTCGCGCTCTCTCGTTGGACCACTGTCGCTGACCATGAATGATGAATGGCAAACTAATGATGAACGGTAAATGGTTGGACTGCTGCCACTAATCATCGGTGAGAAAGGATTTGCTACTAATTGATGACTACTGTTTGAACCGCTACAGCTGACCATAAACGATGAATCGACGACTAGTGAATAACGGTCATTGGGTGGAAGACTGTGGCTGACCATGAGTGATGAATGGTTGCCTCATGATTAATGCTTGGTGAGACCTGGTGGACCACTGTCACTGATCATCAATGATCAAGGGTCGACTGCTGGCTGAAGCAATGTCACTGGACGTTAGTGAAGCATTCGTCGACTAGTGATTAATGATGAGTAGTTGGATGACATTCACTGACCATTCATGACGAATGGCTCACTCATGACTAACGACCACTGTTCGGACACCATAAAAGGAGAATGGCTGACTAATGATTGATGGTTCCTGGTTGGACTATGGTCACTTACCAAGCAAATTGGGTGTTTCTCAAGCCATAGGGAACCCCAAAAACGCTTGGTTTACTACTATAAAGGCTCGATAGAGGATGATCAGTGGCCGTCCCCTATGGCTTTAGAAACCACCTGCCATCATGACCAATGGATGACGACTCAATGGTACCTTGGGTGCCGCTGCCATGCTGTCCAGAGTGTGTGCGCTTTGGAGCCCGGGTGCTGGTGCCATCCATTGGCCACGCTTTGCCGCTTCCATGTGATGTCAACAAGTAAGGACGTAAACTGATGGAAACCATGTGCGCTACTTGAGCGTTGCGTCCTTGGGGCCTTGTTAGGGCCTCCCCCGCGGCGTTTGTAGATATGTTGGCGTTTTTTCGGCTGCAGGCCAAGGTTTGAGGGTCTTGCGTTGGAACGCGTGGGGCGCATGGTCGAACGCGGCGCAAGCGGCGAGCGAAGCAGCGCAGCCCGTCTGTTCGTAGGCTGCGGGGGTCTGCGCTGTGGCCCTGGTCGCGCAGCACTTGCGCAAGCTGTTGGGTCACCCAGCTGAGCTGGCCAAAGATCAAGCCGCCACTATGGGCTTAGCACGGCCCCAGGAAACTTGACGTTCCATGGCTTGGGAGACGCATTCCAGGTGCATGTCAAGCAACCGCAGCTGGCCAGCTCCAGTTTCAGCCCTGAGCAGCGCCTTGGCATTTCATCCACCTGTGGCTGCTAGGGAGGGCGGTATACCCAAGTGCGGTAACATTGTTCATATACACCATTTATAGGGAAATCCCCATGTTTCAAGTGACTTACACTGATGGAGTTTATAAGTTTGGCTTCAAGTAGGAGGCGGGTCTGCGGATTTGTGGGTCCACCAAATGTGGGGACTTCCTGCTTTTCTATTCATTTCAACTAGCGATGAATTGGTGGTTGCAATTTAGCAGTTTAGTTCTCACCCCAGAAACTTCTCGACGGGACCAGGGGGTGCGAATGGATCAACTTGGTATTGGTATAGATTGATGCAATTTGTTGAATTATAGGACTATAGGATTCTATAGATTGTTAGGATCAATTACCACGATGTTGGTATTAAAAAATTGTGTTTCCCCACTACAGATTGCATCACCCCTTGCGGGTATACCATTATAACCAAGAAGTAGAGTTGGGTGTGATTCTAACCCACCAAGGGAGTACGTACAAGTACGTTGACCATCAAGTAGGTTTGTAGAACTTATCTTAAGTGAGTTTTGGAAGCTGATCAGACGTCGTGTGGTAATAGCTGAAGGTTAGACGCCACACGGATCCATTGGTGATTGTGACATGGGAAACCACATAGCAGTGCAACATTTCTTGGTTTTTGCTGCCGTAGAGGGTCTTTTGGGAGTGTTCATAACAGGGAATGTGCACATGCCTGCACTGGGAAAAGTCTTTACTGTAGGTACGTGAATAGTTCTTTGGCACCCAAATTTGTTTGGTTGCCTTTCCGCATGCCTACAGGTGAACCTTTTCTTCCTCGACACTCTATGTCGAGGAAACCTCTTGATGAAATACATCCTACGCTACCCGGGAACGAAAACCATACACCACCGGAACTTGCTGCTGCAGGCTGGATGTCTCCCACGAACTGTATTATGTTAGTCACCGCTATCAACTATGAAACAGTCCATTATCAAGTATTATCACCCGAATGTGTACTCATAATTGGTCAAGGTTTTGCTGACTACTATAATCATAAATTGTTCTTTCTCTGGTTAAGCACTGTTGACCACTCCTGACCAGTACATTCCCATATGATTGTTTCTCAAAATAGGGACTCCCCTAAAATGGTGTGGCGATTTCCCCCTATAGCCGTCCTTCTTCATCATTATGAACCACTATTAAGCATAGTCAAAACCACTATCAGCCAAAAATCACCATAGTTAAACACTTATGTATTAGCCATTATTCATCAGTATCAACCATCATTAAGCATAGTCAAACCACTCTTAACCACCATGTTTCATTGTGCTTAACCAACCAATCTCACCAGGGGGTTACCACTCCGCATCATCACCCCGCGTCACAGCCCTGCACGCAACAAGGCGGCTTGTTGCGAAGCCCGCGGGAGGAGCAGCCAGCTTGTTTGGGTCACGTGGAGTCGTTGGGTGATGGTGGTTAGGGATCGTTAATGATGGCTTGATGATCAATGATAATCATGATAATGATAGTGAATGATAGTGATCATCAACGGTTAGGGATTGTGAAGGTATGCATGTTTAAGGCTGTAAATAGCGTGTGGTGATCCTCTACTAGGACATCACGTGTAGTTGTACAGTTTGCTGTTCAGCCGTTTGTTCACCGCAGAGTGCACTTTTGAGTCAAGCTGCGAAAAGAAACTGTTGCCAGTTTCCACACTGGTAGCGGAGCTGGAACACCCAGCTGACCTTTTCGCGGCCGTGCGCGCGTTGTCCGTTGGTTTAGCCATAGGCCTCGCCCGTGCCGCCGTTTGCCCTACACGTCCTAGCGACCTGGTTTCGCAGGGACTACCCTTTGCTGCGCACTTCGCCAGCCACTCTGGGGAGAGTTAAACACCCCACCATAAGTTGGTGCTTGACCTTTCTCCCGTACGCGGAGGCAAGCACAAAGGACCAAGACACCCGAGCTGCACCATAATCTGTGTCATCAGATATGGCAATCAATTCACTGAGGTTTAGACCAACCCACCACGAGACCGAACTGACCAAGGCAGGATTCCTCGTGTATGCAGGCGAAGCATACTGCTATCACGAGTGGGAATTCAGGACCCAGATGAAGTACGACGCCACCAAGGCCGATGACCGCTGGGAACTTGGATCAAAGGTTGTGGAAGGATTGAGAGGCGATGCATACACCGTTGCCGAGGACCTGGG
>VSDK01014163.1:175025-193803 GCA_009767595.1 Symbiodinium kawagutii
ATTCCTGGCGCACCTTGGCCAGAAATGGACAACGGGGTGACCGGCAGTTGATCAGGGCTTCATAGTCTGGCGGTTGGGAGGGAACGGTTAACCAACCAATAATAGCTGGTTAATGGTAAATGATAAGAGATACATGGCTGGTTAATGATGGTTAATGGCTGGTTGTATAGCTGGTTAATGGCTAACAATAGGGGATGATCACACTTAACCAACAATTATAGGGGATATATGCCAACTATATGGCTATGGGTCAAGGCTTTAACCAACCAACACTGGGGCATCATGACCGACAAACTCAGAGGGAAAACAGCCTGGTTAATGATAGGGGAACCAAGGGGACAGGGTGAACTGACCCACAGCCATATAGCTTTTTTCAAAGGAACTTGAAAGGGGGAGCGGGCCCAGGAGCTACCAGGAGGTTTCGTTCACCAAATGCTTGGTTGACAACAGTTAATCAAGCTTCATAGTGGTTAATAGTGGCTTAATAATGGTTGATTGAGGGTTGAGAAGGGTCAACAATTCAGGACCGTTCAAAAGGGTTTATGAGTGTTCAGTGTTGACAATGGTTGATACGGGTTGATAATGCTTAAGCAATGATAAATGATGGTTTGTAGTCATGCTGAATCGTGGATTGTGATTGATTATTGGCAATGTTGGTCTAATGATGATCTAAGCATGATTTATCATGTTTGTTTGGTTATTTACCATTGGCTAGAAATAATTGCTGTCCCAAGAATACTTGATGGTGGTTGATGATGATCTGAACCCAGATTGATCATTTGCTTGAGTAAGCCAATTATTGATAGTCAATCAAGCATCAACAATCCTTATTGAGCAAACGTTGATGGTTAAGAAAACACCATGTGGGAGCCAGGATCAGGCATGTCAAGGTGGAATATAACAAGCCATTGAATTTTTAATGCGGATTGCAACGGTTGATAGCCGCTTAGACTGATCAGCCTTTGATACTCTATCGTGGAAAAACTGGTTTACAATGGCCAATCATGGTTGTAACCAGCGCAGTATCAATGAAACAGTATGAGCCAACTGCAATCAACCATGGCGCTATCGTGTTTGGTTTCATTTGTCAATATTGACGATCATGAACACGCGATTATTAGTTCATGGTGAACTGCCAGCAGTACTTGCAGTGTCAGCTTGGGAAAATGCCTGTGTTTCCATGGAACACCATCACAATTATCGACCACAATCACCAATGTGAAGCATCCTTGGCCATCACATTCCCATACAACTTCACCATGTGATGATCCATTTTTCCCAGATATCTTGACTAGTGGTGATGATCCTTATGATTTAACCGTCTTAATGCACTGTCATGATGGTTCCCCAGCATCAGGCCATTGATTGCAGCCAGGATTCTTGCCACGACTCTTCCCCACGTTATTTAGCGACAGATTTACCACCTTCATCCACCAATCCACCAGCCTCTCAGATCGCCCATTATTGATCGACCGTTAACGCTATTTAATGCTTACGAAGGGTCATTGACCTTATTAACCAGTATGAACCCGACGAAGGGTGTTGTTATGAAGAGTGTTTTGTTTTGCCTTGTTTACCCCTATGAGCCCTGATGGTGGTACTGTTGTCAACCATCACGAACCCGGATGAACCGCCACTAACAGTTCTCAACCGTCCATAGGGGTTCATTGCGGTTCATTGGGATTCATTGGGGTGGTAGAGGTTCATAAAAGATCATTGGGGTTCTTAGGGGTTCATACGGGTTCATAGGGGTTCAATAAGATCAACCTATGAACCCTTATTAACAGTCCCTATGAACCCTCATCAACTGCTTGTTCAGCATCACTGGGTTAGGTGGAGCGTTTTCACCGTGTCCCAGCTGCAGCTACGAAGCGCGCGCTTTCGCTCTGAGCTGCAGTGCCGCAGGGAAATCGGTGGGGCATGATGAGGCGTTGGGTCACAATGTTATCGTCCAAGGTTGATAATATTTCAATGGCTTACATAAATGCTTGGCAATTGTAAATCAAGAATGTTGATTGTTTCAATTCGCCAAGATAATATTGTCTATTTCTAGCAATATATGTAGATGGCCGGTTCTAGATAGTAATGGTTCGTAACTATAATGAAAACTGGTAAGAAACTATTTGTGGGTTTTAAACAATAAAGATTGATAGCAATGGCTTATGTAAATGGTCAGCAATTACAAATCTATAATTTTACCAATGTAGTAGTGTCTATTGTTAGCAATTTATGTACAAGTAGTCTTAAAAACAGCTCATCAAGAACAATGTCATATATAAGATACGTCTGAATGGAATGGCTATTGAACGGCTATTGTTACCTATATCTATTGAATTAAGCAATCGTCCGAACAACTCAATGGCTTACATTAATGGGTAACGGTTATGGTAAGTTATTGTCATGATACATCATGTTGCCCGGAGAAGTCAAGCATTTCTACATGCCAGTATTTTTGTTGTAGTAAATGGATTTTTGTTTTGACCCGTCATTGGTACGAGAGGGATAAATAATGTGATATAATCTTTTGAGATGTCTTTAGTGGCTCCAGCTGATGAAGATAGGAAGACAGGAAAACCATGTGAGTGAATATACACACGAAGAAGTTATTTGGCATTTGACTATTCTACTTGCCTATCTACTGTATCTATCTATCACTTTATCAATCTATCGCTATACTTATTGCCGCAATATGAAAACGTGTAGATCGAACTGCTCATGTGCTAGTGGTCATTGTTTTTGGTAGATGGGAGTATTGATATATTCTCCATACCCAACATGGATAGTTTCCTGCATGAATTGATGCTGTGAACCCTTCGAAATCCGTAACATCGCTATGAACCCTTGAAACCAGGACGGATCAACTGCTGTATTAGCTGCTGTGAGCAATGACCTTTGCTATTGACCTCAAATCCTTTCTCCATGGCTGATTAGCTGCTGTAAAGCACCATCTTAGTTGCCGCTGGCAAGCCATGTTGGTTGGAACTCCTATGACGACCAGCTGACCGTTGTCTAAGATCCACTTGACATACACGGAGGTTTCTCAAAATAGGGGTACCCCCAATCATCCATGAATAGTCATTTACATGTAATAAACCAACCATTTTTAGGGAGTCCCTATTTTAAGAAACCTTCAGATATACAGATATCCATGATGACCATCTACAACAAAGCTGGACAAGGTCACCATGCATGTTATCTATTCACCAAAGTGGTGTCACTACGGTTACTGGCCATCTAGGCTTTCTTACCTATCCAATTTAGCGAGAAATGGTCAATATGCTATGGTCAGGAAGAGCTATGATCGTGCATAATCATCTATTTGAACCATCTAAATCATGGGAGCTTATACTCATATATAATATAGATCCATCGATGGTAGTTTGCAAATGATTCATCCAATTGATCCATCGAGATCATCATGATTTAGATGATTATTGATGATAGCATTCCTAATCCCTATATGTATAGCCAAAAGGGTAATATAACCTTTGTCACAGTCAATATAGCCATAATTTGCAACCCCCTACATTTATGAATATATGTTCCATATCTACAGCCATTATGATTATATGATCGTGGATAACAGCCACAATCAATATAACCATCACTTGTAACCTAGCCATCATAGTGCTTCTGAACTCACAACTTGGGTCAGACGCGACGTCACCGCTATGCCGCGGTTCAAGCTGCCGCTGCCAAAAGGGCGTGGCACATGTTTTATTCGGTATTAGAACCGCTGCTTGCGGTGCTGACAGCTGCCCGGATGCAGAGAAGAGCGAAGAAAAAAGACACAGAACTTGATCATGAGTTCAACCATGGGTCAACAATGATACTCATTAGTATGTTGAATCTTTAATTTGATGAACGGATTAAACAGCTAATCAGGATACTCGTGTTAACCATGGGTCAGCAATTCAACAATTCATGGTCAACAACGAGCTAATCACGATCTTTGTGTTGACCATGGGTCAACAATTATCAAACGGTTCGACTATCATGAACTTGACCGTGGTTTGGGAATGGTTCATGATAGTCTACTTGGCCAGGGTCAATTAAGGGCTAATTGATGCCTGTTGTTTATAGATGGCTAATGACAAAGCAGCCCATGGATCATGGCTAATTCAGCACCATTCTGATTGTTTTGTGGCTCACTCATGGCGAATGGATGCTTAGTGATGGTTGATAATGGTTGATAAGGTCTGATAGTTTTGTGTAGTCCATAACGGTAATTTTCGTTTTTGTTGCAACTGAACAATAATGAAATAATGATGGTTAGGAATGATTAACAACTTGATAGTGATTATTGTATGGCTCATGATGCTGTATGACGGTTGATGAGTAGCAACCTATGAGTAGCAACATATGCACTGAAGGGCATGATTCTCATGGCCAACATTTCTGGTTGTCAGCAATTGACGGGAGTTCGTCGGACTACAGTACAACAAGTATATGCGGGTGTTTCTCAAAGTAGCAGTACCCCCAAATCATCCAGTTTATTCACTATCAACATGTGGGGTGTTTTTACTGCTGGGGTGCAGAACCCATTTAACGGATTTGCATTGAGCTGAACCAAAAATGCATATTTGTGATGTCCAGACAAACCCACAAGGTGGTACCCGCTGGTTATAAATTGGTTGATCAGCCACCTAACAAGTATAGTTATATCCACATTTCCACCAAAACCTCGTAGTTACCCTAGTTTCAACCTAACTAGCTGGGTTACATCCACTAAACCTCGTAGTTCCATGAGCTCTAACTTAACTTAACAGGCCCTGGGGGGGTCACCACTCTGCAGCACACCCTGTCCTGAGCGCTGGAGGCTTCGGAGCGATGCACCGCCTTCTTCTTCCTCTTTTAACCGCTGCCGGGGAGATCTGCTCAGAGCCACAGGATGACCTGTCCTTGGTGCAGAGGACGGGTGTCACCAGGTGCCACCATGGTTGGTTCATAGCCACGGGGTGCCTATCCAATGAGTTGGGGTTATAGCCATGAGCTATAGCTACTAGGCTATGGTTGGTGTGGCTATCCAGTAATCTGGGGTTATAGCCATGGCCAACGCTCCAGTAATCAGCATTGACCATTGCGAAGCGAAGCATCATTTGCCCGTTGTGAACACCCATAGGCACCAATTTGTCTCAAGCAGTCAGCATCGGGATGATCTTTCAAGTGGATTCGAAAATAACGTGGTCAAGCGTTGTTTAATGTGACCCTCTGGAAAACGAGCAGCTGCAAGTAAAACACACACACACAATTTTGAAGAAGTAAACCATCAATCATTTTTTGCACGCATCAATGGCCTCGTTGTCCCAAGGGCTAATTGATCATTGTGTATCAACCCGGAGCTGATTGTTACATCCACTAGAGGCCCCATTATGAACCACGAACCAAACCAGTCAGCTGTACCACTCACTGATGAACATTTCGTGCTTGCGACAACTGCTTGACATCGATCACCCTTGATCATCAGAACCCCTTTGTTGAGGTTGTGACCAATGACTGGTTGGTTGATCACGACCTAACCAGCTGGTTACAACGGCAGTGGGGTTCACGGGTCATGGTCAACAACTGGTAGGTTGATAAGCCAAATAGTAGCTGTAACTTTCTGCAACCAGCTGTTGACCTACGTTGGCAGTTGTTATCCCAAAGGAGACCTTTGACTTGTTACACCCTTAAGCATGCAGCCTGGTTACATCCACAGGGACCCGCTAGTTCTCCTAGCACAGAGTATTGTGACTCCGAGCTACCAACCAACAGAAAGCAGCTGTCATGCCCATCAAAAAGCATCACGTGCCAAGTATTACCACAGATCTGCTATGAACCAAGCATCATTGACAATGATTAATCACCTCTCACAAACCAAATGGCTGTGGGTCAAAACCCCGTACCCCTGGTTCCCACATCATTAATTAACCATTGTTTCCCCTACTATGGTTGGTGATTATCTCCCATTGTTGATGGTCAATATTGATGCATAGCCAAATATGATGAGCCAGCTATCATTCATGGACCAGTATTGGCCATCGAAAAAAAAGCCAAGCATCGTTCACCAGGCGTGTCATCCGCCAAGCATATTGACCAACAATTATCAACCATCAATCAACCAACCATTCTATGATGGTTAAAAATGGTTCATAAATGTTCATAATGGTTGGTTGATAATGGTTTTTACTGACGAATAATGGTAAATAGCGGTTATCAATACCTAATGATGGCTCACAATGGTTGATGTTAATGACAATACCTTATGATAGTTTACAATGGTTGATGGTTAATTAACAATGACACAAATTCCCAACCATCCAACCATTATCAACCAATCTAATTAAGCATTCCCAACCAACCATCATCAACCAATCATTATCAACCAACCATTATCAACCAACCATTATCAACCAACCATCAACCAATCATTGTCAACCAACCATCATCCACCAACCATTTATCCTCACAAGTCTCCGAGTTCCATCCACTTCCAGGTCTCAGGGGTGCCAGCGTATCAGGAGATCGCACAATTTTGAGCAGCACGTTGGCCCTGACAGCATTCCTTGCACCATCCATCAGCTGACCGGTTCATCCGCCCCTTGGGACCCACCGGGTGATGCTTCCGTGCGCTCCACAAACCCGTGAAATTGGGATCTATGGGGGATAAGTATGGGTTAATAGTGGCGGACTCTAGGGGATAGCTATGGTTGATGGTGGCTAACGCAAAACGGGGATCAACGATAGTGGCTGGTTGGTGGTTGATTGACATTTTGATGATTTTCCCTATTAACAACTAGCTGGTTGACTAATATTTTTCATAGGGGTTGAAACCACCAACCAGATAGAATTTGATGGTTTTCATGAGAAATCAGATCAAAGGGCCCTTCTGGACTGTTGACTCGGGTCGTTGGTAGCAGTTGACCCGCATCAACCATCAGCGCTGCTTAACCAATGATGGACCATTTTCAACTACCATTTGCCATGATTAACAATATCACTAACCATCAATAACCACTATTGACTCCTCCAGCGCCACCGTGTGTTGGGAACACATGCGCTAGCCGTTTGGCAGGCACACATGAACTAAATAACCACTATGGACCAACAACTTGACCATATGGTTTTCATCAGAAATCAGATCAAAAATGCGAAGCATAAAAAGCTCCGGAGCATGGTCAACCATGCTAGAAACCACGTTAAGACGTTGTTGAATGCTATTCAGCATGGTTAACCAGCAATTAGCATACCGGTGCGTTTTTCAGCGGGCCCTCCTGTAATCGTTTCTTGACAACCCGGTTTGGAAGCTCAGGGTCAGGAGAGCCGTTACTGTCAAGAATGGCCTATCAACCTTGTGGCAGCATCAACCACCAGCATTCATCCTCGTCCATAGGGGCTCATCATCCCAGCCCAAGCACGGTTCGAGGGATTTGCTCGTCCTCACTGGTTGTTTGCTAGTCTTGGCTATAGCACCCCAAACGGGTAATGATTTGCTTGTCAGTCAATAACTGCTTCCAGTCCTGGTTGGCATGGGGATCCAGCTTGGAGGGTTCCTGGATCAGGGTTGCCATCCACTCAAGTGGGTCATACAGGTGGTGAACGTAAGAATAACCCATTGCGTAACATGGGGAACGATACGTGGATCCAGTGATCAAGGTTGCCAGGGTGTTACCACTTGTTCATCCAACCATCCGGATGGATCAGCATCCACGTGGTAAAAACGGTCAAAGGTCATCTATTGGGAACCCCAGTCCACGTGGATTGATCATGGAACCATCCAATGTCGCAAATTGCAGGTCA
Organism: Symbiodinium kawagutii; assembly: GCA_009767595.1. Lineage (NCBI taxonomy): Eukaryota > Dinophyceae > Suessiales > Symbiodiniaceae > Symbiodinium > Symbiodinium kawagutii. The sequence goes on from VSDK01014163.1 coordinate 182,805, forward strand.
GTCAAAGACGTCGAAGAGATCTGATTCTAAGACGTTCGGAGTCACTGTGGGTTTCTCCGTTCTTGATAGGCTTTCAACTGTTGCGGGCAACGTTTGCTGGATGTCTTCCATCTCAGTTCATTGGATTGATGAGTCTGGGTCGCCACGCAGGTTTCCAGGAAGCTGATGATCATAGTTTGTTGGAAGGAGCCATTTGCCCACGAAGGTTGTTGGCTGTTGATCATGAGCCTCTATGACCAGCTTATTTACCATTCTGGATTGGCTTCCTGTTGATCCTTTGCCCTCCTGAACGAGAACGAAAGAGGTTATATAAACGTGACCATGAATGGCCAACCTTGGTGTCACCAACTGCATGGTACCCCCTTCACCGTCCTGTCATTAAAAGCAGTAACCACCAGCCAAAGCTAAACCTATCATACCAGTACCCATCATGGACGATCGCTAGCTCTCGTGCGAAACATCATTGGCGTAGCTAGCCAAGCCACAAGTGAACCATCATCAACCATCATTACTGGTTAACCATCATTAACAATTGTTAACCATTGCCAACCGTCATTAACCATAATCAATCATCATCAACCATTCTATCCCCATACCTATGATTCGTGGATCGATGATCCCCGAAGGCATCATGACTGACCATTGACCATCAACAGCCATGGCGGAGATCCGAGGCATGGGCTGAATCCTGGAGATCCAAGACTCTTGGCGGCGCTGGTGGATCAATCCCAAAGCTTGGGTCAAGCAGTTAACCAACCAACTAATGGTCAATGGTTAATCAGGGGGAATGGTAGGTAATAGTAGGGGAAATACCAGCTATACATGGCTATGGTTCACCAATTAGCTGGTTATAGATGCTTAATGGTTAATGATAGGGGATAATAAACAACAATCACAGGGGATATATGGCGAGCTGGGTCAAGCAATTCACCAACTTTCATGGGGGATAAGTTCACCAACAATTTGATAGGGAAAAGGTGCTGGTGAATGTGGCGAATGATGGGGGAACTAGGGGGACTAAGGGTGAACTGATCCGTAGCCAAATGGGAAGTTGGATCATTCCCAACGATCCCGAGTTAATGCCTACGACCGGCGGAGAACGAGCGAAAGACTGTAGACAGCTGGTCGAAAGGTTGCAGCCGCCAGTGCCGAATGATCTACTTTTGATGGATGGTTGCGGTTGATACTGGTTGATTCTCGCCATCAAATCCATCGTTGATCAAACTGGTTGAGGACTGGTTATCTAATTTGGTCACTTTGATACTACTTGGGATTGTCACCTAATTTTCATGGCTTATTACTCAACTTATAACTAGGGGGGTCCACCTTGTACTACTTGGTATTATCGCCAAGATCATGACTCCAGAAACTGGCTCGGTGGTGTGGAGCTTTGGACTTGAGCCCCCACGACCCAGACCTGGTCGCTTGCGCGACATGTCCATGGTGGGAGGCTTGTACCAGCATTTCTGTACCACCATTTCGGCAAGGTGGACCCCCTAAACGTTAGCAAAGTTGGTGAACACATTAGGTAGATATAACTATGATTAAATGGCTTATCGATCAACTTATAACCAAGGGGGCCCACCTTGTGGGACAAAGCCCTATCATGGTACCTAGCATTAGAAGTTCACTTGTCACTGACCCACGCAATGTCGAGACAAAGCCACCTATTATTCTGGTACCCAGCATTGACGTGAGTAGTTCGTACCAGGTGGTTCCCACGGAATCACCCATCAGCATTCGCAACCGTTTCCAGGTCACAAGCTTCCGGTGTCACGGGACGGGTGGGTGGGCCATGGTCGGCCGAGGAATCCCCAGTGTGAGTACCGATTGTGGAACGACACGGTGGTGGAAGACTTGGTGCGGGCGACCTCCCAGGAGCAGTGCTGTCGCTTTTTCGCAGCGGAAGGGGAGGTAGCCAGGTGGTAGTCCATGGCCGCTGCAAGGTATGCTACCCAGCCCTTGTGCTTGGATAGACCAGCAATGGTCAGGTTGAATGATGGTTGATGGTGCATACGATTTATGTATACATACTGGTTGGACATGGTTGATGCTACTTGACTCCAGCTGACAATCAGGAGCGATCATAGCGCTGTCCCAGCCCCCAGCGAGATTTACCAAGGACCTCATGGACTCCTGCTGTGGATAGTTGGTTGACGAGCACAGGTGGTTGCACCGTGCGCACTTGTTGGTTAACCCCAAGCGCAAGTTACCACCGAAAAGGTGCCAGTGAGTGCCAGGACCTGATTTGGCCGATCTGGGATGGTTTGTCGGTGGTCGAACGGGCCGACGTTTTTCGATATTTGGTGCTCTGGAGTCAAGGAGGCGGGGGCAGCAACCCCTCGCGCCTTAGGTGAGTCTCCAAGGGTTGATGGTAAGAGTAGCCTGGGACGCTGTGATCACTTGGGCGCCAGAGATTAAGACTTGGAACGTGGCTTGGATGTTCATGGTGGTTTGTTGATACTCATATGACTGAGGCTTCATGAGGCTTCGTTTTTCGAATGTCGTTGGTTGGTGATTATGACTTTTGCATACTTTTGCTTTTTACGCCCCTTGATGACGATCGATCAGTTGGTCACTATTGACCACTATTAACCACAATTTTGCTAAAACATGAAACATGTCATTTTCCTGAATTTTTTGAGGATGAATTTGTGCGTGGTGGCTGACTGTCGCTAGCTTCATGCGACTTGCCGAATCAATCAGAACACCCGCAAATTACGACCATGAAGAGGAGTCACACCACACAGACATTCAATTGAGCAGCGACTTGTGTAAGGCAGTGACCGCCAATGACACCCCTGGTTACTCAAAGCTATGGTCTATGCTCCATGGTCGTTTTCTAGTACACATTTGCAGACACATACACATACACATCATACACGCATCACTGAACAACAGATTTTTACAGCACAGAGATATGCATACTGGAGCACCTTGGAAGTGTTGAGCTGCCAGAAGGGAAGTTTGCCATGGCAGCAGTAAAGCTGGAGCACCCAGATTTGGCGCAACACCGTTGTAGCATTATGGAGCAAATGCGAGAATTCTGGATGGATGGCCATTTGTGCGATGTTTTGCTGAAGAGCCGCAATGGGACAAAGCATCGTGCGCACAGCAATGTTTTGTCTGCAACGAGCATTGCTTTCAAGACCCTGATAGGGGGACCCTTTCGCGAAGCGAAGGGGGTACAACAGGGGCAGCCCATTGAAATCGACGCTTCTGCTGCGTCAGTCGTGGCCTTGCTTGACTACATCTATGGGGGACAACCCGAAGTGTCAGTGGAAGATTCCATTGAGCTGTTGAGACTTGCAGACTACTACATGCTGCCACAGTTGGCAGGGGCAATACAGGCAGGGTTACGTGCCTCCATGGAAAATGCTCCAGCGGCTACAGCCCTGAAAGTGCTGCAGCAATCTCAAGGTTTGCATGACTTGAAGGCTGCATGTGTAGATAAAGTGGCACTGAACTTTGATGCTTGTGCGCAGCATCCAGACTTTCTCCAACTCTCTGCAACTCAGCTGGGCCGAATCCTGCAAAGAGATGATTTGAATGTGCCCCGTGAAGATGCCGTGCTGCAGAGCATTTTGACATGGCTCAATAAGTCCAGAGACAGGGACCCTGTCTCGGGTTTGTTGTTGCTACATGTCGATTTTCGGTCCATCTCGTTTGAGAATTTGCTGAGAATTGATCGCGTTGCTGCTTCCATCCCAAATGGTGCAGAATTGCAACTAGAGGTTGACCAAGCCTTGCAAACCCACAAGAGGCGAAGCAGCGGTGAAATTGCAGACCAGATTCAGCCCAAGAGGCGATGCTTACGCCACTGGTCACCTGATTTGGGCGCAAGCTCTGCAGATGCAAGCAAAGTGCTGTCCAGGCCTTGTTGGTCAATGTGCTTGCACGAGGGCTCCATCTATGCTACAACTTGGGATAGCGACTCAAGTAGTGTCCTATGCTGGAAACCTGGTGAGGCTGAACCCCTGCGAGTTGTGGCTGGACAAGGTGCAAGAGTGGCTGGAACCAATGATTTGGGCAAACGCTGCACGCTGTATGTCACATTGGCCGGCGAGATCCTTTTAGCCGATCTCGACAAAGCGAGGCTGGTCAGCTTTGCAAAAGGTTCTGGTCAGGTGGTTCCAGGTGCTTTGGATGGGATTCCGTTTATCTCTGCATCAGGCGCCGTCTATTCGTTTTGTAATGCCAAATTGAGGAAGTTGGTAGGCAAGAAACTTGAGCCTGTCTCTGGTGCGCTTACGTTTGAAGCCAAGAGGGCATTTGCGACGAGGGAGGAGGTCTGTTATGTTGCAGATGACCAGGGCCGCATTTGGCGCATCAGCCCAGGCGGAGAGCCTATTTTGGTAGGAGAAGTCACTGGCGGATCGGCTGCCGAAATTAGCAAGCTCTTCGTCACTGAAGAGGGCAAGATCTATGCTGCTGACGACCGACAGCGAAAGGTGTGGGCATTTCATTCAGGTGATACGAGCTGTGTCGAAGTTGTGCAGTGCCCGGAAGGTTTCGTGCCCATGGCCATTGTTGCTGACGATCGATCGCTGTACGTGAGCATGCTCAAGCTCGAGAATGAGAGTTGTGGCGGCGTTTATGAATACGCGTTGCCTCCCAAGCTGCAGCTGGAGTGAAGAAAATCCGCTCGCCATGCCTGGGTCAGGAAAGGGGGAGATAGCAGGGTGGACACTGCTGTGGACAGCCAAGCTACCATACCAATCGCATCGATGTCATGCAGTGGTTGTTTTCTATTGTTTTTTCTATAGCATCAACCACAAAAGATTGAAGCAGCAGAGCAGGCATGGTTAATGTTTGGATAATCACCGCTGACAATCGAGAATATACTGATATATTATAGGGTTTATGATGGTGGTCAATGATGGTTGATGATGGTCAATGAGCATTTCAGTCAACAGTAATAATGGGGATGTATGATCGATAAACGGTCATTTCATAACCACGCGCTGGAAATTGAGATAAGATAAGATACTGTATGACTTGTTAATTCTAGCGGATGGGAAACCGTATGTGGGTTTTGACCATTTTCGATTGTCAGCGTGTTTTTTTGTTTTTTTTGCCAGGGGGAGGGGTTTAAAGGGAATGTGATAATTCTTGATTGGGCACGAGCCCGGGATTGAATCTTTGATGGTTAATATGATGCCGGTTGAAAATTTGATGGTTGATACTAGGCGTTTCTAGATGATTGGCTACGGGGAATGGCCGTTTTCCAGGGAACCATGTTTGATTACCAGAGGGCAACTTATTGCGACTAACAAGTCCATGAGCCATATACCACCGGTATGTGCCATTTGCCCCGGATTTTGGCAGGTTACTTTGCAGATACGGACTTGGAGTGTTCGGTGCCCATTGCAGATTTTGACGTGCCGAAAGATGTTAGCGGCTGGGACCACAGCTGTGGATCAGCAACCATGGGATGCATGGGGATGGTTGCTGCAATGGTGGCAGATCAAAACTATACTTGTTGTTAGTCACACTGTTAATAATTGTAATTCGTGATGGTAAATGAAAGTTAAGATTCAGCAATGGAATGGTTCCTGATGCCTAAGGATGCCAGATGAGCGGCTTGATGTTGGAGATGAATGATCCATCCAACAAGAATGGGTTGTTTGGTTTGTCTCAGGTTAGACTGGCATTTCTGGGTATATCGATAAACAGGGACCATCCTAAAACATGTTCATTTAAGGAAGGATACATCATTTCTGGACACAGGGAACCACGCTACTACTAACCCACCACTGCGAGAGTTCATGGTGGCTCCGTTGGCCCGCTAAGCGGCTTGCTTCCCGACATCGGGATCCTCTTTCAACCGTCATCATCTGTTGCTTTCCCGATGTGCTGTCCAAAAAAATCTGCTAATTCAAGATTGATGTATCTGTTCCATAGACTGAATCTAGAACTTTGAGATTGATGTATTTGTTCCATGGACTGAATCTAGAACTTTAAGATTGATGTATTCTGAAGTCTGTAGACTGGATTTAGAGCCAGCGGATTTCTAGGAGAGATGCACGTTACGCCGCTAAGAGGTGGTTCTCTTAGATTTGTGGGTGATTCAACTCACCCAAGCTACTCATATCAACCATCAATGGCACTTAATCAATTTCTTGTACACCAAACTTAACCAACTCTTCTAAATCAACCACTTAAGTCAACTAGTGAATCATCCAACAAAAGACATAGATAGCTTATATATATATATCGAAATAAATGAATACATATATATATATATATCTCACTGTTTCACCACTCTTAGGTACGCATTTGTTCACAAATGTACCACCAGCAGTTGTTAAGCAAAAAAACCTTTCAACCGTGACTTGTCCACTTCTCATCAAGCATGAGCTACCATTAAGCAGTTGGAGCCAAAGGTCCTTTTTATTTTTCCCTATCGTTTGCTATCATCCGCCAGTACTCACCAGCTTATTGACAATCACAAAACATTACCAACCAATGATGTTACCCATTGGGGCTATGACATTTGTGATCAGGTACTATGACATCTACGACCAGGTATCAATGCCTCAGAACGGTTGATTACAACGGCAACAACAGGGAGTAGCGACGCCAACACCGCCCCCAATCAGGTATGCTGGTGGGCTACGAGTTTGGCCACCGTTTTCCAGAATGGCAGCGCCAACAGATCCGCTTTGCGCGCACCGATGCTTGGAATGCTTGGCCGGTTGGCGTGTGCAACTGGGGCCCCCAGTGGTTGCTGCTAAGGTGGTGAATAACTGGGGCAAGCGCCCATTGGATGATAGAAGTAATGCTTAGGCTCGTTTTGAATTTGTAGCATTTGGGAGTCTCACCTCCCAAACCAACAGATCAGGTGGGGCGGGCAAAGCCAACAACAAGGCAAACAATATGTCCCTGAAAACGTGCTATCGTGAGGAATACCAATATGGCATAGCAAGAAGGTCTTACCGTTGGAGTTGTGCTTGTTCGATGTAAGAGAGCTTCAGCTATTGTGACTCGTAAGAGTGCTCTAGCGCTTGTGATGACGATTCTTCGTGCATTTGCATCCAATATTAGAGGGCATGCAATGGGCATTTGCTCCTGGCGCAGCGAGAGGATGTAGGGTATCACACAAGACCTATCTACCGGATACAACTCGCGCAGGATTTTCATGTGGTGAACAGATGGCCTCTACACGGCCATTCCCATCATGCGGATTTCCATCACCGGCTTGAAACCATCACAGCCAACAATCATCGCCATAACTTTTATCATTTCAAGCATTGTATCCATGTAGAGTGGGCATACGCCCATTGTCATATCCACCGTGTTCATCGTAAGATGATTAAAGTCATACACATCGTGGCTGCTTCTTGTTTACACCTAGGGTTTTTGTTTGATGCGGGCACACTCACAACCAACATCAAGCTTGCCAAGCTTCGATCGTGGTAAAGAGACCTCTAAGAGTGCCGGTAAGATGGTATACCTAGGTAGGTTCACAGAAAATATATGTATGGTGGGTATATAGTTTGCAACTTATGTATGTTTAAATGTACCAGTTCTCTTGGTTACCGCCTCATCTTTATCGACCATAGTTGATCAAATAGTCAGGATAAGGATGATTTCTAGTACTTGCACGTATGCTTGCTTAGATTGTTGTCCAAGGTATACATCGGGAGCCTGTTGAATTACTGGTCGTAAATCGTTAGTATTTCCTCAAGGGCGGTTAGTCGTGACAGGTGTGCTGGTACTAGGTGGAGCTGAACGTGATTCACAGATTGTTGTTGAGAGAGTGATTACAATTGATTGATAGTGATTGACAATGATTGATGACGATTGAGAATGATTCTTAATGATTGACAATAATTCTTAATAACTGAATATGATTGAGAACAATTCTTAAAATTGATAACGATTGATATGGTCGTATGCCGGATCGCGAAATTCACAATTGTCATGACTACTGGAGTTACATAGTAAGGATTCACAATGGCCACTGTTCATATTTGGCGTACCTCTACCATGGGTGGTTTCGCAGCACAATATTCAAGCAACACATCTCGAACCGTGGATAAACACCATGAAGAATTGATAGCGCATATTGGCTTTGTCCAAAAATGGTTTCTCCTAGTTAAAGACATGTATCACGGGGAAAGCGTTGAAGATAGAGGTTTTACAGGGGTACAACACCATTTAAATGGACACACCATATTGATACATGACCCATCCACCACATTCCACCACCCATGGTTGGTTCCTTTGCTTGGCACTGCGTTGAGGAACAGTTTCAGCAGTGGTTCATTGCTTCGGCTCCAAAGAATCCCGTGCTGTTGCGGTGTTTGCAGAAGCTCGGCAGTGAGCCAGTGCCGTGCAGGTGATGGTCACCATGGTTTGTACATGTGGTGGTAGTGGTTAGTGCTTGGTCACACGTGATTTGCCAACGGTTGATGCTGGTGGACGATGGTCGATAACGCTGAATCCATCTGAATCCTTATTGATACCGAGTGGACAACCCGCAATTGGCGGATGGGTTTTGATGATGGTTACTACTTCCTGGTGAATGTACAGCGCTGGCTAATAAGCTACTTATGATGGGTAGCGATGGTTGATGATGGCCAGTGAATTCATGGTAGCAAGGGCTGGCTCAACATGATTCAACATGATTTTGTTACAATGGTGAATCAATAGTAACTGTGTTTTTATCCATTGAACTACCAATCATTTTAAGTGATTTACAGCTGACTCGTAGTTTAAAACGGATCATGCGCATGGTTAATGCAGCAGGATTTATCATGAGGCGATGGTCATCAAGTCCTCAACCCATTAAGTCCTGGTCTTATCACCAACTAATACTCGCATCCAACTGGTGGTTTCTCAAAATAGGGGTACCGCCAAATTCGTTTTGGCGAAGACGCGTCATGAACCAGCTCTCACCACCACGAACTATCATCAACCATCACTACAGGCCATTAATTAAGCATCATTATCGCGGGTCATCAAACATAAGGGACCATCACATAGTTCTTATTGGCTCATGCACAGCAACAGCTGCAACGGACCCAGGATGATCCGTCAGAGATTCACTTGGAAAATCCAAAGTTCTCTGGAATTCACAGGACCGGATTCGGACTAGGGGCTAGGGGCACGCAAATATGACTGGCTGTCGGTCAGGAGGGAGCAGTTTGGAGCCAGGGGTAGCCCTAGATCCCTTGAAAGGGGGGCGAGGCCAGGAGCTACCAGGATTGGCCTAGCCAACTGGCAGATGAGTTTGAATTTGAACACGGTAGACGAAGCCACAATCCGAAATGACTTGAGTTTCATGACAATATGATCGACTTGATCATTCAAAGCATGCAATGATCATAATGAATCATATGGCTTCAAGTCATCCAGCCGACTTGATCAATCATCATGTTTCATAGTGGTTCAGCATGGACAAGAGGGCTTGGTGATGACATGGGTCAGCTTGTTGTCAACAGTGGTTGAAAGTGTTGACATGGTCTGCTATGCCGACTATGTCTCCTTGCACCGGTGAAGGGGCTTTGATGTCCATGGGTACGGAAATCAAATACTTGATACATCGCTGTGGGTCAAAACCCTGTACTCCTGGTTCCCATCATTAACCATTGTTTTCCCTATAGTTTCTTGGTTATTATCCCCCATGAAATTGGTTGGTTAACTGCTTGACCCAACTCGCCACATTACAGGCTTTGTCCAAGAATGATGTACCCCAAATTCGCTGGTGAGTTTCACTGTAAACACTCATTATCATTACATGATAGCTTCTCGATGGCTCGGGGACACCCCCAGTGGACTATCATCCAAGTCATCAATCATTTGTAGTGATGAACCAAATGTGCCTTTTGGACCCCCCATGACTTGAGGAACACCATCTATATAAATGGTTCATGGGTATCATGATGGAAACCACGATATCAACGTCATTAGCCACTGAGATCAACATCAGTAAGTGTCTATTGAATCACCATCTATATAGATGGACTAGTACTGTAGTTGTTTACGAATTCTTGTTCACGCTCATTTCGGGCAACGTCGACGCACCCAAGGATCGTGCCCTTTGCCAAGTAGCAGGTACACGACCCGTGTACACATGCAGTTGAAATTCTGAGAACATGCAAGGGATCCGACATGATTTAGTTATTTTCTCGATGTTTGTTAGATCTACGGAATCGTGAAACCGCATTGTAGCGGGCTTGCGGCGACAAATTGGCAATGTTAGGGCATGGGATCAGAGGCGTCTTTAACCATTCTTGTTGGCTATTATCCCCCCGCAAACATCATTACCACCAACCAATCTATATTAACCCATCTATTATATTATATTAACCACCAACCCATATTTAATATTTAATCTGAGCCCCGGATTAGTAGCGGGGGCCCCCCCCCCCGGAATTGTACGAACGTGCCCCGAAATAATATTAAGGTTTCAAAGGCCCCTTTGAAACATCAACGGGGCGAGACCCGGGCTTGCAATGGCGGCTCGGTTGACTTGAACTTTGAAAACAATTAATTAATCAATTAATTGATTGATTAGTTAACTAATTGATTGAGTAATTAATTTATTAATTGATTAATTCAATAGATTGATTAATTATTTTATTAATTAATTAATTAGATTAATTAATCAGTTAATTAATTGATTCAATTAATTGAATTTAACTATTCATTAAGTAATTGAGCTTACTCATTCATGGCAATTTACCATTTTGAGTTGCTCCCAGCATGTTTCTTCGAGCCATTCTTTTCTCTTCAATCTCAACAAAAATCCCCCGCCCAGGCCCTCAAAGCCCTTGGAATCATCCATGCTGACTATGACATTCTCTTCCAATCAGTCCTTAGATTTCCCCCCGCTCTGGTCTTCACAGCCCACGGTTTCATCCATGCTGAGTATGGTTGATTAACTAGTTAAGTCATGAATTGTTATCTTCGACTGATTCTCAAACTTGAGGTGTGGCAGAGGTGTGGCAGTAAGAAACTTGAGGTGTGGCAGAGGTGTTGAGTAATTAAT
>VSDK01014164.1:0-20860 GCA_009767595.1 Symbiodinium kawagutii
GACAGTTGTGTTGGGAAGAGATTTGCTGGGACTGGGAAAACGTTGGTAAATGGATCTATCCCCAAAATGATTTTTCCATACCTTGTGATCCCTCATCCTTGATGAATAGATACTTAATTAAGTCAAGCATCATCATCATCGCCTGGGAAGAGATCGTCTTCATACCACAGGCCAGCCTCTTTTCGAGCTGCGATGAGCTTGTCAAACTTGTCAGCAGCATACTTTGCCCGCAGGGTTTTTCCTTGAAAGGCTTCCCACCCTCGACACCCTTCATTCTTTCGAGCAATTTTTTGCTCCAGGTCCAAAGTACATTGCCCCCAATCACGCCCTGCATCAAGCCAGAGCCCAAAAAGCTCTGTCTTTTGGGAGGCTACTGTGGCATACTCGGAGCATTTGATTGGGGTACCATGGGCCTTGAGCTGCTTCACAAAGCAGTCCCACTCCTTCTTATGCGTAGAAGAATTTCGAACTTTCTGCACCATATTGGAAGTATTCTTGTTCAAGGGGACCAAGGCATGTTCGGTGCTGGGCACACGGAGAGCAGATTTTCGCACTGGTGGATCCTCCCCCCCTTTCTCTGCATCTACTTCTGACTCTACTTCTTCGTCGACTTCCATATTCTCTTCCTCCTCTCCTTCACCTTCTCCATCATCACCACCATCATCCGGGTCACTATCTCCTGGCTCTTCTTCTTTCCCGATGTTCTTTGCTTCTTCATCATCTTCAAACTCAAAGGCCTCTGCGTTTTCAATGGCGAGCTTCCCAGCCGTGCTCTTGCTGCCCTCTTCTCCATTCTCTACCTCCTCCTGCTCATCATCTTCATTCCCTGCATCCTTTGCATCCTCCTTTTCATCGGTTCCATCCTCTGTCTCGCTACCCTCATCCTCCTCCTTCTTGCTATCCTCATCATCCTCCTCCTCCTCTGCTTCTTGCTCAGGGGAATCACCTTGCAATTCTAATGGCTGCTCATCTTCACTCATCATCATTGGGGACCCGAAGATCTCACCATCACTATCATCAGAATTCTGAAGGATTTGTTGCAAGGATTGCAAATGTGCCTCTGCTTTCTGTCGCGATGTCATAGAGCTTTCTGAAGGCGCTGGTCTCCTGCTCTGCTCTGGAGTCTTGAAGAGATGCTGCACCTCTGATTTCTTGCATGGCACATACTTTATATCCTCATTCTTTCTTTTCTTCTTCTTCTTCTCCTTTCTGGTCGCATCCTTCTCCTGCTTGCTTGTCTCTTTCTCAAGCGCTTTTTTCTCCTTCCTTTCTTTCGCCTCTTTCTCTCCTGTCTCCTCCTTCTTGCTTGCTTTCTCCTTTTCCCTATTGTCTTTCATCTCGCTGCTTGCGCTTTTCGGTTTCTCCTTCTCATCCTTCCTCTCTTTGGTCGCCGCACGCTTCTCCTTCTCCTTCTCATCTTTCCTCTCTTTGGTCGCCACATGCTTCTCCTTCTCCTTCTCATCTTTCCTCTCTTTGGTCGCCGCACGTTTCTCCTTCTCATTCTCATCCTTCCTCTCTTTGGTCGCCACACGTTTTTCCTTCTCATTCTCATCCTTCCTCTCTTTGGTCGCCACATGTTTCTCCTTCTTCTCATCCTTCCTCTCTTTGGTTGCCACATGTTTCTCCTTCTCCTGCTTCCTCTCTTTGACTTTCTCCTTCTCACCTATCCTCTCTTTGGCTACCTTCTCCTTCTCCTTCTCACCAGTTTTATGCTTCTCCTTCTGCTTCTCCTTCTGACCTGTCACGTCTTTGCCAACGGTCTTCTTCACTTTCTTTAATGCCTTCTGCTGTTCGATGTACTCCTTAAGTCGCTGAGTTGGGCCCTTCCTGCTGCTTGAAGGGTCTGACGAGGTGCTCTCTGGTGATGAGCGCACCTTAGACCTGGGCTCGTTGGCTGTCTTCTCCTCATGCTTCGGTGTCGGTGGTGTTTTTGCCCGGTGACGCTTTCTGGGAGGGGTCTTCATGGCCCCCAAGTGGCTAGCTGTATAGCTGTGATCCAAAAACACCGGCTGGTGAGCGACCACATTCAATCAATTTCACATGTTGGTTTTCCTAGATTTCTGGTCTAATATACAAATCGCAGGTTTTCGACCCCATTCGCAGGTTTTTCGACGCAAATCGCACTAGTGAAATGCACCAGTTTGGTACTGATTTTTTTTGTGTTTGGAATGATTTTTTGTGTTTGGATTGGATTGGTATGATTCTCCACCACATCTTCCACCCTTTGACCCACACTTGCCGCTGCTGTGCCGTCGCTGCAAACCAGGCCAGAGGAGCCAAAGGGTCGCTTCAAGGCAAATCGCGTCATCGAATGGTCCTGGAGCCGGTTTGAGCATGGGCCATCTTTCCAAACCCTGGGCTGCACCATGATGGACATTGAGCTTAGCATCACCAATCATCGAAATCGCCAGGATGGAACAAGCCACGACTAAACCATGAGGGACAATGAGCTTAGTGGCAAGGGGTCATCCCTCCAACCCCAAATGCAATAAATCTCAGCCATCATCAACCATCAAAATTCCCAAGATGGAACAACCATGAGGGACAATGAGCTTGGTGGTAATGGGTCATCCCTGGAACCCCAAATGGACTCAACATCAGCCATCATCAATCATCGAAATCCCCAAGACAGTAAACCTTGTGATAGCGGGTCATCCCTGTCACCCCCAAGATGGAACTTGAGCACTTGAGCTTATTGGTAATGGGTCATCTATGTCATCCTTTCAACCCCAAATGGAATTCACCATATTCAACCATAATCAAATTCCCCAAGGCTGAACCAAAAGGAACAGTAGACCAGTTAACCGCTACTGAAAGTTCCCAGCCACTGAGAGCACAACATAGGTGGACAGCTCCTTTTGCTTCACTCATCGTCGGCAGGCCAATGTGCGGTACCCCAGCTTTGAATTTAGATAAAGGATCAAAGATGTGTTCAAAAACACATTCGAGTTCTCAAAGAGTGTTCTTCGCCAAATCTTGCAATCAGACAATCCAGTGGGTTATACTCCTGGGAACCATCGACAGCTTAGAGATCCTTCGATTCACATAGGACGTTTCTCGTTCCCCTTGTTACCAAATAGACATTTGATGTGGGTTTCCAAATGGACTCTGGTTTGAGCGCATCATCTGATTGCACATCCCCAAAAGAAAGCCAACCCAACTACCGAGCTGACAGAAAGTCAATCACAGGTTGGAGATCAGCGCCGTTCACCCAGGCACGATTGACCCGGGGTCGGGCATCCAACTCATGGGTGTTCTTCATCTTTCTGGCTTTGGTCAACCATCGAATCGCAGCACGACGGTTCTTGTGCAAGAGTTTTGTTCGAGCACGAGCCACTGCTGCTCCAAACCTGGGATTTGGAATGATGAACTTTTATTTGTAAAGCTCTTGATGGGATGGAAACCCATGATGATATATGTATAGCTCTTGATAGTGGGTCTCGGGATGGAAATCCATGATGATATATGCATAGCCCTTGATGGTGGGTTTTGGGATGGAAATCCATGATGCTATATGTATAGCTCTTGATGGTGGGTATTGGGATGGAAATCAATGATGCTATATGTATAGATCTTGATGGTGGGTATTGGGATGGAAATCAATGACGCTATATGTATAGCTCTCGATGGTGGGTTTTGGGATGGAAACCCATGATGATATATGTATAGCTCTTGATAGTGGGTCTCGGGATGGAAATCCATGATGATATATGTATAGCCCTTGATGGTGGGTTTTGGGATGGACATCCATACTCATAAGGGCCCAATGTGGTTGGTGTGCACTGAACGCTTTTGAAGTAGAGCCACTGACGAGGATAAGATTGACTTCCTTTCAAGTCTTTGCCACCATGAACTCTGTCCTCCCCCTTGGCGTTCTTATAGCGAACTGCCATCTCCCGGGATTCGAGTTGAGGCTGCACGCGATGGTCCAGGATGCTGTTGATAGCGCGATGGCCTCAGATGGTGGGCTCTAAGCCCTGGCAGGGAGGACAGAAACCATAGTTTAGTCCCTTAAGCCAACCATAGGTTAACCTTTACTTTACTCCCTTTAGTTTATGCCGAAACATTCAAAACAAAGTAAAGATTATGATACCTAAATAATACCAGGTGTCTACTGTACAGCACCGTGGGCTTCACAGTAGGGGCACCATATTCGCTCATGCGTATGCGCAATCTGTGCACAGTGACCATGCGCAGCAAGTGTTGAAATAACGGGTGGAACTCCATGCAAGGGCTATGCGGCTGCTCTAGGATCCACCAAACCATTTTTGCGCTACAGAGCAGCAATATTATGAATGCCCGTGCTGCAAGCACGTTTCCTTCTCGGACTGCAACAGAATCCAACCTTCCCAGTGGCTTCGCTCGTGTCCGCAGGGTCGACCCACGGGACCTGAAGCGAGAAGGGGATGAAATGAGTTGTTCTGAATTGTTTTGAGGGGACAACTCACCATCTACCCCAAATTCACCATCTACCCCAAATTCACCATGTACCCCAAAGAAACAACATCAACTATTTCAATCCAGATACATGAACACCCATGTGCTGCACACGGGTGCAGTGAGGTGTCCGGAGCCCGGACGAAGGTTTGCTGCCATGAACAGCGCGTTTGAAAATCCTGCTGGTGTCAGCAGGTTCATATCCTCTGACAACGTGATGTCAAATGGGCAAGCATTTCGTCCAGCCTGTTTGGCACCAAAGGGAAGGTTGCGGTTGACCAATTCTGATTAACATGTTAATGTCCCCTCAATTTGGTTTATATTTCAACCTTTACCCCATCAAGATTAACATTGAATGAAATCCCCCAAATGATTGGTGGTTGTTGAGGGCGTTATTTTGAGAACTAACGCACCTTCCATTCGTGTTTTGTCACCTCCATGTCTCCGCTGAAGCATTCCAAGTGGTCCCCCGGCTGGGACCAATCCAATCCAGGGATGGATGTCAAGAGCATGACGATGGTAGCAATAGCCTGGGTTGGCTAGTAGACGGTGGTAACAATAAATGAGAATACCCTTCTATATGCAATGAATGGATGCTACATGGTTTCCACATTCTTCCTCTTAATAGACTTATAATATTTTTTTGGGGGTTGGTGGCAAGTACACATCCATGACCATCAAAAACAAACGTATACCTTTAACCGAGTCAAACAGCCACTGGCGCACCAATGCCCTTCAGGCCCGAAAGAAGCCACTCTCGCTGCTTCAGCCGCATGTCCCGTGGCAGGCGGCCAGGGGATTGGGCCATCTCTGCATGAAACGGAAGATCCTTCATGGCCTTCTTTACCCTACCCCTGCGATCACGTTTCAGCTCCGGTTTTTTCTCAGACTTGCCCATGTTTTCACACAGGATTTTTCCAAGTCTTCACTTGGGCCAAAAGGTCTCTAGATCCGATGGAATTGAGCACATGCGTGTCAACTTGTCAACATCATCATCAGTAAAGACACATTTCCCGAGCATACGTACATATAATATTATATACTTTATACGTATATGGATCTATGTGTCTATCTATCTACAGTACATCTAAATCATACCATGTTGTTGAAAACATCACGCGCCCAATCCAGATCGAGCCCAATCCAGATAGCACAGTCCTCCAATTGCTCTCGTAGAAGGATGGAAGGGAAATGTACCTGGAGCCGGCAATTTTTCACGGAGTTTAAAACCCTTTTCCCCTGTAGTTGTAAAGCGGGTGGAGCGTTGTGACACTTGGTTGCATTGTCAAGTTGGTGTTCAGTTCAATCGCAACCCAAACAAACCATAGGTTTGTTATTTGGTTCATAGTTCATAGATCCAATGGGTTTGAAGAGCTTTCGCAGATTCAGAGGCCATTTTTCGATACAGCGACGCTCGCACATGTTCACAGTTTGATGTTGCCACAAATGCATGTGGTCATTACACATGCGCTACCCCAAACACTGGACACGTCCTTCGCACACACATGTGCTCTATGAAGGAATTGCCCCAGTGCCATTCCCTATAGATGGCAAATCAAAATGAATCAAGATTCAACGTTTTGGAAGCAAACTGGAATTTATCCCTTTCAAAATTTGGACTCAGGGATCACCATCCAGCCCTCTCTTTGGCCTCCTTCCAAGCCTCACTTGGATCACTGAATTTTCCCCAAGTGATTTGGCCACGACGAAGACCCGCTCCGGCAGCCTCTTCCATGTCGCCTGACGTGCGTTTGACCACGTAGGCCTTTTGCTTGAGCAAGACTTCGATTGCCTCAGGCAGGGGAATATGGACACTTGGTGGCTTGGTGGAGCTTCGGATTTGAATTTGTTGGGAACAATCTTAAGCCATCAGTCAAACATGGTCCCAAAACATGTTCCCAAAACAAAACTTGCTATCATTGGTAAAACCGAAGGGCTGCCCCAGATCCACTCTTCATCGTATACCCATGCTTGCCAGTGTGGTGTCCGCTGGTCAATGGACGTGCTTCTTCAGGAACACCCATAGCGACAAGGTCATAGTCATGGAAGCTTGAGAGTCGCGATTGCTGGGGGCTGTCATCACCAGCAGCTCTGGACATAGCATCGCGTTGCTTGATCTCACCCATTTTCTTTGCCTAAGCTGAACTGGTTGGTTTCTATGACCAGGTTTGAGAATTGCATCACGCCTGGGAACCACAAGTTAGAACATACTTGGGAAAACATATTTTTTGTCCATATTATTATCACCCAAGAACATTAACAACACCAACATGAAATAACCATAGAAGAACCATACTTGTTTGGCTGGGTTGCGGTTTGTGGCCCTACAACTTCGGGAGGTTGCAAGCGCAATGTCTTGGCTGTTGACTCAGCAAGGCGCGGCTTCTTGCAGGGCGGGGTCACTGTGGAACCTACACTGGGCTCGTCAACGGTTTCCTCAAGGTTCATAGTGCTCAAGGCTCGATTCAAAGTAGACTTTTTTGCCTGCGCAGCAGCTGGATTCGTATTAGTCCCCAATGAAGATTGAGTGTCTTGGAAGGAACATGCATCCCAGCATGCAAACGACACTTGAACCGTTCACTAGTTTTAATTAGTTTTACATGTTTACCACTATTACTTCTACACAAAGAACACCAGCCATGCTGCGCGCAGGCGCCTTCAACTCGGCTTCATTGCTTTGATCCTTGCCAGATTTGTCCTGGCAGAGGACAGCGCAGGGAGTCGGATTGGAAACCGTGATGGATACACAATACATTGTCTATGGGGGTTGTCGTGTTTTAGATTGGGCTCTATATATTACATATAAATACATATATTTATATATATATATATATTTATATATATATATATATATTTAGGGGATAACACACAACACTCCGTGTCCTTGGAACCGTGGTGCTCCACCCAATTGCGGTAGGCGCCCTCAGTGGCAAGGTGGCCGTGGATCACATCTCCATAATCGTGGAAAGCAGCTCGGCACCACTGGTCATATCCAGGCTCCAGGTCGTGACCCAACTCCTGAGTCAGGCCGCGTAGGATGTCTTCCACCATCATGTTGATCACACGCTTCCTTTTCGCCACACGCTCTGCCTCCTCCTCCCTTTCCCTCTTCCTATGATCTTGCAGGTTGCCAGCCATAATGGCACGACCCATCCACCCCGATGAGACCTGGCTACAATTGGCGTGGGGGTCGTATTCTGACTCAGATGAGGAGTCAACTGGCTCTGCATCCTGCCCCTCCTGATCATCCTCTTCATCTCCATTCTCTCCCTCCTCCTGCTGCGCCTCTTCGTAGCCTTCACCCAAAACCACAGTTGGCGCATTCAAAGAGTCTTGGCTGTCAGGAACAGCAGCATCATTCTCCTCATCGGCAGCATCAGAGTTCTCACCGTCTTCACCTTCACCATCAGCTTGGCATGGATCACCACCATCGCCATGGTCCTGATCACCTTCATGATCATCATGTTCACTGTGACTAGGATCGCCTTCATCATCGCTAGAGTAGGGAGGAGAAGGACCCGGATCATCACTCCTAGCATCGACAGGAGCTTCAGGCTCTTCATCAGCACTAGCATCTTCACGAACCCTAGCGCCAACATCACCCTGCTCACCAACATCATTGTAATCATTGTCGCTCTCCTCACCTCTCGCTGGACTGGGCCTGAGGTAGCTCTTGAGCTCTGTCACTCGGTCGTCATGTCCTCGTTCTCTGCTGCTACGCCACAGTCCACGAAGTGCTCCTACGAGCTTCTTAGTGACCAGCCCCTCGTTCCCCGCGAGGCACACTTTGCTCTCACCTTTTTCCCGGTTGGGCTGGAACACCCGACGTCCTAGAATTCGATCAAACTCCAGCCAGACATCGGTCATGAAATAGGCGCTGGGAACCTGTGGGCCCACTAGCAGCGCATCCTTGGAAACATTTTTTAGTTGACATTTGCACATATTTTATTGTTACTGCATATGTTCTCAAACGTTGTAGTATAACCAAAACACATACTTTTCATATGTCTTTGGTATGATGTTGGGGATTGATTGCCTGATGTCTGGGACCCTGCCCCAACCTTCTTCGGAAGAAATTTCACCACCGGTTTCAGAAAGTAGTAGTTGGAGCTGATCTCTTTGGCAGTAGGTGTTCGGCAACCCAGGGACTCGGGAAGATCCTGCAAATTGCCACCCTTCCACGATGCATCTTGCAACAGGTTGACGGTGGCCAACGGCAAATGGGCTACCATCGATTGGGCTAGCGTTTCCTGAGCAACAATGGTGTTTACCCCAAAGAAAAAAATAAGTTGACCCAATCCAAACCCAACCCAAACCCAACCCAAACCCAAACCCAAACACAACCACCAAATAAACAATGGGATTCCAAACCAGCCCAAGCAGCCACATCCTTCTGGCACCATGGCACTTTACCAGCACCTCAAGTCCAGAAGCTGATTTGAGTGACGCTTACTACACGTTGGTGTTTTTCAGAAAGGGGTTCCCTCTAAGACAAGCCAACTTGTGATGGGATCCTTTCCCTGCTTGTGTGAGAATACTTGATTTATTGTTCGATCGATGTGATGATTTGTGCTACTTGCTTTATTGTAGATCTCTTCCCCCTTCGCCCCACTCCAATTGAGCGCTGGACGCACAGAGCGCCACTGGCGGGGAGGAGTCAAATCATCCCGGGCATCGTGAAGCGCCATGACAGCGCACGACTCAGACTGGGAAGGTAAATGGTGCTCCAATCCAAAATGGCCTTTTCCCAAGCAAAGTGACATCATGCGAAATGGGAAGAACAGAGCTCGCGCAGTCACGATGAGATTTCCAAACATCACTGGTGGATTATTAGAAACGGTTGTTAAAGTGGGTGATGCAATAGTACCTCAATTTGGGGACACACCAATATGTGTGCTTGAATGGATATGTCATGGCATCGATGGAAAGAGATAAACCTTTCACTCCATTGTTCCTTTCACTCTGACCCCCCGCCCCGGTGGCACTTCGCGAAGATGTGGTGCCCCCAATCGTCCGCTCAGCCTCAGGTTGGACCGTTAGCTGACATTGGCTGATGGAACATGTGGCATCGAAAGGATGGAACGGTGGTTGATTGATGGAACATGTGGTCATCGAAAGGATGGAACGGTGGCTGATTATCCAAGCTTGTTTTCCTACTCCCATAAACTAGTAAGAGTTGAATCATACGATCCATTTGTTCCAAACGCCAGCAGTGTTTCATTTGCGCTAGCTGAGATTGAGGAAGCTGAATCGTCGCACAAACTCAATGTGTATATGAACTGTATATGTATGTGAATGTGTTTTTCGGTAGGCAGTATGTTCGTTTAAGCTCAAGTATGTACTATCATGAGATCAGTGTCCCGTGAAATCAGTTTCCCGGAGATCTGTGCCCCCTGCGTGCCAATGAGCTCTTCAAGCTCTTCAGCTCTCCGCCAGCAACAAAGTGGCCAGCGCACGCGCCCATGGTGACGCGAAGGGCTGGTGGAGTGACTGCATCTATCTATCTATTTATCTATCTATTTATCCATCTCTTTATCTATCTATCTATTTTCAAAATATCTATCTACTTATCTATTTTTATCTATCTATCTATCTATCTATCTATCTATCTATCTATCTATCTATCTATCTATAGCGGTTTTTTATCTAGTCTATCTATTCATCTATCATCGATTTCTCATGCCCTCTCATCCATAAGATGGCTAGCTCCCAAATGAGGAAACACCCACAATCAATTTGGGGGCTCACAACCACAAAAACCAGGCAAAACCAACAAAACTAAGAGATACGGACGAAAATTCGATAAGATGCACCCAAGTGATAATAACTAGTGTTGAATGGTTGTCAGCCAAACCCTTATCAGCCATCTAACATCACCCCAATCATTATATATCTATTGTTGGGTATATAGGTGAACTTTCCACACCGGAAGGCATTGTCAGCTCCTCCCACACTGCGGGCTGGGTTCTGCGCCAAAATTGGCTAGGCCGTGGCACGGTGGATCACCCGGTTTGGAGTTCCCTAACTTGATTGGGTTGGAAGCGCCTGTACGAGCGCCGGTAGTTTGGATTGAAATTGTTTAACCCCATAAATGTATACGATTGTCAAATAGCCATTGGTCCTGGGACCAAACACGAAAGGACACAACACGGTAAGTGTCTCGCAGCCCATCCGTTGAAATTATTTGCCATTTGTTGTTTCTTTGAAACCGCGGCTGTGGTGGTTACCCAATCATCTGGTATATACCAGGGAGAGAAGCAACAACAGGTTTACTGAAAAATGTTCACACACATAACCAAAGAATATAATGTCAACCGTGATCATAAGCGAACACACCCATGCACTTTCAAACTGGTAAGCCGGCAGCCTTGGGGGGTTCCAAGTTGAAGTGAGCAGCAAAAACATGGCCATATGACCCCACATGGATCAAAACACACCTTGGAAACATGCATCCATACATGCATCCCCGTAAAACACATATCAAAAATATAACCATATAACAATATTTATTTACGTTCCAGCATGCCTACATTATAACCCGAATGCTTTGACACGTTTGCGAATGGTTTTTCTTTGTTTCAGAAAGCATACGTGGGCAAGTTCTTTTTCTTGGCTCAAGAAATGGTGCACCGCTGCATGGGTTCTCAACATTTTTTTTGCTGATGACCCAGACCTGGAGGAACAATGAGAAAACGACACCTTCCTATACAAACGACAGGTTTGGGCACAAATGGCATGTTTACCATGCCTTTTGTATGGACGATGCTCTTTGGGCATGGTTGGAGTGACCAGGTGGGCATTAGGATTGACTCAAGCCACTGTGCGTGGAGCTGGTTGATCAGGCACGCAGCTTGGTTACACAACCGCTTCCACGTGAAGTCAAATGGCAAAACGTGCTTTGAAGAGCTGTACCAGTCCAGGTACAAGAATGAGGTGGTAGCGTTCGGAGAGGTTGTGCTCTTTATGGAGCCAATCCCTGCCAGCCGCCGCCGACGCCAGGGACGACGCAAACAGAAAATGGACGCGTCCATGGAACCCGGTGTCTGGCTGGGACGAGCCGAAGACTCTGACGAGCACCTCGTGGGTACACCTCAAGGTGTGTACCGGTGCCGGACTGTGCGCCGCATGATGCCAGACAAGCAGTGGAGTGCTGAGTTGTTTCTTGGCATGCAAGGATTGCCATGGGACACTGCCAAGGGAGCAGTGCCAAGAGGCCCTGCAAGTTCAGAGGTTCGTGTGAGGTTTGCTCTGCCCTTGCCGGAGGTAGTGCAACAGCCTGACCAGAGCCTTTTGACTGTGGGTCCAACCGAAGCTGAAGAACCCTCAGGGCCTCCGGGCCCAAGCAGACCGTCAGCCTCAGGTCAGGCCTTGGAGCCGATCGCTGAGGAACTCCAACCATTACCCGAAGTTGAAACAGCTGAAAGCAGAACATCGGTGCCCGCTACTCCAAGCCGCCCAGCTCCACCAGGAGGTACAAAACGAGGCGGGGAAGCAGTAGCAGGGCAACGAGGTAAGAAGCCCGCGTTGCCGGCCCCTACGGGAGTAAAGAGAGAAGCAGAAACAACGGTAGATGTGCTGGATCCTCGACTGCCTGGGTACCAAGAACCCGCAGAAGGACCAGACACGGAAGGCCAAGTCCTGCTCGTGGAAGTAGGAGGCCACGTGGACGAAGATCCCATCGAACTGCCAGAGGACAGCCATGAACACCTTGCCGAGGACGCAGGTGTGGCAGGCGCAGATCACCCTGACTACTGGGATGACGCGCGGTGGGAAGAAGAGTCCCAGAAAGGAAAACAGAAAGAATTAGATAGGCTGAAGACCTACGGAGTCTACAGGCCTGTGCCAAGGCACGAAGCCGTTGGCAAGTACGTGACGACACGCTGGGAGGAAATTCCGAAGTTCAAGCAAGGACAGTGGATTGTCCGATCAAGGTTTGTCGCGCGTGAGTTCAGGTGGCAGCAGCCGCACCGGGACGACATCTTCGGTGTGACTAGCTCGTCCAACACAGCGCGCATCCTTGACCTACCATGAGGCTCCCACGATGCTTCTTGCACATGTGAATCTTCAAACGACAAGTTTCAAGAAGAAAAACATGTCGTTTGGATCCAAGTGTCGTTTGGATCCAATTACAGAGGACCCATGCATGGCCCTTTTTTACAAAGCAATATAAAAGGCTTTTCAGGTTGCGTGCGACATCGTTTTACCTGTCGTTTTTTTGCCAAAAATGGCCAAAAACTTTGTATCTGAAGCATTCATGATTACAAATCTTTCAACCTAAACAAATTTCCAAAGATTTGTAAGTCTCCAGTGTCCAGAATTCTGGGCTCAAAGCGCTTCTGAGCATGCAGGTTCCTGCGACACCGGCGATCATGCCCCGTGACCCAACAATGTCGTTTGCAAACGCAATTTACAAAAAGCTATTCCAAGCAAGATCAAGCTATGTACAACATGTGCACTTGTGGCACTTCTTGTCAAGATTACTGTACAAAATATGCACTTGTGGCATGGGCATGGTGGCACGCGCACGACACAAGAACTACTGCGGGATGCTTTGCAAAATGCTTTCCAAAATGTTTTGCAAAGGGCTGTACAAAGTGCTTTGCAAAGTGCTTGGGCAAGTGTTTTGCAAAGTGCTTTTCAAATGCTTTCCAAAGTGCAAGCATTGAAATTCACGCGACACCGTTGCTGATGCTAAACGTGCGAGACCGGTACCGTTGCCGTTTATCGGGAACGGTACCGTTTGTGTATATATCTTTCATATATATAGATAAGAACTCTATCCATACATGTGTACTTAACATGTTCCTACTTATGGTAGTGTTTGGTTTTGGGGATTTAGGTTTTTAGGGTTTTATCTTTTTGGGGAATGGCCGGTTTCACACGAAGCCGTTTCTCCTGCTCTATGCAGCGTTGCAAACGGCACCGTTGACGGTGCCGCTGACTTATACATGATAGAATAAACATGAGTGGTTGCCATGGTTTGCTTAGGGGCTTTACCGCTGAGGAATCACTGGCCAAACCATCGATAGAAACCTAAAAGAAAACAGAACCATTTCATTTCAACCTGGGTGAGTAACAGCCGTTCATGATGATCATGTACCAGTGGTACTATACCAGTGGACCGTGGATAACGTGGAAAATTTTGGCTGGCAAAGCCACAGGTAACCCGCAAATAGAACTATTGGTTGATCATGGTAATGGCAGTTTGCCTCATGGTTCCCCAGGTAATCTAAAACCAGTTTGGATCCATTAGCCTAAACTCTTAAATCGGTAGGGCTCAACCAAGCTCAACCAAGCTTAACCAAGAATCACCGTGAACAATTACACGAGTGGAACCAGAACATTCAGGGTACCTCAGCCACCGCTTGCTGCACCATGTCGCAGCGCTGGCGCTTGCGTGCGCCTTCTGCTTTTGCTGGGCTGTTCGCCTTGACGGTTTCTGTTCTCGTGGCTGCCGCTTGGTTTTGCAAGGGCAGTGGAACCCCTCCCCAAGGGCTAAGATAGGATTGTACAAGTTGGTGAATTAGCTTATGATATGATTTTGTTGGTGATTATCTCATCTTAGCCTCCACCAATCTCCCTGCTGTTTCGCCGAGAGTTTTCAAGATACAGCGCCAAACACACCAAATAGCGTTGTATGACCCGAGATTGCATTGTTTTTCCATGGCATTGACGGGCTATGCATTTCACACGCCCTAGCCATGATTCTTCTGCAAAACAATGGAACGCTGATGGGTTTAGTTCCCATGCCCTCGTTTGAACTGCTGTGTGCCACAAAAAATGGCATTTCGGTCTGAGTTTGAAAAGCTGGGCCCCAGGGATACCATGGTGTACTGCTAAGTACTGGAGCCCCCTGAGGTGAAGCATCAACGACTTGGATCCTTCCCTGGCACTGCTGCTTGACAGCACGATGCCAGCGTGGTCGAAAATCTCCATTGCCCTGTTCAGATTCCAGCTTGAGAACGCCAAAGCTTTCAAAGTAGAATCCTGGGCGTGGCTGTTGTTTTCTTGGACGCCTCTGTTCACCAGATAATGCAGGGTAATGTGTATCCTGAATATTCATGTAAAGCTTTTGGTTTCCATGTAAGTATACACGCAAATGGTTCGTATCATATATGGTAAGTTTGTAAAGCATGGTTTCCCCAAAGTGGTATATCTATATATATATATATGTGTGTGTGTGTGTGTGTTTTTTTAAATATGTATATGTATATATGTAAATATTCTTCCATATATATTTATATATATCTATAGTATATTGACGGTCATCATCATGATCATCAGTATCCTCATCATCATGAACATCATCAGGCGGATCCCCAAAAATTGTTGAGGTAACTGGCATTACATACATAGCAGTATCATAAAGGTCATCCCAGGTCATTCAACCCACCTTTTAATGAATGGCATCGTAGGAGAGATAACAGCCGCTCTATATGGAGGGTAACATCCGTGGTGAGCCAGGTAGACATTTTTTGGGGCACTTACTTCCCCAAACTTAGCCAACCGATGTCATATCCCAACCAAAACATTTCCAAACATAAATGAACATGTGGAACATCCCAATTCAAACAAAGAGAAACAACATGGTTGGCTTCCCAAACCGTTAATTGGAACGAAGGGGCATCATAACATGGTTGGCTTCCCAAACCGTTAATTGGAACGAAGGGGCATCAGGCAGACCCGTGAAAGCTTCTGCAGACACCACTGCGAACCACCACAGCAAACACTTGACGTGGCTTGCTTTGAACCGACTTCCCAGCTCAGCAAACTCCCGGTCTTTGGTGTAGCAATATTTCTTGAAGATGCCAGGGCCCACATACGATAGCCTTACCATGGTGGTTGTCAACCTTTAAAAGAACCAAGTAAAATAACAATGGTTGGGAATTTCCTGGTAGTAAAACAAGTGGTAAAAAAAAGTATGACTTGACGCTTTGAAGAAACCCGTGTTGTCGAAAGGTCGCGTGGATAGCCAAGTTGATTTCAACAAACATGTCATCAGACCCTTTCGCAAGTCCGGGCTTGTCAAAATAGCCCTTTTCGATGAGCACCCGAATGCCTGAAGCTATGAAGTCACGGCCGGTGCCTAAAAACAAGTTGTGCATGATGTCCAGCACATTGTTGTGGAGATGCCATCCTGCAATTTGGCTGTACTCGGACACTACTTCGTTGGCCATGTATGTGGCATGGTCCATGGGTGCCAACCGGTATGGCGCTGTAGGCCCCATGTTTTTGTAATTCATCATCAAGTTCGATTTCTTGGTAGGACGTTCTGCAAAGCACAGGTCGCAGAACCTAAGTTGGAACTTGGTACTCAACAAACATTGGTGGAACCTGGTATGCTTTGGAAAGGAAGCAACATATTTAGGGGTGCGTTGGGATAAAAAAAATGCTGAATACAACCTGCTCACTTCGTGCACTGGTACCACCTGCGGAAGTTGTGGCACTCATGTCGAGCTTTCAAATCCCCCTTCCAGCAGAAGTAGGTAGCCCTGCAAACAGCTAGAGAAGAGGGAACATGTGGTCATATGAAAATATTTTCTCTTTACAACTGGTAGCCAAACCATCCAATATGTTAACTCTTGGGAAGTATGAGCTATTGTAATGTTGTTTGGCTGGGGGGGTGACCGGGAGCTTGCATCAATGGTAGTTTAATGAAACCAGAAAACAAACAGGAAAACAACGGGATACCGACGGTGCCTGATTCCACCAGCTAATGGTTTTCCTCGCATTTGACTCCTCCAAGTATTAGATGGGAATTCCTCATCATAGAAACCAACATCAGGACCTTTGCCCAAAGCGGCATGCTCCAGACTCCAGGCAAAGATCTTTGCAACGATGTCGTGGACACGCCGCTTGACCTGAGAACGGAGAGGAGGAACCCTGCAACCAGAAACGTCATGGGATACTTTGCACCATCCATGATGAACAGTTTAATCAAGTTACTGCAGGGTGCTGCATATGCCGTTCTGCGATGAATAGCAAAGGAAACCGATAAAGCATCACATCTTCGATCAATCCACTTGTGGCCAAGAGGGACGACCATGATATGCAACAGCACTCATCATCACGATACATTTCTGCGCCATCAGCATGAAGCTGAACAGGGACCAGTGTTGAATAGTCTTGGGTAGGGTCTTGTAACACAGGATGGTCCTTCCATGGTTCTAACGGTCGTACGTGGTGCCAGAACTTCGAAACATCCCCTGGAGACAGCTGACCAAACATCATGGACTGAACGCAAGTTGAAGCGTTGCAAGTAGCAAGTGCGTGGATGACCTCGTGGGGCAGTAGGACAGAGAGGGCCACCTCTTTCTCCTTGAGACCATTCACCTCCCAGGGCAAAACTGTTCACCAAGATAAACCTTTTGATCATCGGGAAACACATTATTTCTAGAAGACCAAAACTTAGCTGAAAGGATTCCTTAATAGACACTACGCTTTACAAAACCATGCCTTCAGCCTAGTGTAGACTGTGTAAGGTTGAAGCTGAAGCCCAAACAGATTACGAAGCCATCTATGGAGATCACGCTCGCAATTTGATTGGGATATCCCCCAGTTTCCCAAGGAAGACAGTTTTTCCACCCTTTCGTTGGAAACACCATCTTTCAGAACTGCCCGCGCTATGTCAGTCGCGCATGAAATGTCAATGCGACCTCTCCCAACCAAGTTCAGCAGCTCATCTATGGTAGCGCTCTGTTGCATATCTTCGATTTTCTTTCGCTTGGGATTGCTCCTGGCCAAAACGGTTGGGCCAAAGAGCTTGGTTGATTCTGGCAGGATAACTTTGTGTGATTTGTGAATGCAGCTGATGACTTGTAACCTGTTAGAAGGAAATTCTTCAGCACCAACCGTTTGAGAGGAGACTACCTGAGAAGGGCTGTAGAATGAATATCTCATTGATGCAGGCCCCCAAGAAGAAGTATGAATAAAATAGATGGGCTGACACCATGAAGGGATGGTGATTACACCATGGGACGCCGACAGCTGCCGCCTCGGCAAAGAGAGTAGAGAAGCACCTGCATGGCCAAGGAAACGGGTACTTGTCCCCAGCTTTGCCCACCAATCATCAAAGCAATTTACATGAATGGAAAGAAAATAGATAGATAAATATATTTATATATGTATATTTAAATATTGATAGATAGATAGATAAATAGATCGGTAGATAGATAGATAGATAGATAGATAAATAGATCGGTAGATAGATAGATAGATCAATGGATGGATGGATAGATAGATAGATCAATAGATGGATGGATAGATAGATAAATAGATCAATAGATGGGTCGATGGATAGATAGATAGATGGATAGATACATAGATAGATAGAAAGACAGGGAGATAGATAGACAACCGTTGCAAATCTAGTTACTGATTCATTTTTTACATCCTGAATTCAGTTGATGCCATCGCAGTTGACGATCCTGTTCTCCCACAAACCTGCGTTCACTGCCCAGGAAAGAGCTCTGCCTTTTTCTCCTTTGGCATTGCACGCTGCCTTGAAGGTTGGGAATCGGGCAGCATGATGGTTTCACACAGATTGGTCAACATGACACCGATGATGCTAGCATGACGCTGATCTTGCCAGCGCATCGTAAACCCAAAGCCAGGACATGTTGCCTGGCACCCCATAGGAGCACAAACCAAAGTAGATCATCTACTTTTTCGCTTTCTTCCTGCTGCTTGCTTTGGGCTGAGCCTCAGTGTCCTCCTTCTCCTTATCCTTGTTCTTCTTGTTGGCCCGCTTGAGTCCACTGAGAATCGAATCAGCAGCAGCCTGCAGGAATCAAGATAAATCACTGTTGACAATGCTATGATCGATATGTGATTCAGAGTTGAATGGCGCTTCCATTAACTGGGTTTGCCAATAGGCATTTCCACCACTAAGTTTGACACAATGGTAAATTAGTTAAACATAAAACAGCAGGTTAAAACAAAACAAATTGTTTTGGGTTTTGGGAAACATTTTGTAACACCGCACCGATGCTTGAGTGAACCAGCTGCGCTCTTTCTCGATCTTACCAAAGCACTTGTTGAAGAACTCATCCTCTTGGACCTGGCTGCTGAGGGCTTGTTGAAGTGTTTTGTAGTACTTCTCCATTTTCTCCGCATACGCCTAGAGCTGAGACGCAAGTTCGCCAGCATAGTTGACTGCGCCCAAGTTCATGCTTTTCTTTCTTGCTGCAGTGCTCTCTGCCAAAATTGCTGCCATGAGGTCAGCAGCCAAGTCCTGCTGGGTCTTGGGCTTCGCCTCTTCACTGCCCTCATTCTTTGGCGCTGGCCTTTTCTTGGGCACTGCTTGCACCCCACCCTCTGCGATGCCATCCAACAAAGCTTTTTGCCCTGCAGCTGCAAGACCACGATCAACCGGCATAGCTCCTGCACGGAACATGCCCTCATTCTCATCCAAAAGAGCTTTGACCATGTCTCTGTCAAGGTTCTCCTTCCCCTCCAAGTTTGCCTGGTTGGTCACTACCTCACGGCGTGTCAACTCCCGAGGTTTTTTCATATAATACATCCTCTCCAAAGGATCATCTGGAAAATCCTCGGAGTTGTAAAAGAGGTTGGAATTAAACCTCGCCTGAATCAACTTCTGGCCCTTCTCTTCCCCGAATTCTTTGATCAAGTCCTTGCCAGATTTGGCAACCCATCCGGAAAGATTTTCATCAGAGGCCTCGTGGGTCCGCTTCAGAATGAGACGGCACTGATCCCAATCTCGGCCTGAGTCAAGCCAAGCATTGAACATGCAGTTCTTGGACTTGGCCACATAGCTGGCCAGATCGACAGGGAAATTCTTGCGGCTTTGGATAGCACGGTTGAAGCTGTCCCACTCTTTCTTGTGGGTGGTACCTAACAGGAATTGAGGAGACCGACAGGATGTGAAAAGAAAGAGAGAAAGGAGAAAGGAAAGGAACAGAACTAGTTTCAACATTGGCAGGTTGAACTGTTGAAGAGTGAGAGCCATGGGTAACATTTGGCAACCCCAACCCCAACCCCAACAAAGACTTATCATCAACAATGGTTTGGGCAGGTTGTGAAAGGAAAGAATTTGATTTGTTTAAGCCCAAGCTGCTGTTGCGTTGAGCTGGAACGAGGGCAAGCTGCTGTGGCTGGGGGGGGGGGGGGGCTCCTAGCCAAAAACGAGCACTACAACGCGTACACGGCCGACGTAGAGTGTGCGTTCTTCCACGCACCAGAACCAGACGCGTGTGTTGTTGAGCCACCTCCGGAGTGGTTGGCTGAGCACCCAGGTGTTGACTGGGTTTGGGTCCTCGAGAAGCAGTTGTACGGTCGCCAGAAAGCGCCGCGACTGTTTGGTGACTTTGCAAGTGAAGCACGTAGATGACTTCTACGCGGTAGGCCCTGGAAACGCTGCTGGCAGATTGCTGAAAGAGATTGCAAAGCACATGACCATGATTATCGAGGGTCCCTACAACCTCGAAAATCCGGAGTTTGTGCACCTCAAGCGCAAAAGGACCATCACCAAGGAAGGTGTTTGGATTCAGGGGTCTGGGAACCACCTGAAGAAACTACTGGAGTTGTGCGGGTTGGACGAAACATCCAAACCGCGCGACACACCAATGACCAAAGAAGTCGCTACACTTGAGCCCACGGAGGCCTTGGAGGGCGACGACATCCGCCGCTACAGTGCGATTGACCGTGCGATTGTGGGCGTGCTTATGTACGTCTCTACAGATCGCCCTGACGTGCAATATGCCGTCAATGAGCTGGCAATGTGCATGGCATCACCGACAGCCAGGGCGCTGGAAGGAGCCAAGCACCTGACGCGTTACCTTCTGGGGACCCGTCATATGGCCCTGCTGTTCACGCGCGCATTGGAAAATTGCGACGACGTGGTGGTGATGACCGACAGCGATTGGGCAAAGGATCCTCAGACCAGGAAGTCGAGGAGTGCAGCCCACGTCTATGTGGGTGATTGTTTGCTGTATTCATTCACCCGGAGGCAATCAGTCATTGCCCAAAGCAGTGGCGAGGCAGAACTCTACGCCACGGCTGCTGGAGTCAGTGAAGGGATTTTGCTGCGCAAGGTCCTGGCCTTTACTGGAATGGTGCTCGGACTGCGCACCCTATCCGACTCTGCGGCCAACAACGCCATGACGCACCGCCTTGGAGTGGGGCGAGTGCGACACCTGGAAGTCAAGGTACTATGGCTTCAGCAAATGGTCTACAAAGGCCTCCTGACCATGACATGGCAGGCAGGCAAGGACAACAACAGTGACCTCGGAACAAAGGTCCTGACCAAACAACGCTTCCAAGACTTGGTCCACAGCTCTGGACTACGAGTCAAAAAAGGAGCGGTGAATGTGGTGAAAGCCTGGGAAACGGGCCGAATTTCACCAGCGCAGGCGGGGCAGTTTCTGTCCGTGGTGACGATGCTTAACCCGCTTGCCGGCGTCAC
>VSDK01014164.1:24675-47773 GCA_009767595.1 Symbiodinium kawagutii
GATAGATAGATAGATAAATAGATCGGTAGATAGATAGATAGATAGATAGATAAATAGATCGGTAGATAGATAGATAGATCAATGGATGGATGGATAGATAGATAGATCAATAGATGGATGGATAGATAGATAAATAGATCAATAGATGGGTCGATGGATAGATAGATAGATGGATAGATACATAGATAGATAGAAAGACAGGGAGATAGATAGACAACCGTTGCAAATCTAGTTACTGATTCATTTTTTACATCCTGAATTCAGTTGATGCCATCGCAGTTGACGATCCTGTTCTCCCACAAACCTGCGTTCACTGCCCAGGAAAGAGCTCTGCCTTTTTCTCCTTTGGCATTGCACGCTGCCTTGAAGGTTGGGAATCGGGCAGCATGATGGTTTCACACAGATTGGTCAACATGACACCGATGATGCTAGCATGACGCTGATCTTGCCAGCGCATCGTAAACCCAAAGCCAGGACATGTTGCCTGGCACCCCATAGGAGCACAAACCAAAGTAGATCATCTACTTTTTCGCTTTCTTCCTGCTGCTTGCTTTGGGCTGAGCCTCAGTGTCCTCCTTCTCCTTATCCTTGTTCTTCTTGTTGGCCCGCTTGAGTCCACTGAGAATCGAATCAGCAGCAGCCTGCAGGAATCAAGATAAATCACTGTTGACAATGCTATGATCGATATGTGATTCAGAGTTGAATGGCGCTTCCATTAACTGGGTTTGCCAATAGGCATTTCCACCACTAAGTTTGACACAATGGTAAATTAGTTAAACATAAAACAGCAGGTTAAAACAAAACAAATTGTTTTGGGTTTTGGGAAACATTTTGTAACACCGCACCGATGCTTGAGTGAACCAGCTGCGCTCTTTCTCGATCTTACCAAAGCACTTGTTGAAGAACTCATCCTCTTGGACCTGGCTGCTGAGGGCTTGTTGAAGTGTTTTGTAGTACTTCTCCATTTTCTCCGCATACGCCTAGAGCTGAGACGCAAGTTCGCCAGCATAGTTGACTGCGCCCAAGTTCATGCTTTTCTTTCTTGCTGCAGTGCTCTCTGCCAAAATTGCTGCCATGAGGTCAGCAGCCAAGTCCTGCTGGGTCTTGGGCTTCGCCTCTTCACTGCCCTCATTCTTTGGCGCTGGCCTTTTCTTGGGCACTGCTTGCACCCCACCCTCTGCGATGCCATCCAACAAAGCTTTTTGCCCTGCAGCTGCAAGACCACGATCAACCGGCATAGCTCCTGCACGGAACATGCCCTCATTCTCATCCAAAAGAGCTTTGACCATGTCTCTGTCAAGGTTCTCCTTCCCCTCCAAGTTTGCCTGGTTGGTCACTACCTCACGGCGTGTCAACTCCCGAGGTTTTTTCATATAATACATCCTCTCCAAAGGATCATCTGGAAAATCCTCGGAGTTGTAAAAGAGGTTGGAATTAAACCTCGCCTGAATCAACTTCTGGCCCTTCTCTTCCCCGAATTCTTTGATCAAGTCCTTGCCAGATTTGGCAACCCATCCGGAAAGATTTTCATCAGAGGCCTCGTGGGTCCGCTTCAGAATGAGACGGCACTGATCCCAATCTCGGCCTGAGTCAAGCCAAGCATTGAACATGCAGTTCTTGGACTTGGCCACATAGCTGGCCAGATCGACAGGGAAATTCTTGCGGCTTTGGATAGCACGGTTGAAGCTGTCCCACTCTTTCTTGTGGGTGGTACCTAACAGGAATTGAGGAGACCGACAGGATGTGAAAAGAAAGAGAGAAAGGAGAAAGGAAAGGAACAGAACTAGTTTCAACATTGGCAGGTTGAACTGTTGAAGAGTGAGAGCCATGGGTAACATTTGGCAACCCCAACCCCAACCCCAACAAAGACTTATCATCAACAATGGTTTGGGCAGGTTGTGAAAGGAAAGAATTTGATTTGTTTAAGCCCAAGCTGCTGTTGCGTTGAGCTGGAACGAGGGCAAGCTGCTGTGGCTGCTGTGGCTGCTGCTGGCTGCCATTCTCCTTCTGCTCTTCGTCGTCGTCGTCCTCCTCCTCTTCATCATCATCATCGCTCTCCTCATCTGCATCGCCTTCAGACCCACCACTTTCAGCAGAGCTGTCTTCATCACCGCTATCCTCCTCCTCCTCATCGTCATCATCTTCTTCGTTGTCAGTTGCCTCTTTCTGCTCGGTCTTCTCGGCTGTCTTCTGTTTGGACTCCTTGGTCTGCTCCTGCTGTTTGATGAGCAACTGCAACTTCTCCTCGACATCACTGGATTCTTCAGAACCACTCTCCGCTTCCTGCTGCATAGCTTGGAACTGGGCAATCTGCTGCTTCAGGCTTTGTTTGTTGGCTCTCTCCTTTTCAGCCTCCTGTGTCTCAGCAGAAGGCTTTTTCAAAGCTGATGGTCTCGTGGTCACAGGCTCTTTGGGGGTAGCCTTTTTCTTCTTCTTCTTCTCCACTGAAGATGCTGCTGATTTCGTAGTAGAAGTAGGCTTGGGTGTAGGTTTCTTCTGGTTGTCTTTCTTCACCACCTTTGACTTGGCAACAGTCGACCCTTTTTTTGGCTTCCCACTCGCTGTTTCAGGTGGAGACTTCGATGTGATTCTTCGGCTCACCACAGGCTTCTTGGTCTTAGCCATTGGGCCGATCAAAGGAAAGCAGCAAGAACGCGTGAGGCTGCTTTGAGACGAGCGAGATGGGATGGTCATAACATGATAGCTGGATAATGGATCTGGTTTGATAGATTATTATACTTTTGGAAATCTGTGCATTATGATCAATTGGAATGCTCCAAACCGAGCGTTTTTGTTCTCGGTTTCACTATACAAGACGCACGTGATTTGATCCAACCAACACGTGTTTGTTCTCGGGCCCACTATGCAAGACGCATGTGATTTGATCCAACCAACAAGTGTTTGTTCTCGGGCCCAACCATGCAAAACGCATATGATTTCTTCTATAGGCATATGATTGTTCTTGGGTCCAAGAGACATGTGAGAATTCTCGGCTGGGATTCCCATCTGGACATGGTGAACCTACGATGAACCAGGGTCAACATTTCCATTTGATGGTGAATGTGTAATCCAAACACCAAAATTGTTTGTTGATTTTGGTCATTTCTACAAAGCGCATGTTTTCTCGGCAATACGCATATGATTTCTCGACAAAGCGCACGTTTTTTATGTGTCAAACTTGGTTGATTTTTCCTTTTTTTTTGAGAATGGTGGAGAGGGGAAAGTGAATTCCCACGCTGCAGCGGCACCTCTCTTCAGACCACGGTTGGATACCATCTTCAGATCCTGCATGGGGCATTCAGAGCAGCCGCAAATTTGACTTGTTCTCGAGATGGGGCCCCAAGCTTGTTTTTGGGTTCCATACGGGGCCACAAACCTCGACAACAAAACTCCCCAAACTGCTTTTGAGGGCCAGTGTCGGTGATGGACGTAACCATGGATGCCATGGCTGAATTACATGTCGGGGATGAAGGCTACACAGGTACAAAGGAATGTTTGCCTGGGCAACCTACAGCGGTTGATGCCTACAGAAATTCTGAAATTGAAGAAAGCTTTGTAACCTTTCAAACCCCATGTTAAATGCCTTTCTTGTTCTTATTGGGGGACCCCAAAACATTAGAAAAGAACATTTAATGTGGGGGTTGATTCCTAAACCTTGAAGAAGCGACACTGCCCAACATTACTATTGGCCAGCTGGCACCTTTTTTCCCCCCACTTTAGAATGGTTCACAAATGTTTTAGGACGTGGGTATCTCACATCCATCGAACTGAATTAAATTGGCTGTTCATCAATGTTTATTGTGAACAACGTTCATGAACTCAAATCATGAATTGGCATCTCACAGCCCTTCAGCTTTGGAAGCCAAATAGTTCAGCACAGGCATCAGGTTGGCAAGTTTTAGACACTGACTATTGATCGATTTCCTGTGGTCCAACTGGTTCTTAGACGCATCTGCTTGCTTGAGGAACTTGCGAGCCCGCTTCTTCACTGCACGCATGTTTCGAGAACGGATGGTGGATAGTGCCTTGGCAAACCTTGGATGGGCAGCAGGGAGATGGGAACGGTCATGGTGGTGTTGCATCACAAAGCCCATAACAACACGGTGTAGGGGATGTATCCTCCGCAATGACTTAGAAAAGAATGAGATGTTGCTTTCAGGAATTACAACCCCAATGGCCTTCACATATTTTGGTTGAAGAGCTGATCCCCAAAACACTATTTTCCAACAAAAACAACGTTTATTAAAGCTCACCCAGGAACTTTCGAGGGTAAGCCTGGCTACCCTTCAAATCTTTGCCTCCTTTGCATCTAAGTTCGCCAGCCTTGTTACGGTAGCGCACAATCATCTCGGGCTTCTCATCAGACTGTTGATACACAGGAGTAGATCGCTCGGTCAACAAGTCATCGATTTCTTCGTGGCCTTATGCTGTTTGATTGGTGGGTGAGAAATCGTTTCAACAAGATGGCTTTTCAAATTGGTTTAAAGGATTTGTTGGGAACTCACCAGCCAAACCAACACAAGACATGTTGGCCTATACTCGGAAGATTTGCAAGTACATTCAAATACACATATGTACAAACAGCTTTGAGCACAAGTACACCATTGGTTACAAGTACATCATAAACTGAACCAAAACAATAGATATAGAACCATGTGAGTTACAAGCTCCTGAGATACAAAGAAAACAACAACTAGACCAAACAACATAAAGAAAATGGCTCACACGTAATGCACCAAGGGTCTAGACCACAAGTAAGTTGCCTTACGTGTTGCCCCACCGAAGTCTCCCATGGCCATGTATAGTCGTCTTATTGGGATCATAGATAGCATCCTCTGAAATGATGGATGCCTTTCCATCAATGATGATGATGGCTGCTCTAGGGTCCACCAAGCACCTTTGGCACTTGCCAGAAGGCATAAAATGATCACTCGGCTTGTCATGATGTTGGCATCCCGCACCGACTTGTATTCTTGTTTTCCAAGAGGACGGTCGTTGGATCGACCAGTCGATCCTCTGGACCTTAATGGAATCAGCTGGCAGGACTGCAGGACTGTATATGTGGGATAATCGAAATGGTTGTTGGATTGGGGGATCCACTAGAGCTTGATAGTATTTGTGATCTATATAATTGCTGGGAAGAGTTTGTTGAACTGTCATATGCTTGATTCAGCCAAAGTACACCCACACCCAACTGCTGCACACTGGTGCATGGTGGGCACCAGCTCCAACCCCAAGACGAAGTGTGTGGTATATGGCATTGCTGAATCCAGCCGGGGACATGATGTCCTGCGTGTTTGGGTCATCCAAGATTTCGAAGCTCACAGCTGATCGCCCTGCCTTTCAGGGATGATCAATGATTTGAACAACTGGCTATATAGATGTCGAAAAAACATAAGCTTGATTGTCAACCATGATAAATTTGAATGGTTGGCTGCCTACAGCCTAAAACACTTTGCGCCACGCATCAATGCATATTTGTGTGAAGACGTGTTGGCTTGGGTGTGTGTACCATGTATGCTGGTATGTATGATGCATGAACAAGTGATGAGAATACTCTTTGCAATGTTTGTAATTTGTTTGATTACGAAGGAGGCTACACATATGTATACACGTTTGTTTACATGTTTGGCTGCATGCTTTTGCGCTAACGTACATGTGTGGTCATACCCATGAAAGAAGAATCTGGAATGGCTACATGCCTACCATGTGTAAGCATCTTATTTCTTTCCATGACGCCACGCACTTTGCCTGGCGCTCTGCCGCTGTGACCACCTTGCACCCAGCAAAGGTTTCCAGGTGGTCGATGGGTGACCAATCCAGGTCTGGCACCGCAAAACAAAGGGATGCCAGCAGCGCAAGTACCTTACAGTTTCAATGGTTTCCCATGTTCCACCCTGTAATTAAATTTAAATGATGGTATTTCGGGTATTTTGGGGAACCTCCTTTCTTAAGTGGTTGGTAACCAAAACCAATTTGGCAATGGTGGGATAGCCTTGGGCCCTGGTAACCCCATCACAACACATGTAAACATTGTTTGGCAATGGAAACGTGTAAACTTTCCAGACCCCTTACTGTAAATCAATTGCTCCAGAAACATAGTTTTTTTGGGAGGGGTGGCCCATATTTTGCCCACTGAGGAGAATTTTGCTGAGCAACTGCTGGCGCCATCAACTGGCGCAATCCTTTCATCACTCTGGACTGCTGCTTGGCTTGGATGGATCGTGGCCGCTTGGATTTACCCGTGCGGTCTTCTCGAAACGGCATGACGGGTTGGCAACGCTTACCCATGATCGCAAGGCAATCAATCCAACTGGTTTTGGACTACGGCTGCAATGTTTTGCCTTGGGCCCCAAAAAGCTATCGCATGGTGAGCGATGAAATGGAGTTTGAGGCAGCAAATTGATCTTATAATGGTACGCCACTAGATTTCCAAATTTGACTATACATACATATGAGATCTATCCCAGATACTGAACGTATTGCAAATAGTGAAGGAGCCAGCGATCCAAAGATTGCCAGGATATCCAGCTGGATTTGCTCTCATCCCCTGTCAGCCAGAAACAGTCCTTATGGCCACGGTCGTAGTGGCACTCAAAAGCTCCTGGAATCAGCGGTTTGCTTTAGTTTGCAAAAGGTGTAATCATCTTGGGGCAAGGGTGATAATGATAAGGGAAAACGATCCTCAATGAGACACAATTTCAAAACATCAAATGATAGCATGATAGCACTTACACGTTTCAATGGCAGATATGGCGCATGGGCTAGATCAACATACAGCATCGCAGCATCAACTGAGGAGATGCTATATCAACGTCTTGGCTCGGCTTCCTGCACTGCATCCCGCTGTTGTCCTGCGCAGCTTTGCAACCGCGCATCGTGGCAGCATGGGCAAACCTGCGTGGGCAATCTGGAGGGGCCTGTGAACTCAACCCAGAACCCAATGGGAAGTCTGAGGGGCTAAAGAATCATGATGCTCTTTGGGAAACAAAATATGATGCGCAACAAGTAAGCATAAGTGTACCCAACTATTCCACTTCACTCCTATGAATGGGTTGTCAGGGATTCAGCTACGTAATTCATCTCTTCGTGTTTGTTCAAGCTTGTTGGTGTTTTTCCAGCAGCATCTTGTCCACAACCTGGTGCAAGTTGAGTTCATTTGTTTTCAGCTGCCGCATCGCTTTCGATAGTACTGCGCCAACATTCTTCGATCAACACCCATGACCATGTAAATGGTTTTCATGGATGGACCCCTAACCCCAACGTGATATCTATGCACCAGCACTTGTGCATGGTGAGATCACCCAGTAGAAAGATGATAGCAGTTTCTATATTGCTCTAGCTCATCACTCAGCCTCACTTTCAGCAAAGCCAGCCCGCAATGTTGCCAGATTCCATGCTGCCACCGGTCCACCATTGGAAGACCACGTGATTTGACCTGTCTGGGCAGTACCTGGATCGGCATTCTCTGCCACCCTCTTCACCACGTAAGCACGCTTGTTGCACAAGACTTCCACAGCCTAAGTAACGGGCGAGATACACTTGTGGAACTACGCCAAGGTCACAGCAATGAAACATGAACAAAAAAAAGGTTAGAACTTAGAGAAAGATAGGGAATGCCATTTCAAATTCAGCCATCAAAATCTACAGCAACAATTTTCCATTAGTTACAGTTGAGGGGCGGCATTGGTCACTGGACACACCACCGTGTAGCCATGAGCCCCTTTGTTGACTTTCTTCGAGGATGGAAATGCATAGATTGGGATTCCAAGCTCATGCAAATTGTATGACTTCCAGTTCCCGTGGATTCTGACATTCTGAGGCGGCTCTTCAGCAGCAACAGCAGCTTCATGGTCATGCTTGGCCTTCTTGACGGAGGCCGCCTCGGAAGCCTTGGACTTTCGCTTGGCAGTCTTTTCAACCTTGGCCGGTGCACGGTTGAACTTGTGATGGGCTGGAGTTGAAACTCTTTAACATGTTGTTGGTATATTGTGGCAAATGGTTGAACCCCATGAAACCCCATTGAATCCCATAAACCCAGAGAAGGTAAAAAGAAAGGTAGCTGGAAGGTCTTTAGTTATTTTCAAAGGGTGATTCGAGCACAGTACGATTGCTATTGCATGCAACGTATCGCTGTAACATCCAAACAACACTTGTCATGTCATATGTCTACCCATTCAGAAGTAAGCAAAGGAACATCTTGATTTCCGGGGACATCAGCTTCATCATAATCCTTCATGTTGCCAAAGTCAAGTGGGGCAGGGATTGATTTCTTGGAAATCACCAGCCCTTCCCCCGCAGAGCCGTTGCAGAGCGCTGGCACTTCCACGTTGTCCTGCGGTAACGGCTGTAGGACTGTTGCCAGTTGGGATCCATGAGCCAAGAATCCAAAAAGTATTCCAACCATATCATTGCCAGCTATTCCCCCATTGCTGCTCCAGTCAACTAGCATGCTTGGGAATGCCAATCCTGTGTGACAATGTTTTGTTCCTGAATCTCCTCCAAACATGAATTGCATTTTTCTGGTCATCTAAATCATCTATAATCTATAGTTTCTAGGGTGCCCAGATTCTTGCTTAGTTCTGCATGGTCATGTTCATGTTGGCGCTCTCTCTCTCTCTCTCTCTCAATGGGCAGCGATGGTCCTGTCTGGCAGGCGTCGGCACTGGTCTCGAAGAAGACGCCTAGCAATTGGATGATGGATTGGAAAGAAAAAAGAATGACCAAGCTGATGGCACGCACCAGCTGCCCATGACAGCTCGAGGGTGGAGTAGTAGGAATAGTTTACATGAAAAAGG
The DNA here is from genome assembly GCA_009767595.1 of Symbiodinium kawagutii. Lineage (NCBI taxonomy): Eukaryota > Dinophyceae > Suessiales > Symbiodiniaceae > Symbiodinium > Symbiodinium kawagutii. The sequence continues at coordinate 33,474 of VSDK01014164.1, forward strand.
CGGGCTGCTTAGTTGTATAGTTGTACCAACTGCTAAGTGCACCTGCTACGAAACCAGTTCACCTTTTACGCTTCTAGTCCTTTACCATCCTATACCGTGCAAATGGTTGACATGAAAAATTGCAATGAGATACACATTTGATGGGTCTGGAACGCACTGCTTGGAATACCCTGGCCTGACCCAAAGCAGCATCACGCCATGCTTCCCAATCATAGCGGGTGCAGAGGGTAGCTGTGAGATCACAATGACCAAGCTGCCAGTACTGGCGGATGCAATGGGTGACATAGCTCCCAAAGTAGGCATGCCTGATGTGGCGCAATGCAATTCAACTCGAAAAGTAGTACATCGTATCTTGCATCCCCAGGCTTTTCTTGGTAGCGGAGCCCAGGAAACCATACAGAACCAACGAAAAACATATCAACGATGAGCCCAGTTACGTCACATCTTCTTTGAAAAATGTGCCCTTGAACTCACCCTTCTTCGCCGGCTTACCATCCACAAGCCATTCATACAGAGTGGAACATGGAACAACTTTCTTCCCAGTGTGCTCCAACCCGTTGAACAAGCTGTATGCGCTGCCCATCCAAGCCCCTTCGCGCTGACTGTCAGGCAGCGGCGCTTTCTCGCAGGACTCTTCCGAAGAGCTCTCATCAGGCACCGCACCTGCCTCATCATGATGAGCAGCAGCTGGACTGCCAACATTGGAATCCCCTTCATCAGAATCATCAGACTCGGTGCGAGGGGCCTCACCATCAGACCCCTTGCCTGGAAGACGGAGCGTGGTTCCTGAAAAGAAGCTCTCACCATCAGCAACCTCAACTTCTGGGTCTACGGTTGGCTCTTCTTCTTCACCATCTTCTCCTTCCTCGGGCTCTGAATCCGGGCCCTCTGCGCCAAAATCTTCAGGGTCTGAAGGATCCCCTGGCGACGAAGCCTTGCTGCCCCTCGAAGGGGATGGCCTCAGCAAACTTTTCAAATGCGTCACATTTGGATGGTGGCCTTTGGGGCTTGACCTCCATAAGGCCCTCAAGCCTCCAACCAATTGCTTCAGCTTCACACCTTCGTCCGCTGCCAGCTGCAGCGTCGCTTTGTTTCCACGGAGGAGCTTTCCCTGGAAAAGCGCATCCATTCGCAAGAAAACATCGGTAAGGAAGTAGCCTGAAGGTACCTGAAGAGCTGGCTCAGGCCATGGAACTATGCATGGAGGGGCTGAAAGAAAACAACCCTTTAAGGAAAACCCATGCCCAACATATCTTGTTAATCTAGGCACTCTGTCAGGGATGTGCTGGAGGACTGGCAGCAACAGGTGGTAGTTCATGGCCACCTCCGCGGAGCTGGGTCTACTCAAGGCACTGTCAAGCTTGACAATGTCGCCGCCTTTCCAGTCACCACTGGTTACCATGTTGTGAGCGTAGACCGGCAAATGGGCAATCATGTTATTAGCCACTGCGTCCACATCTGCAAAGGTCCAGCTAATCTTCCCAGGGCCTTGGCCAGTCTGAACTCGCATGGACATTTACCACAAGATGTGTTGGCAAGATTAATGGCCAGCCATTTTGCAGGCCCAACAAAATGTGCACCCGTAACTTCCACCGAGCCTGGTAACCATGTAGCCCTTCAAAAACATTTGTGGAAAGATCAATGCCGCTGAAGGCTCAAAGAGGAATCATGACATGAACAGAAAGATTTTCTACCAAATCACTGGCCCAAATACGAAAAAACACTTCATAGCACGAGCGCACGGGTCAAGGTCAAAATTCCTATAGTGGCCGAATCGCGTGAAAGATGATGATGTCACTGCTGAGATGAAAGCGGGTCATGAATGGCGAAACACCCACCCCCCACATTTGAAAGCAAGGGACGGCAAGAGCGCCAACGTTGCTGCGCAGCACGCACAGGCTCTTGACCAAGCCATGCCGCAGGAGCAGCCTGGGGACGTGGCTGCACATCCTCGGCCCCCTCTGCGTTGCGAGGCACAAGCGCCATTGCTGCCAACTGAGAAGGTTGAGACACACGCTAAAGCAAAAAAAGTGTCTGCAGGGTCAGCGGCTAACTGGCATCCACACGCGTGAGCTCTCGACCCTGCAGCTCCCCAAACAAACGGCTGAAGCAGCAGGCAGCAGGTGGGCGCACCTCGGGAAAAACCCTGTGTCCCCGGGCTGCAGTTGCCAAGGTGCCAAAATGGCTGCCACGCGCGAGGCATGCAGCTTTCTGATTCACACAGAGCATGCATCAGCGGTTGATGCTTGGATGAAACCCTCAAAAAGTTGGCCCCGCATATGCCCAAAGGACAATTTCTAGTAAAATGTTCTAGCCCCAAAAAAACATACACAAGTATCTATTGAAAAAACTATATATATGTAATTGTTTCTCGCCCATGGTGGTGCTCAGCGCCAAAAGTCTCTTGTCTAGAACCTGTTTTTCTATGCAGCAGATGCTAGAAATGCTTGTGCAACGCACATGCATGCTATGTAGATTCTTGACTGGTTTCTCTTCCAACAAAAGGCATGTGATTCAACAAACAACACCATAACTTGTTGTTTGGATCTCCGATGCGCAAAAGAGACTGTTGGAGCCTGATGGTACTCCTAGCCAAAAACGAGCACTACAACGCGTACACGGCTGACGTAGAGTGTGCGTTCTTTCACGCGCCAGAACCAGACGCGTGTGTTGTTGAGCCACCTCCGGAGTGGTTGGCTGAGCACCCAGGTGTTGACTGGGTTTGGGTCCTCGAGAAGCAGTTGTACGGTCGCCAGAAAGCGCCGCGACTGTTTGGTGACTTTGCAAGTGACATCATTACTGCCAAGGCTGGATTTGCCAGGTGCCAAGAAGTGCCTCACATCTATCACCATGTCGAGGAACAGGTGACGTTGGAGGTGCACGTAGATGACTTCTACGCGGTAGGCCCTGGAAACGCCGCTGGCAGATTGCTGAAAGAGATTGCAAAGCACATGACCATGATTATCGAGGGTCCCTACAACCTCGAATATCCGGAGTTTGTGCACCTCAAGCGCAAAAGGACCATCACCAAGGAAGGTGTTTGGATTCAGGGGTCTGGGAACCACCTGAAGAAACTACTGGAGTTGTGCGGGCTGGACGAGACATCCAAACCGCGCGACACACCAATGACCAAAGAAGTCGCTACACTTGAGCCCACGCAGGCCTTTGGAGGGCGACGATATCCGCCGCTACCGTGCGATTGTGGGCGTGCTTATGTACGTCTCTACAGATCGCCCTGACGTGCAATATGCCGTCAATGAGCTGGCTATGTGCATGGCATCACCAACAGCCAGGGCGCTGGAAGGAGCCAAGCACCTGACGCGTTACCTTCTGGGGACACGTCATATGGCCCTGCTGTTCACGCGCGCATTGGAAAATTGCGACGACGTGGTGGTGATGACCGACAGCGATTGGGCAAAGGATCCTCAGACCAGGAGGTCGAGGAGTGCAGCCCATGTCTATGTGGGTGATTGTTTGCTGTATTCATTCACCCGGAGGCAATCAGTCATTGCCCAAAGCAGTGGCGAGGCAGAACTCTACGCCACGGCTGCTGGAGTCAGTGAAGGGATTTTGCTGCGCAAGGTCCTGGCCTTTACTGGAATGGTGCTCGGACTGCGCACCCTATCCGACTCTGCGGCCAACAACGCCATGACGCACCGCCTTGGAGTGGGGCGAGTGCGACACCTGGAAGTCAAGGTACTATGGCTTCAACAAATGGTCTACAAAGGCCTCCTGACCATGACATGGCAGGCAGGAAAGGACAACAACAGTGACCTCGGAACCAAGGTCCTGACCAAACAACGCTTCCAAGACTTGGTCCACAGCTCTGGACTACGAGTCAAAAAAGGAGCGGTGAATGTGGTGAAAGCCTGGGAAACGGGCCGAATTTCACCAGCGCAGGCGGGGCAGCTTCTGTCCGTGGTGACGATGCTTACCCAGCTTGCCGGCGTCACTGGCCACGAGACTGGTGACGACGCATCCGCTGGCATCAGCCCACTGTGGTTGATCATGGGGTTGGTATACCTCGTCGGTGTGCTGACCGGATGGGCATTGACAAGGTGCCTGTCAAAGAAATCCAAAGGTGTGAGTCTCGAACACCTGAGACTCTACGAAGCACCGAGCAGCAAGGTGCTACACCTGGATGTCGACTGCCGACATCTGAAGAAGAGTATTGGACTGAAGTCCAAGGATCTGTGCAAGACATGCGCAGAGAAGTTTCACCTGAAGGAGACTTGAGAGGGGGCTTGAGCGTGGCAACGGTACAGTGGTGATAAGCAGCGTAACTGCATCACCAGGCGGGGTGTTGAGCTTTGATATAAAACTCTTCACCTTGTGCCACTTGTATATAGTCATCTAGGCATGCTACCTGCAGCCCCTTTGGACCAAGCAGAAAAAGAGAGCCCAACGCTAGCTGTGCCGCTTGACAACTAACGACCGACCAGCTACTTCAAAATGAGAGACAATAACAAGAAGTGCATATGGCTCACAAATCAAACCACGCAATCGCCAGGCTGTATGGTTGTTTCTCTTGTATTGGATACCCGCACATGCAGCATTGTCAATGAGGCGCGATTGTTCAAACCGTACTGACTATATTTACGAAGCTTACATACCATAGTGGTGATATACTGTAGATTATGCCAGAGTCTTAATAGACCGCTTTTCACGCCATGGTGTTCAACACAGATGCTTTAAAAACCAAACAGAAGTGCTTTCTCGAACGTGAGAATTGCGTTACTAGCCATGATTCACCAGAAGTACACATTTATTAAGCAGTAAGAATTTGATGAACCATCACTTTAACCACTCTTAAGCAGTAAAGGTCTCGAATTTTGCCGCACCTTTTTGGATGAGTCCAGCGAGGCAAAGATCTGTGCACTGTGGACTTATCCCCGGAAACTTTGAAGACTCGCTTCAACATCGAGGAAGAGGAGCGCAGGGATGTCGAGGCATCTGCCGTGGGGGTTACCCCGAAGCATTCTGAACAAACCTAGGCCAAGCCTATCCAACCCTATATATGCACTCCACAAGTCAAACCTCCGTTAGGATCTATCAATCTATCTATCACTCTCTACATTTGAATATATGTGTACCATGCAGATACATCAATGATATGTACAGATACATCAATGACATATACATGTACACACGACGTCATATTTTTTTGTACACACGAATGCCATCCCCGCGTACCCAAGGCTTATGTACATTGTCTCTTTGCAGATTATCAACCTTGCCTCACCTCTGAAACCAAAATAACGATGTGGGGGTATCCACTCTTTCGCGTTTTTGCCAAATTTTTTAGCCGCCTGCTTGAAAAGTATGGTTTGCGGCAAACTGCCCATCAGAACCAGAACTATATACATGAGCTGCATGGGTTCTAAAACACTGTTCTCCTAGTTTTTCCTAAGCCAAGCCTTCCAAGCATCTCACCATATCCAGCTCCAGGACATCACCATGGAAGGGATCGCGCCGAAGCGCCAGCTGATGGACTTCCGGCATCTACCGGTGAAGTGGCAGAATCCCTTCCAGTACAGCTTCGACCGCGAGGCTCGGAGCGTGTCCACCAGCGTTGGTCATCCCAGGGCCGGTTGGAGCTTCATGATGTATCAGTGCTGTCCTTGTCCCAATTTACACGAGAGCTGTATCATGTTGTATCCAACATGAGCTGTTGCTGTCTTGGCCATGAACTAGTGGCACTTCCTCCGAAAACTATGGCTTCATCAAATGCAAATTGCCATGACCCAGCTGATATCTGACATACCTCACTAGGAAGCACGGGTCCTGCTGCATAGGTGAAGACGTACAGTGAAGAACTGGCACTTCGAATTTTGTACATGAGCCTCGGCAGAGGTTGAGAATGGCTCAACTCTTACTTTGGATGTTTCTCAAGCCATAGGGACCCCCATATTGGCTGGGGTTTTTTTTTAAATAATGCTTACCAACAGCATATAGGAGAATGAGTTACCAGCAGCATAGAGAATGTCTTTAAACAGCTTGTCAATCTTTGAAGACTGTGGTGTGGATGATCTTGTACCAACCGTGAATTGGTGGTATGATTTGACCATCCTCTTCGAGCTGGTGCTAGGAATGGAAAATTAGTTTGCCAAAAAAGACCGATCCTCCCAAGCTGATCAACAGTTTAACTGATCAAGTAGGTACTTTAACTGCTCTTTTAAGTAGTCCTGCTCAATGGTCAAGCGTTTGTTCATTGACTTGCCCACTACGTAGTACGTACTCTCAAAGCTGTTTCCTGACCAAGCAGCTTCGCCCTGCAACGTCGTGTTGTCGATCCTTGTGGGTGCATCGGGGTCAAGTCCAGGGTGGTTATCATCTTCGCGGGAAACCCCCCTGGGAATCTCGTTGCGAGACAATGTTCAGCAAGCATCACCCACGAATAAGCATTGAATTTCTATAGCAACCATCGGCAGTAGCCATCAAGGTGAAATCCAATAGATAACCATGACGGGATCGATTAATTTCATCAATCATTGGTGATTGAATGGCGCGGTCAACCCCCAAGATGGAACGATGCAAGAAGGGCAACCCCGGTGGTGATTCTGCAGCAACCTAGGAACACCCGGCAACGATTATACCCAAGTCGCAGCCTTGAGATCAAGGTATCATGACCTCCAAAGGTGATTATCATAAGCTCCATCCGTGAATATGGGTGTTTCTTAAAAATTGGGAACCCCAAAAGTGGTTGGTTTATTGCTAAGAACCCTTCATATTGGATGATTTGGGGGACCCCCATTTAAAAAGAAAACAGCATGTGTCCTCCAAGAATCACAGAATCACCACGACTTTGATACACCTCCAGTGGTTGGCCGGTCCATCTCCACGTTTCGTCCAGGTTTCATGTGTATCCTCGGGCCTTCAATACCTACGTGGCGGGGAGAGATGCTTCGCCACACGACTGGCACGACCAACTGGCGAATTTCAATCTGGTGGCCCGGGTCTTCATCGTGAACGCCATTCGCCCCTCGGAGTCGAGGAAGGTCGTTGGGTGGGCTGACGAGGTGAGCTGGTGATCCGGATGAGTTTGCAGCGGTATCTACCAGCGCAGTTGAAAGGGTGAAGTACTCGTAACAGGCACAAAGAAACGATGATCTTCTGGCATGGCAGATTCCATGCTGAGCACGGCAGAGCTATGAGCCTATCCGTTGGGCCACCCCAAAAAGTTGATGGCTGATGCAGTCCCTGTCTCAGTCCACAGGCCTTCTATGGGTGTGTCACGGGCGAAGACGCATCTGGTGCAATGCTTCATGAACCACTTCTACTATCGGCAAGTGGGATGCACCACAAGTAGTGGAGGAGTTACGACTTGCTAGCCATGGTCAGTTTAGGGTTCCAACCTACCTTGTGGGCTAATTGCCAGGGTTGTATCCCACTTATATCACAACCTGACAGGTAAGGGCTATGGCTACCACGGTTATATCCCATAGTTGAACACTAACCATGGTCCGTTCAGGGTTGGTTCACCTACCTCATAGGGCTATGGCTACCACGGTCCCCAGGGAGCAACTCCGAAGTAGTTGGATGCAGCGGCACAAGGCAACCTCCGGCTACATAAGACACAGGACCCGGCACTGGGAGCTCGTGAACCCAGGGCAACCGTTCAGGCTGAAAAGGATGGGGCTTCATTAGGGGTTAGAGGTGCAAATGCTGGGAAAAAGCAGGGTTAACATGGGTTAACAGGTTATTATATACAGGTTAATACAGGTTATATAGCATGTGAACCAAGGAAAGAAACCCGCATGAGCCAATTTGTATCTTTGTGCCATATATGTCGTATGTATAAATAAGTGTATCTTGGATACAAATGTCTTGGTCAGAACATCCCAGAGTCAAAGAGATTGTTCTTTAGCATGGCTGTTTTCTTTGGAAGAAGACATAATTAACCAGTGTAAACTGTACCAGATCATTGGTTGCTGCTTTGTTGGTTATTTGTCCCATTACAAACGTGCTTGTTGACCATGATCCATCATCAACCATGATAAATCGACATAACGACTCATGTCCATGATATAAAATAGTCATTTGCTATGCTTAGCCATGCCCTGGTTGCCGTTCCCCCCAACCCATGGGCGAACCCAACTCAGCACAGTGGCAGGACGCGCTGTCAGTGTGGTTTGGCCGGGCTGCGCTGGGACAAAACATTGAGGACAACGGCGGACAGCCGGAGGATGATGGACTGGGGCAGGGCTTCAGGTGGTTAATGGTGATTAATGCTGATGAATCTGGTTCTGGTTGGATAATGGTTATGCTTGGTCAATGGTTATGGTTGACTAGTGGTGATTGATGGCTTCATCCTTGGCTTAGGCTTTATTATGTTGCTACAGACCTGGGCCTCAAGACTTCGGGTGAAGCCATGGTAATGGTGATTAAAGCTGAGTAGTGCTGGATTTATGCTGATGAATCACGGTCAATGCTGATTACTGAAGGTCAGTGGCGGTTTCTGGTGGTTCAAACTTGGAGTTATGGTTTGGCATTCATGAGCCGAACAGTCCATATTTTTTGGTGGGTTGGATCATCAAACTGGTCGGTCTTTTCATAGCCTACGGGCAATGTGTTGATTCTTCTGGGCCAATCACAGCTGCATGGCAAGGGTTTAGGGGTTGCTTATAGCCACTGATTTTGATATCATACAGTGGTGATATCACCACTCTACGAAAGGTTGCATAGATTTGCCTTTGTAACATTGGTATATCGATCTTCAAATGTTGGCAAATGCAAAACATGCGTCTAACGCATAGCCATAGAAACGCATCATGGAAACGTTGGACGGTTGGAGCTGCCCATACCAACAAAGCCTGGTCCAACGACACCTTGGACCTGTTTGAGTGCTTCGATGTATTCTCAAGTGTCACTACTGATGGTGCCCAAAAGTATTGTGGTTGTCGATATTTAATACAAAAAATGATATTTGATGTAGCCTCCTCTCAACTTTTTACTTGTATCCAAGAATGTATCATCAGTTCGGCATGTGTCTTGTCTTCATTTGTTGTACCCATGCTTAGTAGTGACTCCAGGGGACATCTAAGTTTCGGTCAGTTGTCGTATGGTGGTTGCTGAAATTATCATGACTCGATCCTGAACAATAGAACTGCAAGAATTGCTTGGTATTGGCTGCTGTACACCGCGATTACACCAAAACACTTGGGGTTTTCCCATCAACCAAAATGCGTACTAAGGTCAATCACACTACCCTGCATTGGTTGCTTATATCCGCTTTTTTGGTCATTTGTTGTTACTTCGCTGTTCTACAACCATAATTAATGACCAACCTTGTTATTCAACCATTATTGACCATGATCAAGCACTAACTAACCTTGTTCTTCAACCTTTGCACCACTTGGTTTGACACAGATAAACTCAGCCTCAGGATACCCGTCGAGAGATTCTGCGAATTCTGAATTCTGCGGTGCATGTAATGGACAGCGCGGAGCCGCTTGGTAACGGGTGGATGGGCCTTTGGGTGCTGTTTGACCACGGTACATAGTGGTGAACACCTTTGTTCACCAAGGTTGCCCTTAGTAATAGTAGCAACTACTAGAAAGATATCAAGGTGAGTAGCAGTTACAACCTGATTGAGTGTTAGTAGGAGAGATATCAAGGTGGGTAGTAGCAGTTGGTACCAACAACGATAGTACATAGTTGTAGCTAAGCAATATCTGATATCCAACACTTAGCTGTTACTATCAAGATTTTGATTGGGACGTATTAATGAGCTCAAGAATGCTACGTCGCTCAAGAAGAATTGGGGAGCCAGCAATGGCCCTTTCGCCATCTCTGACAGGAGAGTTACGGAGCTGGTGGGACACTGCTCCCCCGGAGGGACAGCGGCGATCCGAGGTTCATGTACAATCACACTGCTTGCGACGAGAACACCTTTGCGTTTGTTTTTCCTTCAGGAAGTGATGGTGTTCCTGAACTGGAAGGTAGTTTCAGAAAGAATCAGAAGGGACAATATGTCATCTACGTTTCTCGGCTCTGCGGAACTGGTGGACAAACTGGAGAGAAGCAAATAGAATTTTCCAAACTACTGTTGGCAGCGAACCGAAATGGTGAAATCCCTGGCTGGGTAAACGTTGGTAGATTCTGTCGGGGGGAAGTGGCTGGCATCGGACAGTAGCGAATTGGTCGTTTGGGCGGCAACCACTCGAATTCTTTGAAGAGGTGTAAGCATCACAGACATCACCCGACGCTGGTGCAAATGACAGCATTGTAGCCCAATGTTGGTTTCGTAAAGCAGCTTTAGTTGGTTAGATACTGAATTCTTCCAGGTTTCATGCAGGACTTGGGCAATACTCACTGCTCGCACCAAAAACGGTACCACCCAAGTCACATGCTATACAACAGGTATTGTTTGAACCATCCGAAGCATCAGGATTGTACCAAAATCAGAAACCACCCAAGTCACCTCTATGATCAGTATAAGTTTTACCACTTCAACCCTAATTCGGTGTAGCAACAAACAAAATCTCAGTGATTGGTTGATGCTAGCAGAGCATCTTACACCAGCTAAGAATCTGGATGATACAGAAATAGACCACCTAGCCATCTATTGACCATTTTTATCCACTTTTTTAAAATCGTCACCATTTGATCAAAAGTATCTATGGACCATCTATGGATTACTCGATGATTAAACCACTATAAACCATCTTTAACCGCTATTAAGTACAATTAATCAACTATCAATCATCCATCCATTGATTATCTGACTATTCACCATCTATAAACCACCACAGGCATGACCAGGAACACATCCACCCGGGCCCTGTGACATTTGAGCTGAGTCGACATTCACGAGCCGTTCCCAGGTTTGTCCGCTGACCGTCTATGCGGAATCCATGGGGCTGCTGAGTGAAGCAGTGCAGACCATGGTGCCTGTGGCCGTGGTGAGGGAGAAGTGTAGGGCAGATGATGATGGTTTAGAGTAATTATAATGATAATGATGCAGAATGGAGGCAAAATATGGGGAAAATGATGATGTTCTTAGTGGTTAAGTGTAGGGATAATGATGGTTGATAATGGTTAGATACAGGGATCATGATTGGTATTTCATAGTGAACAGTACTTAATAGTTAATAATTAATGGCACAATGATGGATGGCTCGGAGTGAGTGATAGCCTGATGATGGTCAACTGTGGTTAGAAAACAGTAAGCGATTTCCCACTGATCCACTGATGGGAGTGGGAGAAGGGTAGATCGAAACTCTGGCACTTCATCATGGGTTTTGATGATTATGAACGGTGCTTGATACCGGATATTGGTTGAGATCTGTGAATGTTGAGGAGTACTGGTGAATCATGGGTCATGTGATGAATTACTAACCGTTATTACTAACCCACCTGGCTGTGGGTCAGTTCACCCTGTACCCTTGGTTCCCCTAGCATTCACCAGCTCTCTTTCTCTATGAAATTCTTTGTGAACTTATCCCTCATAAAATTGGTTGGTTAAAGCCTGACCCAGGTCGCTACCTTAAAATCCTATGGTTGACAAATGGTTGAGATTGACCCTCTTGATTGTTCACAAATGGTTGGTTGACTTAACCAAGTATGGTTGTTCACAAAAGGTTTGGTTGCCTCTTAGCTGGTTGTTTTTCCCAGTGAATTGCATACTTTTTCATGACAGGGTGCCTGTTCGCACCATCAACCAGCTGCGGGTGTGGAGGTGCATGAGTCATCTCACCACGAGTTCGCCTACACGGACGATGTCTACTCCTGTGGCCGCAGCCAATACCTGTGGCTGTTGTCCGATGGCCTTCTGGGCCTCAATGGTCACTAGCAAAGCAGAGGGCGGGCCGGGCCGGGGCCGCGTGGCGTTGGGCAACGGCGTTGGTTCATGGTGATTTTTGATAGGTAATGATGGTTAATGATGGTCATAAGTAGTGGCTATAACTTCGCATATGTATGTTATGTATAAATATTATACCTATCTATCTATATTTATACATATCTATTTACATGTTATTTTTGTTTTTTTAATATTTGGATCTTTACATATAAATGTACACATATATGCATGTAGGTATGGAAGCGAAGCTCTCCCAAATCCACCGGGTGCTGATCATGTTGGGGCACGGGTGGTTCGCAGAGCTTGGACCTGTGAGTAGATCGGCACGGCGGGGCCGAACTGAACAGGGGAATAGCATGGAAGAGCTGCAATGGGGATCCATAATAGTGATGAGGCTATGGGTCAATATTAAGCAACCAACAATAAGAAGGGAAAACGAGCTGGTTAATGATAGGGAAGCAGGGGTACGGGGTTTTGAGCCATAGCCATGATGGTTCAGAACCAAATAGTGTGGTTTACGAACAAACATTACGGTATGGTATCACATGCAACCAGCATTTGGTTGTTGTTGGTTCTTAATCCCTATAATCCCTTAAATGATGGTTCAACAACCAAATGATATGGTTCATTGCAGGGATTAAGAACCAACAACACTCAACAACAATGTTGGATCCATAGATCAACCCTTCTATATATCTGGGATATATCAGCAGCTACTGTGCAGGTAAGCTGGGGTGGTTTACGATTTTGTGGATCTACCATGAGTGTAGAATTTGATGGTGGACATTGATACCTAAATCAATTCTTTGATATACACATTGATAGAATATCAAAGTTGTCAGTGTGTAATTCTTGGCTGTCCAAATACCAGCATTGATAGAACATCAGGTTCTGATACTAGCTGATTATTCCGAGCTGATGTATACCTACTGGAAATGAACTGATGTTGTTATGCAATTTACAGCTGTTCCCATAGTAGCCAAAACGTTTCTGAGATTATCCCTACAATCTGTTGATTATTTCTGTTGATTATGACCTTATTTCTCACCAAGCTGAGCGTTGTCAAGCTGATGTTGCTTGGGATAGACTCAATTGATGGCAGCCCAAGGAGGAATGCCTGGATCCTGGTTGGTTCACTGTGGCAAGCCATGGTTGACATCGAATAGGAATGATGGAGTAATGGTTGATATGGTGTTTCATCATGGTCGGCAGTGGCGAATTATGCTCAAATATCGTCATGGTTAAGTAGCCAACATGGTCAGTCTTTTCGAGGGCTAGCTGTTCATGTTTCCAGCTTTGGGCTTTGGTTGCCGCCGTTTTGGCGAAACTCATGGCACCATTCACCATTCACTCAACAGCAGTCCTCAACGTCCTAGCAGGTACCGTCGGATGAACCTGTTCTGTCCGCGACCGAGGTTCCCAGTGTTCGGGGTCCTTGAAACCTCGCTACAGCATCGGGGGAATGAGTTGCAACGTGCCCGGCCACGAGATTCTGCAGCTCTCCAACTGGACAAGGACTGAATCGATCCGAGTGGTATCCCACTCGTGGTCGACCTGGGGTTGAGCACGGATCCGAGAGGTTGAGATCTCGTGGTCGACCTGTGAGCCATGATCAACCAGAAGTAGTCAACCAGTTTTGAGCATTTTTTGCCATTGTCAATCATTTTGAGCCATGATTTTAAGCAAATAAGCATGATTTGTCACTATTATGAACCATTCATTACTAGGCATCATTAGGATTATGTAAAACTGTTTCATGTCAACCATTACATTTGATTATGCGATACTATCATTACCATTCTAGATAACTAGTGGGGAAGCTTATACTCGCAATCGCAATATGAACAGCAGCCAAAAGACAGGTTGCGCCATGGACCCTTGTAGTAGGCAACAATCATCATGAAGCTAATCAGCATGGAACTGCTACAGTTCGACTATAGGGCCATGTGGCTACATCCATCACAGGTCCCCCATGGCAGGTTTCATGGGACGGCGACTTGTTTCCCCACTTAGTAAGTGGTCACTAATCATGGTTATAGGGGCTAGTTCAGCTACCTGTTCAGCTACCTTATGGGGTTCAGAACCCTGGGTGAACTAACCCTGGGCACTGCACATCCAGTCACAGTACCCACCGCTCCAGGCAACAGTACGAGTTGGGCTTGTGGAATGAGCCCCACTGCCCTGCCAACATGGCACCCCTCACGACGCCGGACGAGTGTCGGATCGCCTCCATTTGGCTGGGACTGGACTTTCGGAAGGCGCTCGGCGAGGTGAGCTGATGGTGGTGACGTAATGACGGGGTTTGACCAATCAAGGGCCGCCCCCTCAACAAACAAGATGAAGCCCACGAACCCGAATGCTCACACTCTTGGTCGGATTCTCTTGGTAAGAAACTCTTCGTGAGACACTCTTGGTGGGACACACTTGGTGAGACACTCTTGGTGGGACACTCTTGGGAAGACACTCTTGGGAAGACACTCTGAGTAAGACACTCTTG
>VSDK01014164.1:59193-70054 GCA_009767595.1 Symbiodinium kawagutii
CCGTCAGGAGGCCAGCCAAGGGAACTGGCGGCAGCACCGCCGTAGAGTCCGTAGAGCCTAGTGAAGGTGCTGAGGAGGACAAGGTAGCCAAGTTCAGGGCAACCGCTCGCCTCGTTGGAGCAGTTGTCATTGGAGATTTCTTCCACAACCTTTGCGACGGCTTCTTCCTTGGCGCAGCCTTCAAAGGTTGTGGAAATGCGTTTGGCTGGAGCGTGGTCGCTGGGACCATCCTGCATGAATTGCCACAGGAAGTGGCGGACTTTGTGATCTTGACGGGCAAAGATGTCAAGCTGGGAATTGCAAAGGCCTAAGTGGGTGGATTGGATCATCATATTTTCGCTTTGTTTGTTGGTTGGTTAGCCTGTACCCAAGAGTGAAATCGCTTCAATTATGCCTAGAGGTTTTTGGGAGGAAGAAGAAACACCCGTTTCCAGATTCCAGACTTTCTAAATGAATCCCTGAAGGCGTTGGCAGCAAACTTCTTCAGTGGAACCAGTGTGCTCATTGGAACTGCCATCGTGCTTTCAGCTCAAGTCGATGACGCTTCCATTGGTTTGATCCTTGCCTTTGGCGGAGGCGTGTATCTGCACTTGGGTGCCACCGACTGCTTGCCAAAGCTGTATGATCCCAAGCTGAGTTTTGTCCAGCGCCTTGCAGCTTTTGGTGCTTTCATCTTGGGAGCTCTTCTGATTGGGCTCATCCTGATCGGTCATGAGCACTGCGTCCCAGAAGGGAGCGCTGGTCATGGTGGGCATGGTGATGCGCATGGGGACGCGCATGGCGGCCATTAGAAAAACTAATCGGCTACTTCAACTGAGGGGTTCTTTTCTTGCCTTTTTTTCTTACTTGCACTCCAGGGGAAGCTTGTATGGACATGGGTCAAACTTGTTGGGTTGTGATAAGCCAAGGTTTTCTAGCTCTCAGTTTGGAGGAAATCAACCTGTTTTGACCCGTACCCGTACAAGTTCAGAGACGTGTTGAGAACACGTCGCGTTGTAGGAGTCCCCCCTGAGGTGAACTGATTCCTTTGGACCCTGCGGCCAAAAAGTTTGGCAAGCAGGAGAAGCAATGGGATTGGTGAAACTACAAGTACAGGTGTATGCATATATTGATATAATTAATCTATATACATATATCATTGTTGGCTCAACGTTGAATTTGGTTCTACCTGAACCATCCCATACTTTTCGCTCGGCAAAAGTTGCTTGAGCTGCAAAACCTGTGTTGAAAACACAAGGGTTGGGTTTTTGGCAAACCTTGGCGGCAGATAGCTGCCACACGGACCATGACGGTTGTGACTGCTTGGACCTTGGACAAAAGGCGTTTACAGAAGTCGTTCACTTTGCGTGCCGGCATGATTGCGTAATGGTTTCCCATGATTTTTGGCTGATTTTTGATGTTTGTTAGCTATGTTTGGTTTCCGCTGTCATGTCTACGAGTTCATGCTGAGACTTCCAAAAACAACTGGGATGCTACCAAGAACGGCGGTAAAATCCTGGAGTGGTGTGAGTAGCCAGTTTTGGGTCAAGATCCTCCAGTCCAGGGTTGGCCCCTTGCAGTCCCTGTCATGAAGTCCGCTCACGTGGGATTTCTTGTGACATGCCTTGGATCGCTCACTGTGTCGCGTGCTGAAGAGCATCCATGGGAATGGGCAGGCATCTTCGAAACGCCGGAGAGCAACTACATGTGGACATCGCAGAAGGTGGAGTCAAGCTATGCTGATCCATCGTTGACAATGGTGGCTTGGCCAGTCACAACCTTCACAGACGAGACTTTGCATGGCTTGGAAGAACAAGCAGAGGCAGCCATGAACATGACTTGCACAGATGTGCAAGCTGGAGGCACCATTGTCCCTGCCACCAATGCTTGCTTCCGACTGGTCTTCCAAGAGATTCTGGCTGGCAGTTTGAGAAGTGATTTTATTTTGAATTATTCAATATTGTTGTGAATTTGTGGTTCGAAAGATTTTGATTCCAAGTCTTTCCACTGCGATTGTTTTGGTGTGTAGGAAGCCAGGAAGTGCAATGCAAAAAGATACTAGCAGGATCGGATTTAGCAAGATCTAGTAGGATCTAGTGGGAAGTGAGGCAAGACGCTTGCCAAGGACTGCGTGGCAGTCGCTCTACAACATCGATGCCAGCTCTGCAGCAGGCATTGCCTTCTTCACCAACCACGTGCCCACAGAGTTTGAAGCCACGGCCCACTACCTCAAGGATGATCATGGCGACGACATCGAGCCCATTGCTGAACTGCCTGAGGCAGCGGCAACGGAAGAGGAGACGGAGTGGGCAGCCCCTATGCTGGCAGCATTGATGGTGAACTTAGCTACCTTCATCGGAGTTCTTTTGCTTTTCCCTCCAGTGAGGCGAATGTCGGGCGTGCCTCTCTTCAGCGCCATTCTCTTTGCATTTGCTGCCGGCGCTTTGCTGGCCTGTGCCTTCTTCTTACTCCTCTTTGAAGCCACTCACCTGGTGGCAGTGGGATGGAGCGCGGAAGTTGATGTGGTGTGGCGCTGGGGGACCATGATCCTTGCAGGTTTGGTGCTTCCACCTGTGGTAGAGACACTTTGCAGTATCGCCTTGATGGCAGCCAAGGGAACTAAGGGAACTAAGGACACTGGTGCAAGCCCGGAAGAGCCTGATGAAGTTACTGCGGAGGACTCAGCTGGGAATTGCAAAGGCCTAAGTGGGTGGATTGGATCATCATATTTTCGCTTTGTTTGTTGGTTGGTTAGCCTGTACCCTAGAGTGAAATCGCTTCAATTATGCCTAGAGGTTTTTGGAAGAAGAAACACCCGTTTCCAGATTCCAGACTTTCTAAATGAATCCCTGAAGGCGCTGGCAGCAAACTTCTTCAGTGGAACCAGTGTGCTCATTGGAACTGCCATCGTGCTTTCAGCTCAAGTCGATGACGCTTCCATTGGTTTGATCCTTGCCTTTGGCGGAGGCGTGTATCTGCACTTGGGTGCCACCGACTGCTTGCCAAAGCTGTATGATCCCAAGCTGAGTTTTGTCCAGCGCCTTGCAGCTTTTGGTGCTTTCATCTTGGGAGCTCTTCTGATTGGGCTCATCCTGATCGGTCATGAGCACTGCGTCCCAGAAGGGAGCGCTGGTCATGGTGGGCATGGTGATGCGCATGGGGACGCGCATGGCGGCCATTAGAAAACCTAATCGGCTACTTCAACTGAGGGGTTCTTTTCTTGCCTTTTTTCTTAGTTGCACTCCAGGGGAAGCTTGTATGGACATGGGTCAAACTTGTTGGGTTGTGATAAGCCAAGGTTTTCTAGCTCTCAGTTTGGAGGAAATCAACCTGTTTTGACCCGTACCCGTACAAGTTCAGAGACGTGTTGAGAACACGTCGCGTTGTAGGAGTCCCCCCTGAGGTGAACTGATTCCTTTGGACCCTGCGGCCAAAAAGTTTGGCAAGCAGGAGAAGCAATGGGATTGGTGAAACTACAAGTACAGGTGTATGCATATATTGATATAATTAATCTATATACATATATCATTGTTGGCTCAACGTTGAATTTGGTTCTACCTGAACCATCCCATACTTTTCGCTCGGCAAAAGTTGCTTGAGCTGCAAAACCTGTGTTGAAAACACAAGGGTTGGGTTTTTGGCAAACCTTGGCGGCAGATAGCTGCCACACGGACCATGACGGTTGTGACTGCTTGGACCTTGGACAAAAGGCGTTTACAGAAGTCGTTCACTTTGCGTGCCGGCATGATTGCGTAATGGTTTCCCATGATTTTTGGCTGATTTTTGATGTTTGTTAGCTATGTTTGGTTTCTGCGGTTTTACATGGTGGGAAGTATTTGGGTGATGAATGTCTACGAGTTCATGAGATTGATGAAGGTCTGCGAGTTCATGAGATTTCCGGAAACGGCTGGGACGTTACCAAGAATGGTGGCAGAATCCTGGAGTGCCCTTGTACCTCCTTGCCTAGTTGTACGGCACCAGACTGCGAAGCAGTTAAGCTTGGGCTCCTGGAAGGGACGGCGTTTGTCTACTTCGATTCATTTTCAGATGCTGTTTGCGGTCCCCAATCCGTGAATTGGGACATATCTATATATGTTTTGATAAACCCATTGTCCAGGCTTTTGACAAGAAGGATGATTGGAACGTTGGCCGCATCGTATACATAGAGTATTGATAATTATTGAAATACATCAATGGCAGAATCGTACTACACACCATGCGCAACAAAGCAACATGCGCCAAGCGTATTTGAGAATTATCTTCACCGAATCCATGCGCAGCGTTTGGTTTCCTGAGGACAAGGACACCTTGAAGTGGTGCAATGGTTCCTTGGTCATGAAGCCATTTGTAGAGAGGGTGTTTGCCATTTGTGTCTGTGAATTTGTATTGTTGGATGAGCTAACATGTGGCAACAACATGTGGTAACAACATGTGGCAACAGCATGTGTTGGTGGTTAAAACTGCAACTAATGAACAATTTTTGAGCACATAAGAGTGCGTTTGCGTTGTTTGTTTTGAACACATCTTTAGTGAGACAGTTGTGAAACATGTTGCAAGGCCCAGCGCTGGTGTTTGTTTTGAAAAATCCCTAGACAGATTGGTTGAATAAGCCATGACATACCTTGTCGCAGAGAATTTTGGTTGACTTGGATCCAGGTTGTTGCTTGAACATCAGCTTCCTGTGGATGTTCCAACCAAGGAGCAGCGCCACTTTGGCATCGGTACGTGTGAGTCCAGTAGCATCTCCTGTCATCGTTGTTGCCATCTCCAGTCGCTCCGGGGAATGGTCAATGTTTGAATTCTAACAGATGGGTATGTACCAAGCCATGACGGGTGACCATGATGGGCCCCAGCAGTTTGCTAATGATCATTTTATGAATGGAGACCAGCGGTTGACTGAGGGTACTACTTTGGCTTGGCACATACACAGATACAGTACCTGATTATTTCATCCCACTTGCCAGCATCGCCAGGCCAGCAGAATCCTGCTGGATCCTGCGATTTACACTAGCGATCAGTGCTATTGCATCGGAGCCTTCTTTCCAGTGGTGACCATACATTGGCCATTGGCGTTGATGCAGAAGCCTATGCAATGACTAGCCTTTCTTAGAGACAAACGACCATGGCACCTGTACAAATAACGCGTGACACCGTGACATCCATATAGTTCTGTAGTTTTCAATTCGCTGGCGGGCTGAGAGCAACTTCAACTTCGACCAACACTGATACCAACCATGAATCAATCAAAGATATACACTCAACTAACCATATATGAATTAATTAAATGATGTATACCCAAAACAAGCCACTGACCAGATGGTTCTATAAATCCATCAATCCTCAAACCATACACCTAAGAATACCGATCTTAAACCTTTTCTGCAAAAAGTCAGAAACCCCAACACCCTAAAACTCAAAACGTCAAAGCCAAAGCCCTTGAATCCACAAACTTTTAAACCATACAACTCAAAACCGAAACACCCTGGTAAAACTAAGCACCAAAATCTCAATTTTACCACAGTTTTTGACACCTGACCTTCGGGTTGGCCATGGATGTTTCAAAAACGAGATATTCCCGCCTGTTTTTGACATTTCACCATGGTTTTGTGCGAAAGGGTCGCAGTGGACATTGGATTCGGTGAACACCAATCAAGTTCACGAAGGAAAGAAAGTGGCGAAAGTAGCGACTGAAACACCTGAACCCCCCAGAAACAAAAGATGCCCAGGCAGCACTCCAGGCATCACACCTGAAACTCAGCGCTGCGACTCCAGGATCTGACGACGCCCTTTCAGCTGGCGGCTTGGGGCGGCCATGTGCCGCTGTGCGACTTCTTGCTGTCGCAGAAGGTGCGCCACTGCCATGGCAGCACAGGGTGGTACCTGGTACCAGGTACCCTAGTGGATGTAGCTGTGGTAGCTATGATCCACTGATGATGTTGCCATGTTGATCCCCTGCATGCTTAGATTGCGGGGCTCACCAAACTGGTACATCTTGCACTGGTGACAACTTGTTTTCGATCATTTGAATGCAACTATCATACTCATGAATGTGAATTAGTTGATCATTGGTATCCTTTGTGTTCACAGCTGTGGTTCATCCTGGCGCAGTTGTTGCCGTCAAAGCCTTCAGATACAGCAACCTGCTGTGGCGATGTAGTTCGATCAGCGCAACTCAACCAGTTCTGCAGTTGGTACATCAACCAGTGACTCTGTAGCCATTGTTCCCTGCATCCAATCGGACGTGCGATATCTTGCGATCCCAACATGCTCAGGATGGATGGTCATCAATTCACAATGGTGAATCCATTGACGTAGAATCAATCACCATGTTTACATCTACTCTCCATGGAGAATCGAATTCATATGGAGCCATTGAAGGATACATTCTACTTACATTAAGGTTACATCTAGTTTGGATGGTCAGGTTACATCTACTTTGGATGGTCCTCAACATATTGTTGTTTTCCTCACAGAATTCATATGGAGAATCCATTGAAGCCATGGATGGAAGCCATGCCCCCCCTTCCTTGCCGGGTGTCGCGGGCAACGCACGGCACAGGCAGACTTGACCCATCGCAACTCCTGGCATTGCCTGGCGCATCACTTTGCCGCTTTGGCAGGCGGCGATGCCAAGCTGTGCACCAGTGGTAGCCACCCATCGGGATCGGTCGATCAAACTCGGTGCACAAGGCTGCGCATTGCGCTGCGTTGCAGGATCTTGTTTCTTGCATTACACATTGGACCATGAAATACTGCGTTCTGTTGAAAATGATATCATTGCATACTCTGGTACATGATGTGACACTGTGACAGGATTTTTTTGGTGGAGTGTAAGACATTATGCTATACTATGCTCACTGATGCTACACTGGATTCCATCTTACCATGCTCTTTCATTTGTACCATTCCTAGGAACAGTAACTGGTTCGTGGTAGAAATTGGCACCGTTGTGGTACTACCAGCCTCACCAAGTGGTAGAAGTGGACCAGTTGGATCTGGGAACTTGTCATGCGCTTGTTGCACGCTGTGAAGGCATTAGCGCATGTCTAGGAGCAAAGATGTCAGATGTGATTGATATGTTCTATGATATGCCCGTGGATGAAACTTCAGCAAAATCAACATTACACTGTAGTAATTAATGTTTTATGTCATCCGTCTAATGTGGTAATTAATGTTTTATGTTTGTTTGTGTCTTTAGGGGGTACCCCAAAGTTATTGATGATTTATCACAACAAATGGGGAGTTAACTATAAATAGTATTACTATATGGTCAATAACTGGTTAATGAAATAGGATTTAACTAACTATAAATGGTTTATTATTCCCCAGTGTACTACTATGAATAGTTAATAAAATGTTTGATAACTGGGGAGCCCCCCATGACCTGAGAAGCACTCATGGTGTCACTCGCCGCGAGGGATGTGCGACTGCTGCCAGTGGCTTCATCAACAAGGACTTGACCTTGGCACCAGCAACACCCAAGGCCCCCGACGCTGTCAAGTCAAGGGATGCAAGTGGATCAACAACCGTGGTAAACCACTATGAACCATTGGCAAGAACCATTTTCCATGACTCACCATCACTAATTCACTGCTATTGATAACATAGATTAAACATATCAACCCAGCAATTTGAAAGGATTCCCAGTATTACAATCACAATACGATACGGTCAATACATCGGTTCCCCAAAGTCGCGTTTATTTCATGATTAACCACTAGTATTGGCCGACTCTGATCAAATTCATGCCGAAAGTATATGGTGAATCCATGGTTCATTTATGGCTAATATGGCCGTTTCTCCAGATAGGCTACTTGCCAAATGATAACCACATAGGGAATTCTTAATGATCTATACACAACGTGGTTGGATACTTTGGCAGGTGATACCTGCCAAATCATACCTGCTTACTGATCCACTGTGGTGAGTGTGACCATCCCCAAAAAGTGGCCTCGCTCGTGGTGGTCAATCTGTGCTTCCCAGCCAGGTCACAACGCCTTGCACAAGGCCGCCTATGGCGGTCACGCAGACTTATGTAGCTGGCTCCAGGAGCACCGGCGGCAGCATGTTGGTCCTCATGGTGGTAAGATGGGGTAAACTCATGTTGATGATGGTTCAAGTTGCTTGGAAGCTCGGTTGGTGAGTGCTATTGCTGATCAGGCGCTTGGTTTCATTTGGTTTGTTCGGTTTGGTTGGTTGGTATTTTCATTGGTTGCAGCAACCACAAGCACGTGCTCGTGGCCAAGGGATACAATTTACAACTTGTCACCACCAATCAAGATGGGCATGCACGGCCCACAATGGTAGTGCTGTTGGCTGGTTGGCAAAGAATGAGCCAACAATCTTGATCTCTTTTCACCGGATGCTGCGGTCGTTACTGTTGTTAACAACATGTTGGAGAATGCTTCAGATCGCATAGTTGGCACCCAGATTGCATGTTAAGGTACAACTTGGCTCAGGTTTTTACACAATTAATTGGTTTTGAGCAGCAGCGGCGGTCAGACATTCTTTTGTTCGGACCCAGTGGTCTTGTTCCTGGCACAACCACAGCAGCTTGAACAGCCAATAGCAAGAAGATACTTGGTTTCCTATCTCCATCTACCTTGCAGTGAACGCATCATCTCTGAGTTGCTTGATAGTCCAAGAAATATTCATTCATTTGTTCAGCTAAGATTCGAGGTTGCGCAGTCAATTGTTCCATCAAGTCCAGTAACGTATAGCAACAGGGTTGCCGCGCACCAGGAGTTTGCCGGTTTGGACCCGCATCAAGAGGATGTGAGGTGTGGGAATGGGAAGCAGTTGCACAGCGCTGGATCGCTCCAAAATCAAAGGGCTAAGCAGCTGAAAGGTTCTTGGAGTCAAGGCAGGCTTTCATGAGCTGACCCCGTAGCCGCGTAGGTGAAGGTGTTTTCACAGGGAAGAGGGGGTTGTAAAACGTGCAACTTCTCACGGCACGTCCGCAAACGCAGGTGTGCCCCAAGCGGATGGTGTGTTTCCCACTGATGAGTTTGGTGATGCTTTTGGGGATCCTAGTTCCATGGGAGGCTAGCCTAGTGATCACAGGTGGAAGTTGGATTGGGCAGTGACTTGAGCCACTGTTGATGCTCGTTGCGGGGCTCCCCTGATATGACGACTCGATGTTGATTGAATCACTGGTGAGTTTGACAAGGACACCGATAGTGTAGCAATAGTCACACAAGCACACATCGCACTACGGACACATGGCGATTCCTATTCCTTGAGTTGACTCCTGGGTGCAAAACCTTTGGAAGATTGACCTGTTGATCGCTGGAAAATCTGCTGGTGACTTTCCAGTGCCGGGTCAGGGGAGGTCTTGGTACATAGGAATCACGGCAATGAAAGTGGTTGGCGATTGGGAATTTCACTTGCAATCAGTGAGTTGCTAAGCAGTTGTTGGTTGTTTGGCTAGTTAGTTGGTTGGTGAATTAGCTGGTTGGTGAGTAGTTGGTTGATTGTTTGGTGAATTGGTTGGTTGGTGTGTACTTCATCAGTTGCTTGTGAGTTAGTCGGTTGGTGACTTGGTTCATTGCTAAATTGTTTGTTCAGATTGGTTGATTTCCTCCTTATAATTTGCATGATTCATGAGCGAGCAATATGATTGTAATATGTGATACAAACATTACGACAGTGATCTTTTCCTTCGCTTCCCAATGATTGGTTCATTCGAATGTGTACGCTGCCGTGTTGCTTGGAACCTGCGAGGGGGCAGACTTGTGCAGCTCTGGCGAGAAAGGCGGGCTTCGAGGACTGACGAAAGCTGTGAATGTCCAGTTCCAGCTGGTTGTGATCCCATTGATTAGCCATCACTGGTGGTTGTAACGTGCATTTTGGGTATTTTCAATTAGATGTGGCTCAAGAGTGTTTACCTTGGACATGCTGTCGATGTTCTTCTCTTCCACGCAGTTGCTGTGACCGCTGGTGCGTGGATGGTGGCTGGTGGCGTTACTCGTGTCGTTGTTGCTGTTGTTGGTTGTTGGTGTGGCTTGCGTTTCAACGGCTAGTAATGGAAGGTGGGTATCAATCAACTACCCATCTAAGATTGAAAAAGTTGTGGTGATATCTCCCACCAAGAGGAGCCTTAAGTTGTACTTCTGTTACTTTCCTGAGCATTATCAACCCAGCTGTTGGTGAGTTGGGAGTGGTTTGTGGAGGATCGCCAAATCCAAATCCTTCAGAGTACAAATTAATTTGATGGCAAGCTGAGTCAGATTCCCGTTCCGGGCAACAGTGTGTCCACAAAGTGGCTGTATCTCTCAATTGTTGGTCTCCTTTTTTGGCGGGGGTGGATAAGTTGCGACCACATAGCTGCTAGTTTTTGGTGGACTGAGGGAAGCGTTGAGAATGAGGTAAATCCAAATAGCAAAGTCGCACCATGTACAGATAATGCTTGTGATGCATATCTTCTTACCCCAAGAATTGCTAGTTGCAGGATGTTGCAGGTATGGGAACATTCGTCATGCTGGTTCGACGCCGGTACTGAGAGCAGGACTTGGCGCGCGAACTCTCGAAGATAACTAAAAGAGACATTTCTGCCATCGATTTAAAACGCTTGAATTTAGCTGGCTAGTGGCGGGGAGCCAGGGGTATTCCAACTAGGTAGCCCTACGTGTCTGGTCGGCAAGTCGTCCCAGAAACGGTGTGCCTTGCGGAAGTATGTCAACAACCCTAATCCCTCACAGTATGGCTTTAGCAAAGGAGAAAACACTCCAAGACAAATATCGTACTGGCACACGTGTTTTTAGACTCTGTAATGTGCACTGTCCTTTGGTTCCGTGATCACCCTGTACAGCTGCGATGTGTTACGGAAATATATTTCCAGCTCAACTCACGCGACGTCTATCCGCGCTGCCTACTGCTGAAC
>VSDK01014164.1:79146-94396 GCA_009767595.1 Symbiodinium kawagutii
AGGCCCCATCATCCCTGCTGCGATTTTTTGGGTTGGTCCAACATCTGTGGCATCTATACATTTTAATGGAGGAAGGGCTGAATGCTTTCCAGGATGGATTCTCCGTTCTTCGCAAACTTATATCAGGTTTTTTGATGTGGTATGCAATAAAATGCGGCTAGATAAGTTATATCCATGTGCATCCATCTATTCATGTAGATACTTGTATATAGATCATATTATAGGGTGTTTCTCCAAATAGGGGACCCCCCAGATCATACATTAACATTTTTTTCACAATAAACCAAGCATTTTGGGGTACCATGGGGTACCTCTATCTGAGAAACCACATGAAACCACCGTATATCCATTCATATCCAGTTCAACCACCTTCGATACATTCTATAGTTGGATAAGCCATGGCTTGCGCAGGTGTTAGATGAGCCCTTAGGCAAGTCAAGGACCGATCAGCATGGTTGCTCCACAGGAATTCCTACGTCACTGCTGTAGATGTTCGATCCTGAGCCTGGCAAACCCCGCATCTCCTTAGAATTTTGTACTTAACTGGCATTTGGTTTGGGCACTCCTGCTAGCTCCAAATTGCTCCAAATTTCTCCCCCTTCAAAATCCTTCAAAGGCGCTTTAACAGGCTATGTGGGCACCCCTGGCTCCTTAGCTCCTTCCGCACCAACAGCCAGTTAAAGCATCTCAGCTGACACGTTTTTATTCTATTCCCGAGATGTTCACGAGAGGTCCAAGTACCCAACGAAAATCGGGCTTTGAGCATTGGCAATCTGGGATATGCTGTTGGTCAAAAGCCAGTTGGGTTGACCATCTAAGAACCACATGCTTCATCCTCAAAGGGCAACAAGAAACCATCAATCA
Source organism: Symbiodinium kawagutii (assembly GCA_009767595.1). Classification (NCBI taxonomy): domain Eukaryota; class Dinophyceae; order Suessiales; family Symbiodiniaceae; genus Symbiodinium; species Symbiodinium kawagutii. Next base: position 80,011 of record VSDK01014164.1, read on the forward strand.
TCACCCAATAGTTGGATGATTGGGAAGCTGATCATCCAACCAGTTGCGAATCATGAAATCAGCATAGAGCCAATCATAAGCTTACATTATGGATTCACTACTGAGAATCCGCTAGTACATTTGTATTGATTCTATACCGTCGGATGATTCTCCCTTGCCATCACTCGACTCCCAATTTCCCGGCAAGTCTTTGAGAATCGCACATCGTCATCGTCGAAGTACTTACCTGCTGGGAGAAGGGGCAACCAGGCAACACGAATAGAAAACCGTGGTAATGCAAAACTAACAGGAACACGTAGAAACCACTCTCCAGTGTATCATCAGCATTAGTAGAAGTCGGTTCCATTCATAGTCATCATCAACAGGAGACGAGGGGCATCCATATTCAACAATAAAGGACTGGCTATTCGCGGTAAAATTGGTGGTTCATGCAAATATCTCATGTTGCCGATGGTGAATACTGATGCTCGCTAGTAAGCTGCATCAACCGCTTGGTTGCAAAACTACTGCTTGTCCGTTGAAAGACAATGCGCGCTGAGCCCAGCCCAACAAATGCCCCTACAGCGGTGGCGCTTGGCAAGGGATAGCTGGAGCACTTGATCTCTATAGGCATCACCGGGTGATGAATCATCGAGGCTGGCATCATTTTCAGCCGCGTAACACAGACGACAACCCCGGGATTGCGTTGCCTGACCAGGCCTATAGATGTTTGTAGGGGGTTATAACCAGTTATAACCTATCTGAAAGGGTCTCTTATTGTGGTCATCAACCAGTCACCGTTCTTCAACCATCCGCTGCTCAAGCGGAGCCAAGGCACTTGGATCGTAGGGCGCCCAGCGGGGCTCGCAGCTCGCGCGCAGCGCGTGCAACGAGCATTTTTCGGCTCCCTGGGGGGGAGCTCTGGTGGCACTTGGCTTGGATGATCATTGCAAAGAAACTGAGAGTTCTATGGTGGATTCCAAGAAGAAAGTGAATCTCTTTAAACAAAGTGATATTTTTTCAATGATCATGTTGGTGCAATCTCTGGTGGATTCTATGTTGATTGATCCTTGGTGGACGTATGTATGGTGGATGATCAATGGATGATCTTAGTTTCATGGATTCTATGAGAATCTTAGTGCAATTGATCTAGAATGGATATGGATGATCCAGTGGTTTGGATTTGCACTAAGATTCCGGTGAATTGACCTCATTGCATCTCGTTGCATGGAAAATCCACCATAGAAATAATAACAACCTATAGAAACTATCGGTGGCCTCTCAAATATTGGTGATTCTCAAAGCTTCTCAACTATTGGTGGATCGTGGGTATGAATCTCCTATTATTAAGCACAAATAAGCACTACGGTCAGCATTAATGATCATGGATGTCCCATCAGAGATTGACTGATGAGCTTGCATTAAGAACTGCCATCAATTTGCCGTGTGCCGTATATCTAAGATCATGAACCAATAGGAATCAATACTGACAACATGATTAAAGGAGATCAGCTCTTGTTAGCCATAATCTATAACATCATGAACCGTCATTCTCTGTGGTTAACCACTTTACACCATTAGCCAGTATGAACCCCTAAGATCCGCTTATCATCAACGGTTTTAAATTGTCAATCACCAATCATCATCGCAAATACTACCAATAAGCGACAATCGTCTAACGTTCCATCTTCAACTATGATTCACTCTTACTAATGATCATTTATCACTATCACCATAAATGGCTGTACCAACACATCAATATATATATTAGCTCTTACTAATTATTTATGACTATTCTTCATCATTATTCATCATCCTCTACGGCTGCTCCATGCTTAACCCATGAATAGCGATGATCATTCGCAGCGAAGAGCTGTAGAACTCAGCGGCACCTCCAGCTCTGCCACCTCCAGCTCTGTCGGGGCAGTGCCCATTGTCTCTCCTGGATGCCAGTGCGACCGAACACCGGCGGTGCTCACGGTGCTTGGCAGGGGCAACTGACAAGAGTGATAGAATATGGATGAATATGGTGGTTTCTCAAGTCAAAGTAGGGAACTCTAAAAATGATTGGTGTATTATTACAAATGGTTCATAAAGGATGATTTAGGGGTACCCCTATTTTGAGAAACTGTATATATGATTAACACCTATAGGGATGGAGCTGATTGGTCGGATAGTTGAAGCTCCGTTGCAAAGTTGTGGGGTATATGGCGGTAAGTGGTGATACTACGTATGAGCAAGAGCAAGCAATGCTGTGGACAACGTCAGCGGTTGACGTCAATGACCATGTCACAAGCTACCCAATGGAGGTCAACCAATGGTCATTGCGGGTAGGCCCACCTGTCTAAAAACCTCATTGTGAAAAAGTGGCTTAGCAATGTTAAGCGAAGATTCACCCAACCAGTAAAAAATTGATGATGCATGGGAACACAAAACCATATGGGGCAACCCCGCTTGCCAAACATAATTAAATCAAAATGAAGGTCAAGTTTTGCCACGATTTAGGAAGCATCAGTTGGGAATTTCAATCGTCCACTTTCATCACACATGCACCGATTGGCAAAGCTTGTACTATCCTGGAAACTACCATGAAGTGTACCAAGACTGTAGTTCATTCAATGGCATCCTATTCTTCAAGGCCCTATCTGGCGGGGGTAGATGGTACATGGTTTCCAGTTGGTATGCTGCACGGTCACGGAGTCAATGCTGACGAGTTGATGGTAATTATCAGTGGTTAACCTTTTGAAGCAAAATCTTATCATTCGCAACAATTACCTAGAAAAAGTCAGGTGACACTGATGTGCAGAGTAGTTGGGATCAGTAGTTTACAGAATCAAGCCTGACAGCTCAGCTTGAGCCAACCAAGCAACTGCTTCGGGAAAACGTGGAAGTTCTGTCCGTGACCAGCTGTGAACGTTGATCTTTCACAGTGGATCCCTGCATTCGTTGTTGTCAAGGCAACAACCACATGGCTGTGGGTCAATACCCCGTGCCCCTGGTTCCTCTGGTTTTCCCTATTATTGTTTGTTATCATCTTCCATATGAGTTGGTTAACACTGACCCATAGCCATATGCAACTTAAATCAACAATTCTTGGTCCAGCGCAGTGCTGCCCATCCTGCTGGGATTTTCGCGTTGTATTCTGAATCATATGATGGTTTCTCAAAATAGGGGTACCCTAAATCATCCTTTCTAAACCATTTATAGTAATAAACCAGCCATTTTTTGGGTCCCCTATGGCTTGAGAAACCCCCATATCATGGGGCTCGTCCCTCCTTCGGTCCTTCAAGCATAGCATCCACTTGTGCGCACAGGGCTGCTGCTTCCGAGACCTCGAGGTGGAGAATTCACTGTCAAGAATGGCTATATCATGGTTACATGGTGGTTCATAATGGTCAATGATGGCTCACGATTTGTTGATGATGGTTAATGATGGTTAATGAATTGTTAATGATAGTGATCTTAACCACCATGATTTGCTCACGATTTGTTCGTGATGGGTAATGATCTTGGTTTCAAAACAGTCCGCAAATATCTCTTGTGAATGCACGATGAAGGTAACTCCAGGTTTTGCACTAGTGGAGTACCGTGGTCTAACAGGAAAGCATGGAAAGCATGCAACTTTTTGCGAGTGCAACCTGTTTACAGATCCGCAGTTTAGCTTCATCCTGCATTGTGATCTATAGAAACAAGCCTCCCATTCTTGATGCCCACGATAAGCAGAACCCTTCACACACTAGCTCACCATCTAGAGAAGCAAAAAACTCTTCACACACAACGGATATCCCTCATAGATACGAACAATCCACAAGCATCCCTGCGGGCACCACACACCTGCAGAGACAGACGCAAGCTTCAACCTGACTTGCCACCTGCCATCCCTGCACTCGTTGCGCACCTTCTCTCCTAGTCAAACAGCTGATGGTTGACTGCCACGCTTTCATTTGATATAGACCTTTTCCGTCCTTTTCCTAGGTCCTAGTTGGCTTTACCCCTTCCCCTTTGTTGGTCATAACAAGCTAGCCAATTGGTTAGTGCTGGTTCTTGTCGGCTATTACCGGCTTTGGGTTGCTTCTTGTCGATTTTTTGCGGGCTCTTGTTGGGTAATGCTATGTATTAGTTAGTTTTTGCTGGCACTTGTGGGTCATTGCTGTTCTTTTTGTTGTCAACACCTATCAACCCATTGAACCCCAGATGGCTAGGTTCTCACGCCAAAGCCAAGCGCGAACATCTCAGCGATTCGGCGTCGACCCTGCAAATGCTGCAACCGGGGGCCATAGGGAGAACTGCAATGAAGTGGAGAAATCCATTTTAGAATGGCACAATAAAGGCCAATGATGGCTATAAGCCATGGTTATAATCAGTAGCTGCAATCCATGGTCACAATCCATGGTTATTATGGTTTTTGGCCACTTGGTGGCCAATGATGATCATAAGTGGTCATGCCATTCGACAGAACTCATCAATCCTGACGGTTTGGAAAACTGATGGTCATCATGATGTGCACAAATGACCGAACCATCAAATGGATAACAAGCACTGCACAATTGGCAATATGCCAATACACTAACCATTGGTTTGATGATCCAAGGTCAGCTGGATTTATCAACGAAGTCGAATCACGGCTACATAAAGTGGTCTGCCAATACACAATGTTAAATCAAATGAAGAACAGGCCTATGCCACTGATTTGGTCCTTGGATAGACCACATTGCTTGAACTTGAGCACGTTCCCCAATCACAGCTTCAAACACTACACTCTGATGCAGGCATAGCATCTTCTAATATCAAACCACCAGTTCTAACCAGCTCTAACAAATTCTAACCAGCTCTAACCTTTGCCCGTCCAGTTACCATGGACATCCATTGACCATCCCCTTCCGTGGAGGCGCGCCGATCGGCTTCAGCCCGTGGCGACGACGCGTGCGACGCGTGCGGCTCGTGCCAGGCCTGAGCCGACAAGGTCTGCCATGGTTAATTGGATGGTCAAGAGCACTTGGTACTTAGTTGATAAGGCTTAATCATGGTTCATAATAGTTGATCGTTGACTTAGTTTGATGATTGATTTAATAGTGAATCATGGTTATTAGTTGGAATTGATGGTGAATTCGATGGTTAATTCACTTCAATCATGCTTAATTAACTTGACTAGATGATTGATCCACAAACCGAAGGCTCGATGTTTAAGAATACCGAGCAACATTACAACAAATACATTAGGACATACCAAGTGCTTGGTGAATGACGCTTCATACTGGATGTTTAACAATATGCCCAAAGAGAAAGAAAAACGTCACAATTCCTAGTGAGTAGAGTCTAAGCAAAACCGGGCTTCGAGTTGTTGTTCTGATGCTTGCTGATCTTCGTGGTATGATCTCGTTTTCAAACACACAAAAGAAACTTGATCTGGCTGTGGGTCAAAACCCCGTACCCCTGGTTCCCCATCATTATCCATTCTTTACCTTGTTATCGCTGGTCATTATAAGCTATTAATGGTTGGTTAATATTGATCCATTGCCATCTCTTCCTCCCTACCTTTAGCCCTCTCTGGCTGACCTCGTCCTGGAAGTCATCTTCGACTTTCGAACTTTGCCTGGTCTGCAAATTTCAGGTGCTACCGACGGCCCTCTCTCTGAATGCTTCCAAAAAAGAGGTCACAACTTCTCTAAAGGTCACAAGTTCAATCCCAGAAGTTAGCTGGAACTCTAAAGGTCACAACTTCAATCTCAGAACCCTTTGCAGGAACTTCTGCAGGAAACACACAGAAGTAAACACAGCAATTGGCGGTTAAAAGCACGTCTTCGGTATACCAACCGACCGGTGGCTCCATCCCAATCGAACTGACTCATACGGAACTGTTGATTCCATGATGGCCAGGGCTCTCCTGGCTGATCCTTCTCTGGTAAGTGGCTTAATCAGTTCAATCACATCCTGCAACCGGAGGCCCCGTTCCTGCCACCCCAGAGCCCCATGACTGATAAACAATCCACGGCGAGCACGTTGGTGATCCAACCGTCACCAACGATGGAAAAAGAAACCTGATCCTATAGCTAGAATCTAGAATCCGTTGGTGATATGATCCTAGATGTAGAATTATCATGAATGGTGGCGATCCTATTCCCACTGATTAAATGTCTGATAATTCAGACTATAGTTCAGAAACCACCGATAGTGCAGTCACATGAAAAATGGAAAAAAATACCAACCAACCAACATGGGGCTTGTAGGGAATCAAAGCGCCTAGTTTATCCGAGTTTGGTGTTGCCCAAAAAACGCAACACAGATCGAAACTGGTTGTTCGTTGGAACTGCATGCCACACCGTTCACCCCAAACCATTACAGCTACACAGGTATTGTTTGCTTCGGAAAGGATACTCTAAATCAAATATGATATTCCTTTCCAAACACTGTGACCTAAGATACCCCCAAATCACTGCTTACTCACTGGGTTGATGGGAAAATCTAGGTTTGGAAAGCCTTGCTTGAACCAACAAGCTACTAGGGGTTTCGCAGGTTGATTTTCCCATCAACCATTTCTGGGACTCACTTGACTCCAACATTTCGTCCCAAACACTGAAGCCAGTCGTTGAAAAGTTCGCTGGCTTGCGAATGCTCCTGAATTGATGGTTTCTCAAAATTGGGAGGTGGGTGGAGATTCAAAGATTGATTTATGCGTAGTATTCAATGTTTCCAAACATTCCATGGTTTCCACAAAACTGGTTGGTTTATAAAAATGAATGGCCAATAAGCTGGATGATTTGCGGGTGCCGGTAGCTATTGACAAATCACCAAATGAGGGTTTGCAATTGTTAATGATGGTTGATGGATGATTACTGGATAGTTGATGGATGATTAACTGCTGGTGAAATTATGGCTAAACTTAGCGGTCAAACCTATGGACCTCTGGTTAGTGAAGGGTTTCTCGGGGGCTCCTTGATCGTTGAGTGGTGGTGAAATGTTTCAGCCTATGGCTAGCGATTGGTAACTGTTGAAAGACGCTTGAACCTATGGTTGATTATGCTTAATAACAGCTAAGTATGCTTCAATGATGGTACAAGATGGTTCATGATGATGGATATGGTAATAGCGAAGCTGAGTGATGATGCAGAGTGCACTCGGAGATGCAACGGTTTAGTTTTATCTCTGCCAGTTTTTACCAGCCCAGTTCCCTAGTTCTATTTTGAATTTACCGGTAAATCTTGGGGGAATATGAATCTCCAAGCCGTAACTTTGAGAATGGAACAGTGTCTGAACCATTTGGTGTCTCAAAATCTTCAAATCAGGCTGTTGTGAAGCATGAATCGTTCATTGAGATATGCTAAATCTTTGGTCTTCCAGTGATCCTTCCTGTTACCTGTCCACTACTGCCATACTTTGATTAGGAGATATGAAAACATTTTTGAGCAATATATCTCTTGGATCCTCTTGGTTTATATATTTTCTATCCACATGTAAGTCACCTGCTACTGCTTCCACATAGCCATAACCACTATCATTTAGCTTCTTCAAGTTCCATTGCTGCTTCGATAAGTGTTTTTATCACATTTCTATCTCTAGCTCCATTGTTTCTTCCATTGCTTCTATCTCAAGCTCCACTACATGGCTATGGGTCAAAACCTTGTCCCCCGGTTCCCCCATCATTAACCATTATTTTCCTTATTGTTGGTGATTATACCCCATTACTTGGTTGATTAACTGCTTGACCCAGCTCGCCACATTGGGAGAATGTCAAGTTCCACTTTCCACTTTCGCCCTTGTCCTGTTCTGCTGGGACAGGCTCTTCTGCAGTTTCCGCGGCTTGCGCCTCGCGGAATTCTCCACAAGGACAGCCCAACGGCGAAGGGCAAGGCGGTGGAGCTCACCGGCACCAAAAGCACTGACTAACCAGCTGATGAAGCACTGACTCATCAATATGGGTGTTTCTCAAAATGGGGGTACCCCTAAATCATCCAGTTTATTAACCATTCATACTAATAAACCAAGTATATATCCTGATGAAGCACTGACTCATCAGCCACTAGAATTCAGATGTCTGAAGCATCCATCATCCAAGCAGTAGAACCACGATCTGTTGCTGGATAGGGCGTGAAAAATACTACGGTCTGATGTTGGGGGGTCGAACCAACCATGGTCCTGTATGGCACACTTAATTATGTCTCAATGCTCCAGCTGAGAGATTGGTCCGGAAGCTGGTTAACAAATGTTGACGCTGTTAGACTTTGGGGGTTTCTTAAGATAGGAAACCCGAAAAATGGTTGGCTGACTACTATAAATGGTCGATATAAAGGACCATTTGGGGCTACCCCGATTTGAGAAACCACCACTTAAGAACGTTCAAATCCCTCCTGCATGCATGGCGAAGATGCATGTTCACCCTTTTGACGAAATCCTGCCATAAGTTTCCAAGGGGTCAGAGTGACAGAGTCAATGATGTGGTGAGGTGAGGTTGTCCCGAATTGGGATCTGGTCGTGGATCTGTACATGTGATCATGGCAAGGCCCCAAAAGGCTTAGAATCAAAACTCTGTGACTCTGTGGATATTACTACTTACTAGAACAAATGTCTTTTTTCGTTCGTTCATTTGATGAGTTGAGACTTGATGCTGGTGCTGTTGCCGGTTGCTATTCAGAAGGGGAGACGATAGACCAACAATCGCACCAACACATGCTGCAAACAAACAATGCGTTTGGCAAACAAGCAACACATATGATTTTTCATGAAGGGAACAATCAACACCCTTGTGCAGCAAGTTTGGAAATTTTGGTTGTTTGGCTGCCAGGCAAGAGCTACCCTGGGACAACTTCCACCTTCGGAATCACATTACCAGAACCTGAAATACCTTCCGCACCCTGGCCTTCCAAACGTTGATCACTTCAAGAAGACTCATCTCCTCCTGCGGGGCAGTGCAACCATGCCAAGTCAAGTAGAAACGAAAGTAGTCTAGAGTGGTCAACCAAGCCGTATGTATTTATGTCTGTAGGGAGGTTGGTATGTATATAGGTTTGTGGTGTATACTTCTTTACATGATGTGGATCAATCTAATGGCAAGCTTTGAGTCATATGTACATCTAAACATGTCGAGATCCTGGTGCCTCCGTGACCTTGTGACAGACAGTGCCTACCAGAGCCACCAAAGATCGATGGACGTTGCTGTCCTGCTGAGTAGGCTATGCACCAACCATTGCACATGACGGCTACAGCTGTACCGTGAATCCATAGCAAGAAGGTATACCAAGTCACCCGAAGTCCCCATGACATGGTGGTGACTTGGGCAAAGCCGTGGCTTCTGTGATCTGGGGCATGGTAACAACTGTCGCAAGTGTTCTAGCCTGGTCAAACACACCCAAACTTTTGATTCAAGTGTGGTTTGCAAGCAGTTGGACTGGGTGGATAACAACGAAGTATTGTAATGTGGCAATGTGGAAAATCATATTTCCGTTCACGTATACTGCTGCAAAGTGCAGTTTGATTCAACCAACTGAGCTTTGTCCAAGACTCCTAATGAACGGTCGCCTCCCTGACGTTAGGCCATCATTTGGCGATGACAATCTCTACTCAACAGGGAGAATAATCAGCGCTTTCTACAGGACCTTCCCCAAAAGACTAATCATTGTTTAGTACACTTCTGAACAATCTCTTTTATCTACTTCTACCACTCTTGACACTCCCGCCAATGATCCGTCTCTATGATTCTACTCATCACTTTAGACAAGGCTTTGGATATTGCGGAACTGGAAGCTCCACTGCCCCGTTCAGCGACGAGGTAACATCACAGACCTGCGGGAGCAAATTCTGCAGCCTGTGCGCATGTCAAACACAGCCACTATGTCGACTAGTTCCATGAAGCAATGCTGGGAATCAGCCTGTTCTTCGCACAGCTTGGTCGGCGAAGATTCCACATGACTCGCGGCCAAATTCTCCTCACAGATTGGACAGTGCTCATGGGAAGCAAGTATAAACACCGGTCTCATCCTGACGCAAAGGTTCTGTTTAAACTTATTGAACACATTCTCATTACCTAACTCATTGAAGCTGCAAAATGACTTCAGCCATGTCAAGGTGGATTGCCAGTGGCCTGAACTTGCAACCGCTGTGTTGCTACGCCCAAGTCATGGTTGATGGTTTCTCAGGCAACTTGTACAACATAGAATCATCCCACTTAGTGAAACACCAAACTGTAGTGGTCAACGCCAAATTTAATCAATAGTGGCTAAAAATACTCAGTACTCACTGAAACCATTGTGGTCAACAGCAAATTGTCGGGCTGGCGAACCAGGAAGCTATTGACACAAGCTAATCTAGGTTTACCCATGTTTAACATTGTTTAACCATCACGAGAGTGTTTAATCGTTTAACCCACAGCAAAATCATGTTTAATCCAAGGGCATAGATACAGGATGGGGTTAACAACCATTTAGGATATCATCATATTCACCGTCGCACGGTCCTTTAATCACCGCTCAGTGTTAACCCCTATAAAACCATCAACAACAGATTTAAGATCATTGCAACCGTTCTATCAAGCATCGGAAAAATACCTTTGACACCATGATCCGCCATCTACATTTCAGAGCAAGATCGCCATCAGCCATGAAAGCCTCCAAGCAAAGTAGCTAAGCGGAGTGGTTCTGAAATCTCACTTTCTGGATGAAATCAAAGCCAAGATCAACCCATTGATTTGCCAGGAAAATTGCGATGCATAAAACCATTTTCCTGTAGGACAACTTGTTGAGTGGCCAATCAACGAGCCAGTCCAAATATGGGGAAAATAAGAAAGGTCAAAAACCACCAGCTAGGGTAGGTCGGCCATGGACAATTTCCTTCATTAAATGTGATGGATGAATATTGATGATGGTTTGCTGAAATCTTTCCGGTAGAACCAACTTGTTGAAGGTAGGCCATGGACAAATTCCTTCACGACTTAACAGGTCTTCAGTCCTGGCTCTTGAATAAATCTGTGCGCCATGGGTTCTTCGCTTCGAAGCCCTTGATTGCAGTCTCCTGCATCGTGTGAAGCGCTTCTGCGGCTTTGGAACATGAAGAACACATGTAGTATCATGTCGCTATAAATGATTATCAATCTATTGTTTGATAGAATCTAGAAATGATTCACAAGATAAAGAATCAATGAAATGAATAATCATGATTAGATGTCTTGTGATCTATTGATCTATGATTCATCTCCACTTCTGTGGATCGCTCCCAGCCAGCCACTCCTCGGGTGGCCACCTGACCTCAGGCAACTGGCAGGGCTGACAGGTCACAGCAGCCCTGGGCCTCAGCAGCGCGAGCCCAGGCAGCTGCCAAGGGTGCTGCGGTGGTAGCTCCCCCTGCCCTGTGGCGTCACCAGCCATACGAAAGCTGCAGATTTTGTTGGGAAAAACCATGAAACACGGGACTTTGGATGGTGGATGATGGTGGACGCAGCTTCTGGTAGCACTGATTTAGTGCCACTGACCGAGAAACCAATGAGTTGAACTCCAATTCTCCTTAGGCCCAAGCCGAGCCAATTGGGTTCTCGAGGCTTCTTTCTTTTGAATCCTTCCACGCATGCAAAGTCGGTTGATGTCTGTCTCGTGCAATCATGAACGAACAAACTGACTAAAACAACATCCCAAAAAAGATTGCACTAGCAATAAACATCTCTAAACACTCACATCAGTGTAACTATATCTAATTATGCTGAACAAAGCTACACAAAACTGCATTCAACTCATTGTCTCAAACATGTCAAGTACACTGTGACACAGTCACGCGGTCACGCGTCATAACTTAGCTCCTGGGCGGAGTATCCAGCACGTTCTTCACCCCTGGGCCCGGCGAAGTTGAAACTATACAAAACCACCCAACTTTTGGATCGTGGGTCATTAGCGAACACAATCAACAACGAGTTGGAGGTGAATGATGGGTAATGGCTAATAGTGGTTGATGAGGTCATTCATGATGGCGAATGATGTGGATTCTTGATGGCGATTGATGGCGTCAATAGTTGTTGCGTGCGTGGTCACTGGTGGCTCTTGGTGGTGATTCATAACACCCCATCGGATTGATTGCATAAGTAGGCGAAAACAGAGCAATGCATGATTGATGTGCTTCACGGTGATTCACAACAGCCCATCCAAGTGATTGCAAGGAAACGAAAACAAAACAACAAATGATTGATCCCACTTGAGGGATCATACTCCATTGATCATTAGTGTGATTTAAGGTGCGACTTCAGGCGTCCTGAGACTTCGCCGATCAAATCACGTGTCACACTTCATTATGTTGGACCACGAAACACCAGTCTTGTTCAGAAACCACCACTTTGACATGATTTGTTGCATGCCTTGTTGGATGTGCTTTGTCCAATGCGCCGTTAGGCAACTGTGGAAACGAACATGGCACCGCTGGAAACCATACGATGGCTTCATTTGCACGTCATCCACCGTGCACCAACAGCTCACATCCTAAGGAGCGAACAACTTGAAGCTTGGTCAAATCTCAAGCTGATCCACCACTTTTCTTGTTGGTGATGGTCCATCAGTGATGGTGACCAATTCTCAACCAGCTTGTCATCATTCATCAACCATGAACAAGCAGTTTTTCCCCACCTGTCAGGTGAGGGTTGTTAGATTTTATCAGAGCTGACTCCTCCGCCTTCTCCTTCTTCTTCTTCTCCTTCTTCTCCTCCGCCGGACCTCAACCACAACCATGCACGACGAGTGGTCGCTGCCGGACCTCAACCACGACCATGCACGACTAGTGGTCGCTGCCGGACCTCAACCACGACCATGCACGACTAGTGGTCGCTGCCGGACCTCAACTACGACCATTCGCGGCCAGTGGTCGCTGCCGGACCTCAAAAATATCAAAAATAATGTCAGAAAGAATGTCACAGAAAGTACCAAAAAGAATGTCAGAGAAAATGGTAAATAATATGTTATAAAAAATATTAAAAATTATAATAAAAAAAATATTAAAAAATATGCCAGAAAAAATAACAGAGAAAATCAGAAGATATGTCAAAAAAAATATTAAAAAATATATTAAAAAGAATTACAGAAAAAATACCAGAAAGAATGTCAGAGAAAATGGCAAAAAATATGTTAGAAAGAATATCAGAAGATATGTCAGAAAAAATATCAAAAAATATGTCAAAAAAAATATCAAATAATATGGCAAAAAAAATACCAGAAAGAATATTAAAAAATATGTTAAAAAAAATATCAGAAGATATATTAAAAAAAATCTTATAAAATATGTCAGAAAGAATATCAAAAGATATGTTAAAAAAATATCAGAAAAAATATTAAAAAATATGTCAAAAGGAATACCAAAAAAATATCAGAAGATATATCAGAAAAAATATTTAAAAAAATATTAAAAAAATATGCCAAAAAAAATAACAAAGAGAATATCAAAAAATATATCAAAAAAATATATCAGAGAGAATATCAAAAAATATGTTAAAAAAAATATTAAAAAAAATGTCAGAAAGAATATCAAAAAGAATATCAAAAAATATATCAAATAAAATGTCAGAAAAAATGGCAGAAGAAAATATTAGAAGAAAATTTTAGAAAATATGTCAGAAAGAATATCAGAGAAAATGTCAGAAAATATATTAGAAAGAATATTAAAAGAAATATCAAAAAGAATGTCAGAGAGAATATCAGAAGATATGTCAAATAAAATGTCAGATAGAATGTCAGAAAGAATGTCAAAAGATATGCCAAAAAGAATTTCAGATAGAATGTCAGAAGATATGCCAGAAAGAATGTCAAAAAGAATTTCAGATAGAATGTCAGAAGATATGTCAGAAAAAATGTCAAAAAGAATTTCAGATAGAATGTCAGAAGATATGTCAGAAGATATGTCAGAAAGGATGTCAAAAGATCTGCCAGAAAGAATGGCGGAGAGAATGTCAGAAGATATGTCAGAGAGAATGTCAGAAGATATGTCAGAGAGAATGTCAGAAGATATGTCAGAGAGAATGTCAGAAGATATGTCAGAGAGAATGTCAGAAGATATGTCAGAGAGAATGTCAGAAGATATGTCAGAGAGAATGTCAGAAGATATGTCAGAGAGAATGTCAGAAGATATGTCAGAGAGAATGTCAGAAGATATGTCAGAGAGAATGTCAGAAGATATGTCAGAAAGAATGTCAGAAGAGATGTCAGAAAGAATGTCGAAAGATATGCCAGAAAGAATGTCAGAAGATATGTCAGAAAGGATGTCAAAAGATCTGCCAGAAAGAATGGCGGAGAGAATGTCAGAAGATATGTCAGAAAGAATGTCAGAAGAGATGTCAGAAAGAATGTCAAAAGATATGTCAAAAAGAATGCCGGAGAGAATGTCAGAAGATATGTCAAAAGATATGTCAGAAAGAATGTCAGAAGAGATGTCAGAAAGAATGTCAAAAGAT
>VSDK01014164.1:96658-121952 GCA_009767595.1 Symbiodinium kawagutii
TAGCAACCTACCATTAGCAACCTACCATTAGCAACCTACCATTAGCAACCTACCATTAGCAACCTACCATTAGCAACCTACCACTAGCAACCTACCACTAGCAACCTACCACTAGCAACCTACCACTAGCAACCTACCACTAGCAACCTACCACTAGCAACCTACCACTAGCAACCTACCACTAGCAACCTACCATTAGCAACCTACCATTAGCAACCTACCATTAGCAACCTACCATTAGCAACCTACCATTAGCAACCTACCATTAGCAACCTACCATTAGCAACCTACCATTAGCAACCTACCATTAGCAACCTACCATTAGCAACCTACCATTAGCAACCTACCATTAGCAACCTACCATTAGCAACCTACCATTAGCAACCTACCATTAGCAACCTACCATTAGCAACCTACCATTAGCAACCTACCATTAGCAACCTACCATTAGCAACCTACCATTAGCAACCTACCATTAGCAACCTACCATTAGCAACCTACCATTAGCAACCTACCATTAGCAACCTACCATTAGCAACCTACCATTAGCAACCTACCATTAGCAACCTACCATTAGCAACCTACCATTAGCAACCTACCATTAGCAACCTACCATTAGCAACCTACCATTAGCAACCTACCATTAGCAACCTACCACTAGCAACCTACCACTAGCAACCTACCACTAGCAACCTACCACTAGCAACCTACCATTAGCAACCTACCAGTAGCAACCTACCATTCAATGATTAGCCATGGTGAGAATGAACCTAATTCATTAACCATTGAACTCTATGATTAACCATTGGCAACCTACCATTTTGAGAAGCACCCATGATGGTTGCACAGCTTAATGATGATGTATAAAGGTCGATGGTTGAAAATGGTTGATCATGGTTGACCATGGTTGATGATTGAACATGGTAAGGCTGGTTGATCATGATCCGGTTGGTGTCAAAGACTTTGATGGTTAATCCGCTGCATGCTCGACAATGGTACTGGCCTTGTCATTCAAAATGCTGCTGATCGTTTCAACCAAACGTCATCTGGTGATCTGGTTGAAAAGTATTGATTTTACGCCAGACGTGTAAGGGCGGTATCGTCAGCAAAAGCAACCACAGTGACAAAGTTAAGAGCCCATAACGGCTGATACTCAACCAAACATGACCAAGAAAATTTGCAGCTAGTGCATTGACTGGTCGCTATCCCTTGCTTGTGCACCATGATTAGACAACTTCTCAAACAGCTTACCACCATGAATCCAGGAACAAGAATCTCTGACCTCCGCTGCAACTGAGAGCAGCCAAGACACCCGGCGAACAACCACAGATGCTGCGGGGCTCGTGATTGGTTTGGTTTTCCTTGGTGGCACAGACATGCGAATGGCACCACAATACGATGCAGCAGTTCTTGCTGCAGCTTTTGATGTTTGATGTTTGATTCGTGCTGTCATTTGCTTCCTGATGGTTGTTCATGTTTGTGTGATTTTGGAAATGTTTGTTTTCTTAAGCCATGATCAAGATAATATTGTCGAGTCATTGATTATCCCTGTCAAAGGATGGCCAACCATCAGCCCATCGACCAAAATCTATATGACCAACTATATGGATCCTTCTTGTTGATCTGAAAACCAGCAACCAAACTACTTGGCTGGAGGTAACCATCAGGTTTCATCAGGTCTTTTGCTATTGCAGGTACACCAGGTATGACCGTTCCGTTTGTCATTCGAGTCTATGACTACCAAACTGCTCGCTTATCTGCTCTCGATCTCACCACCTAGCCAGCCAGCCACCCAAGCAACCACCCTACGAACAACCAAACAAACAACCCAATAGCCAAACTAACAAACAATCCACCAACAAACCAAACAAACAAGCATCAAACAACCAACCAAACTGACAAAAACACCAACCAACCAATCATATAACCCAACCTACAGGAACTCTCACATATCAACGGCGGGACTGTCACCCAACCAGCCGTAGAACTGTGACCGTCGAGCATCGACTTCACAGGTGTCACACAGACTGCAGGACTCGGGTGTTTGGATGGCACCTGGCAGCAAGCAGGACGGTATCAATGGTAGAAGTACTGCTTGTGGTACGTAGACTTGGGCAGTAAGATCAGGCAGAAGATAAGGTGGTTTCTCAAAATGGGGGTACCCCAAAAATGGTAAATTTATTGCTATAAATGACTACTATTGGATGATTTGGGGGGTCCCCTATTTTGAGAAACTGCCATAAGGTATCACAAAAGTCGGAGCCTGTCGGAGCCACCTTCACGGCACCCATGAGAATAACCGACCCATACCGATGATAGATAGCCCTATCTGTTGCGGAAATGAATCCAGAATGATGGGGATATCATCGACGGGAACTGCTCCATGGTGAAGGATGCCAGCCAAAACAAAGGGTTGCGGATTAACACATAAGGGGTCCACCATGGTTTCTGGTGGGTAATAACGGTTTCTGCTCTCAAATTTTTGTAGTGATGGCTCCCCAGTTTCTAGTTTCTGATGGTTAATCATGGGTGCTAGATTCCGTTTGAAGTATTGAAAGACGTTTTGCGACGGTCACTAGACTGATAATGACAACATGTAGTCTAAGCAAACTTGCCAAATGGTCAGCACTTCATCTTGTGTGGCACCACTTGCAATATGGCTGGCTTCTAGCAAACATCTTGCCAGCGATTGCTTTTTTCATGATCTGATCCATGTCAACTACAGGAAAGGTAAGAGTTCATAGTTGCATAGGTATCACCAGCATCAGGTAGGCACATAGATAGCAAAAAACAAAATGGGCATCATCAACAAAACATTCATAAGCATCGGTGGTCGTACTGCCCACAAACTGTACGGATGTAGACCTTCAGTCCAAAAACCAACAAATCCCAAAGAGAAAGCATCCATGTAAGCACAATCACAATCAACTATGCCCACAAACAACCAAATAGGATTTCACGGGCAAACAATCAACGAAAAAGGGGGACATTTGTAATACAAATGCACCATGCAAGAAGCAACCCGGCATCAAGAAGGCACCACACCGATTCCTATTGGGATGTGCATTGTGGGGGGCAAACCAACAATCAAGACATATCAAGACAAAACAAAATGAGCTGGTTTCTGGCCATCCATACGCGCTGGTTTCTGGCAAAGGTCCACCATCCTCAAAAAACGGCCCCGACGAAAAAAAGGTCGTTTGGCACCACCGCAGCTTGCCAGTTTCAAGCTCATTGTGTTGGTGACCTCCTTCCTTTAGCCATGAGCAACCTCCTAACCATCCAAACAGGAACACTTTCGTGGGGTCCTTGGCTATGGCTTCACCCTGCTGGGCCTTCGGTTTCTCACTTCGGCCTTTGGGAACAGCTTTGGCTGGCCTCAGAGTGCACCAAACTTCACTTCTCCAGCGCTTCAATTGCACCGTTGCTGCAAAAGCCTTGGTCATCCTGATTGTCTTGGATGTTGTCCCAATGTGTTTTAGAAATGATCCTTAACATTCGTACAATTTCCATTCATTAGCCAAATGATCATTCTTGATTCACAACTGCCTCATATCCACGAGAGCCAGTCTACCCGCAATCCTGGAGTGTTCACATTTACTAACCACTACCATGATTGACCACCCTTACATAACCTTCATCATCAATCAACAATGACTCTCATGGTATCCCATCCCCACCAGTCGCGACGCCCCTCCCGTCGCAATCTTCCGCTTTCGTCCAAGAGTCCGTTGCTTCGGCACAGGTTTTGGCACCGGCTCGGCTTTCGGCTTGTCAGCACTGACCTGGGCATCAACTGCAGGGATGGCGTGGGTATCACTTCAAACGAACCATTCAAAAATGATGGATTTTTACATGATCCATAGTGGGAAGTTTAAACATCACCAGCTGGTGTGGAGGTTGCCCTCAAATGCTTCATGAATAGTCAAAGAACACCATAGCAACAATCATGATCAATTGCTATACACATGATGAGTTTTTCAACCCAAATCCCAATGCTTCGTGGAATGTTTCTCCACGTCCGGTTTCGATGCATCTTTCTGACCAGCCCAACCAAGCAACAACAAGACTCGGTCCTGAGTCCTGATCGAATGACCCCCTGGTAGTTGCAAATCCATACAATAATATTCGCTTATAGTGCAATATACCAGGATCAAATCAAGCATCTTCAACAAGTTGTGGTGGTTGCACAATACCCGGCACGTGTTTGATTCCTCCGCGTGACTGAATGACGGAATTTCCAACAATTATGTACAAACACATCCGGCCTACTGAACCGTTGGTAGTTGTCTGCCTTTCTGTTCATGAACGTCGGCAATAAAAACAAATGCAACAGCAACGACAGGCACAAAAAATCAGAGCTCGAAGACTCGACGTTCTCAAGCACCTCTGGCCACCGTTGGTCATTGATTAGCTCGAAATGTCGGTCATTAGTTCTGAGCATATTTGCTGCTTAAGGGTACAATAAGTAGGCACGACAAGAAAAAACATAAGAACGCTAGTTACCCGCTAGTCTTTACAGTATCCTCTCAAATTAACCGCCAGTACACAATCATTAGTCATAGTTTCCAAGCAATTTAATGTCTCTTTCTGATGGTTCTCATACCATTAGTCATGACCACAGTGCATCCCTACTATAGTTGGTTATCAACCATGGACATTGAACATTATTTAGCAATATGAGCCACCATCAACCATCACAACGATGGTTCTATACAAGCTATCAACGAACCGTGATTGACAAATGGTCACCAACAATCATTCAGCATCAGTAAGCTGCCTACCAACCATCATTAATCATCACAAACCAGTTATTTAACCATACTTCACTTAAATGATCGCCATGATTCACCACCATTCACCACCATTGCAAGCACCAATGAGGCATCATTCACCACCATGATAAGCAAAATAAACCATCATTCACCACCAGTCAACATCATTTTCCATCAACCACCTGGATTCACCATCTATTAACCATCATTAACCATGATTAAACATCTATCATTTAATCATCAACTATCACCACCATCGACTTTCACTTGTCAACATCATCATTCACCATCATCAATTAACCATCATTTACCAGTTTTTCACCATCATTAAGCATCATTGACTATAATCATGGTGATGTTGATGTTGACCATTCACCATCATTAACTAAATCATTTTCACCATCGTTCATTCACCATCATTAAGCATCATTAAGCATCATTAACTATCATCATTCACCATCTCATGCTTAATGATGGTGAAAAATCATTCACCATCCCATTATTAACTATAATAGTTCATAATCATTCACCATCATTCACCAGTTATTGCACCATGATTCACCGGCTCTCCGGCTGTTTCACCGCAGGCCTTCGGCAGCTTTGGCAGGCCGCGCAAGCGCTGCACGCGCGACTCGAAGACCGGCCGTGCTGCCTGCAGCGTTGGAACATCAGCTGCTGGTTGAAGGTGGACAAAGGTGGAATAAGGTGGACAAGTGGATGGTTAAACCACCAAGCTGGTGGTTTATGATGGGCATCAGCTGGTTGAAGGTGGATGGCTAAACCTATCATGAATTCAAAGTGGTGCTTCATGATGGGGGATTGGAATAGTGGTTCAACTTATGGTTCTTGGTGCTTTATGATGGTGAACGGTGAACGGTTCATGCTCTACACCCGTCATGCGTCATGGCGAGTAGTGATTGATGATGGTTGACTGGGTTGATGATGGTTGCTGGTTGATAAAAACTGGAGGATTCACAGCACTTAGTTCGTACTGCTCATGTAGATATGTTCGTCTTAGCAGCTACAGTAGCACTTCATAGCTGGCTGAATAATCCAGAACTTCTAGATGGTGTAGCTATGTTTAGCTATCGGGAATGGCCATGGCTTCCAGCCATCCATACTTGATTACCGCAGTGTGACACTATGGTTCACTATGCAAGTGGAACAAAGTTGAAATCTCTGCCGCTGACAAAATGGTCTGGGCGATGGTTTATAGGGGTTCATCACAAATGGTAGATGGCATGGCATGGTTTGCTATCATTGATCAGTAGTCGTCTTCGAACCTAAATGACTAGTCGTGATACAATTGAGCAATGATTCAAAACTGGTTGCAACACTGCCGGTGATGGCTGATGGTCAACAATGGTCATGGCTGACTCATGAGACTGAACAGACTTTCTATTCAGCCATCCCAGCTGATTTTGGTTGGTTCGTAGGTGTCATATAAACTGCCTGAAATACCGCCCCCGAGCCAGGCAAACTCAAAGCTCAGGCGGTGAACAAGGTCAAAAGGTCAAAAGTGTCACAGCTTACTGAACCTCATCAATGAAATAGCTGGCAAACCACCAAGTCTGATACATTAACCTTCACTAAGCATTGTATGACTAATAACCAAACAGCCTGACTCCAACCATGAACTCACTATCAAGCAACCATTCATAGCTGCTTCACCACCGCTTGCCACGTTGAGAGAGACTAGGAACAGCCGCTCTCGGCGCCTCGGGATGTGCGGCTTTGCAAACAGCTTGATGCACCTGGCGTCAACGCCCACAGATTGCTTTGCCGTTTATACAAATCTGTGGCTTGTTGATAGGCAGATTTGTTGGATTGGATTGTTTTCAACTTATCATCCATACAATCCATCCAATCATGTTCGCTTATTGTTGGATTATGATCCATGAACATGGTGATTGTCCACAAGTGAATCCTAAAAGAGCCAAACAACAGAGCTATCATTGTCCTCAACACCTAATGATTATCTGATGATTTTGCATCAATCATGCTTCAACCTCAAGTGGTGTTGGAGGTGCACCGCCAATAATGGTGCATGTTCTTTCTAAATGATGTTTCATCATGGAATCAGGGTGGTTCCTGATTGTTGGCAAACCATCACTTACCCCTTTATTTCTTGCCACTTGTTTATGTGCAAGGATTAATTACAATAAACAACGGTTATATACTTGGCATTGTGAACCATCGGCATCATCATCTCAATGTTGATTGAAGAGCTTCTTTCCCGTTTCCAAATATTTTCACCACCATCATAAGCATGAATCAACCCACGTCGACCAATTTAATTATGCTAATATCTTTGGTGGACTGGTATCAACCAGGATCGTCTATTGATCGATCAAATCAGTATCAACGAGTTTCATAAACTGAACAATCGTTTATACGATGATTCGTGGTTCCAATCGCTTGAATTAGTATCGACCAGTATGAAGCGTTACAAATCAGTATCAGCCCGTTTCAACCCGTATCAACCAGTAGGAAGCATCAACCAAGAGCCTATTCTGCTTCCTTGTTGATAGTCACTACTGGTTACCACTCGCTACTACTGGTTACTACTGGTTACTCTTAGTTACTACTAGTCACTATATACTGGCTACTAGTGGTTACTACTGGCTGCTACTGTTTACTACTGGTGCTCAACGGCTTCATGGTTGCCCTTTCCCCGCCTGCAGCCTCGATCGCCAGAAGGATCGACCGCAAGAACTGCAGAGTTCCATGGGCTCGTCGGGGATCTCCTGATGCGCAACGGCTCATGGGGGTGGCGATGCTGGGCCGATGGCTCATCACTTAACGGTACCAATGACCAGTGGGGAGATATGCTAATAGATCTAATCGCGGTTTGGACCAATTGACTAACCAGTACCAACATTGGCAATACTGATCATCAAGTAAAAGGGCTGCTTTTGAACTTTGCTTTGTTCGATGAACTGAAGTGTGCGTAATTGTGCCAAGTTCGGCTTTCGCGAAGCCTTCGCGATGCGGGTTTTAGCTTTCGCTCGCACTTTGCATTTAAGCATGCTTAAGCCGAGGATACACAAATACATATGACTTCAGAAAGCTGTATTGGAGCCCCGTATGGCACTTGGTTCATGGCGTCTTTTTGCTGCATTGTGCCCATTCTGTTATTATTCCCATTATATCTCAGAATTAGTTCTTTTGGTAATCGTTGCTTGAATAGATCCGCATTGTGAACTGTGACCACACTGTTCATTTTCAATATATCATGCTTAATCATCACTGACCTATCAAAATTTGATATTCCGTGACCATTGAATGTATATCCATTCAATATATACATATATATATATATCTAGATAGATAGATAGATAGATAGATAGATAGATAGATAGATATATAAATACACATATACATATATCTATACAAAACATAAATAAGTAAAAATGAATAAATATATGCATACATATCATATATCCGGGCCCCATTATCTCTGATCTCCCCAGTGGTTCGCCATTCCCCCCTTCTGCTCGCCTCAGACATCATGACCTCAAAATCACAGCGCCAGTGGTCGGCCTAATGGTGGGTTGTTCCTAGCTACAAGTAACAAGTGAGAATGATGCTTGATGGTGGATCAACACAATACACATGTTCCTCAGACATCATCACCATGTTAATGGTGGGTTGCTCCTACTAGCTATTAAAAATCATCATGAATCATGTCTGGTGATGATTGATGATGTTTCATGATGGTTGGCCATCATAATCAACCAACATAAAGCGTATTGGCCATTGATAATCCATCATTAACCACCCTCAATTGTTGACCATCATGAACCATTTCTGCTTCTGTTCCTCCCATGACTGCAGCGCTGCTTCCAAGCGACAGAACGAGCGGCCCCTTCTCCAGAGTCTCCACTGTACCTGGCTGATCCGACAGTGGGGTGGCCTGGTTGATGATGAGGACCAGCAACAGTGGGAATACCAGCAACAAACGTAGGGATATGATTGGTTGGTGATGATTGGTTAGTGATTGGTTAGTGATGATTGGTAAGATAGCTGGTTAACAGCAATCAGCGATTGCCAGCAACCCAAAGGGATACGAGGTATGATTGACCAGGATGATAGGTAACGATGATTCTTGATCATCTGGTTGTTGGTTCCCAAAACTATGCTTGTCGATGATAATCCCTAGATATGGGCGGAAATATATCTTTTTTAAAGCCAACAACCAGGGATTTGTTGGGACTGGCCAGAATTCGAATGTACCAATGAGCAGTTTCCAATGGCCACGCCCAGGATTGTTTCTCCAGCCAATGGCTTTCCATGATCGGAATCAAAGCACACGGTAGCACTCCCTTCATGGACTTTTGTGGGTGGGTATTGTTGCCACCTAAACCAACATCTACCACTCCCTTGGGGGCGAGCAATGCAAGGTTCGTTGCTGGTTTGCTTTCTAGTTACATCAAAAGACAACCTGCTGATAGTCTCGAAATAGGTTGGATGCAGGGTTGCAATCAGGATACCATGGGAATACCTGCAATAGGGCTAACTGCAAACCAATGTGTACGCCAAATGGTTGTACATCAGCTGGTGCCAAAGAGCGTGCTGTGACACTTGGATATTACTACATGTTGTTGATGATAGTTGACGAATATGAGTTGCTCTCGGTCTCATTTTGTTATAGCTAGGTACTGCCGCTTGCTGCGTTGCTAGTTTACATTGCAGGGAGCTCTCATTGGTACGTATATGTACATTTGAGAATTAATCTACGTCTGCGCAAAAGTATACGCCTGTTTGAGAGCACACATAAATAAATACACAAAAAATACGCAAATGCTTGTATACATCTGCACACGTTCCAAGAAGCTTTTTCCTCGCCAGGCTAAATTCATATTATAATTTTGTGTATACATATTTCCATGCCTATTAAGTAACCTTAAAGATATGTATACTATGTGTTTGATTGTATTTATCAACGTGTAAAAATAATATATATATAGTGTACTGTAAATAAATAGATAGTAGTACATATAGCATATATAAACATCTATAGTATCTATCAATATGTACATCTACACGTATTTCAGTATATCTGTCTCTGCACATGGGTTCCATTCCCACCTGTTTTTATCGGTTCTCAGGCGCGCCTTTCCCTGGCGTCGACCCTCAGCTGGTGCTCCGAAGCGAACGAAGCACCTAGTTAGGCGACAGCCGCTTCCAAGGAGAAGCATGGCCATGCTCAATGTAATGAAATGGTTGAGGTGGTCAATACCATGGTTAACGGCGGTGAAGAGCAGTTAATGATGGTGATGATGATGATGATGATGATGATGATGATGATGATGTGATTTCTGTATTGCATGTGATATCTGATTGTTGGCTGATGATGGTGCATAGTACTTCATGATGACAAACAATGATGACTGCAAACGGCCATTCAGGGTAAATCGCTGGTAGCAACAAATGATGGCTAATACTAGTTGATAAAGTCCATGACGCAACAATGCTTTACTTATGGTTAACAAAGAAGCAAGCAAACAAAATGATCACCCAGTGATCACGTGATGTTGGTGTACTAATTACTTCATAGATACAGACTGAACAGCCCAAATAAATCCGCTGTTCTAGGTGTATGGGTACAGTGAGAACTGGCACAGCTCGATTCCAGTCCAAGCAGAGGTCTCCGCATCCCACAACCTACAGACCCAAACTTCTTTAAGCTGAACATCTTATTCCACCAAACTGATCCGCTTCACGAAACGGAATCGCTGTTGATCTAGCCTTTTGCAAAATATGATTGGCTGTCGTGAATCATTATTGACCGTTGTTGTCCCCATATCTGACCATTGTTTACACAACGATCATTGGCAGTTCCTTCCTCGTTGACATCGAGTCCCACGTTGAAACGCGCTGGCTCATGTTTTGCCCTGCAAGTGTTCCAACAGGCCACCGGTCTTAGCGACGAAGATCCAGGAGGTTGGTTCTGAAAATCACTTCCTGGTTCAAAACTGCAGTCATTTCTCCTAACTCACTGGAAAATTTAAGTACCCTAGATCAGCTGGGTTTAGATCAGAGGGGTTTAACTATGTGTGAGATCACATTATCCCTGCAATTCCAAAGCAGGTTCCAGGGATAAGAAGCCTGCGGGAGTCCCATACGCAGGCCGCCAGCCGAGTTGACTGGCCAGGAATACCATCCCCTAGCCCTCTTATGATTGCTGATTTGACAATAACTCGAACAACCAGTTGCAACAAATCACCAATTGATTCACAAGCGATTGCAGAGCGTCAAGCCACTTGACCTGTAAAAGCTTTGGAATGGTTGGAGGTACCCATGGCTATGGCTCAATTCGCACTGGGCAATCAATGCTGGCGGCAGATTTGGGCTTTCAGGATCAAAAAGTCATGGAATTTGACATGGTCCTCACCAGTCAAACGAATGCAAATGGCTGATTGATGTAGTTAAACCATGCTAACTCCGATCCAAACAGCCAGTCCAATGGCTCCCTTTACCCCTAGGATCCTGTAGAAACAGAACCCAGGGCCACGACAGGGCCCCTCACAGAAGGAAGCTTTGTTGGGCGAAGCGAAGGATGAGACAAACGAAGAAGCTTCGGTGCGCACCTAGGCTGCGTCATGCTGAGGAATCTGATGCTTCTGGTTTTGGTAATTGCTAAGTTTGGTTAAACCATCATGATAAGTTCGGTAATTGCTAAATTCTGATAGTGATCACTGGTAAGTAATTCGCTATGATCTGGTAATAACCAGGTTGATCACTGGATAATGTCACCCCTCATATGACGAAGCCTATATCTAAGAGATCAATTGTCACATCTCTTTATATGCATCTATTCATTTTCCTCGTTTTATCCTTCTTTCCACCCCGCCCCTGCCATTACCCACCATTCTTACGGCTTCACAGCCTCAGGCTCAGGCGGCTTCTAAGCCATTCAAGAAGCGGTCGATTTCCTTGCTAAAGCACTGGCTACCGCATGGCCCTGTCACAAACCCAATGTCGACATCAAACCTGACCATAACCGTGTGCCTCTCAAAGATTGCTGGTTTCCGCAGGAATTTGCAAATAATCATCGGAAACCATCTTGGTATAAAGTAAAGCTATATCTACATATGTTTCACATATGGCGCTATCTGAACATCAAGCAATACTAGTAAGTATATGTATCTCAAGATAAAATACATGCGTACATCGGTTTGAACTAATCTTCGAGAAATTCTAAGGTTGTAAATGTGACAGAGCTCATTTGGTCCAGTGAGGCAACCCATCTACCGCCTGCAAATCTCATTGATGGTCAATTCTGTTGGATAAGCAGTGGCTTTAGTTTTACTGTTGGGTTCAGAGATACGAATCATTAAAAAGATTGGCAAAAAAAACATACATTATTGCCATCGGAAACTTGTGAGACATCTTGATCATGTCTAGTGTTGGCAAAAGTAGGGATTCAAGATTCTTAGCATTTGTCTATCATTCTTCATATTCTTTATCGGCCGTTTTTTTAGAGGATTAATAGCCAGCAAGCAAAAACAATAATGGCTGATGATTGTAGATTGTATCATCGCCCGTTTTGATGTCAACGCCCATGGGCTCATCAACTAAATACGGGGTTGTCCATAAATGGTGGTACCCTCCAAACCATCCGGAAGTAATCTTTATCAATATGGAAACCAACCAGCTATAAGAGTGCATCATGTATGGACAAACCATATTTCGCACCAAATCGCAGCGCTAACAAACGCCTGCCATTCGACCAATCTGCCACTGACCGTCCGGACCTCTTCCAGATCGACTTCGGGACCACTAAAAGAGCGGCTCTCGACGACTGGATCTTCCCTGAGTCCAACATGGTGATGGCTGAGGATGGTTGACGACGCTGGTGCTGTTGAAATAGCTGGCTAAGAAGTTGGTTGATCATGATGGTGATGATGTAGCTTCTAGATATATAATCATGACAGAGATTAGGCTACAATCAATTGTGATTTGTTAATGTGATTAACCAGCATCAACTGTTGTTGACCGCTTCGTGCCCTGCCGGAGGGCTACCGTTCTCAAAACCCTAATCGCTGTTTTGGATCCCTTATCAATGCAACGAGGGTTTACAAGTCTTGAATTTACCACTGGACAATCATCAATCAGCTCATCTTTTACAGTAATCTTACAACTGGATGGCACATAGTGTAATCAACTACAATCATAGAAATCATGACAGAACCATAAAATACTATCCACATGTATCCGCTAAGCCATTGTTTAAGAACAAACATGAACAAACCAAGGAACCCCATTTCCTCCGGATAGCGTGTATCCACAGCCGCCCAGCTGGCACCTTGACCTTGTACACCACGACATACCTCGAGGGGTGACGCTATGCCCCGGGTACAGCCATCCAAAGGTCAGCAGTTTGGCCAGGAGGGTCATCTGTTTATCGAGTGCACGAAGACATGTCACGTTGACAATCTCGGAGCCAAACACATCCGAAAGGTGCGAAGTTTGGCAAGAGAAGCTGTTGAGGGTGGAATCCTTGCGGTCTACAGGAAATCGGAAATCTCAACGTTGCTTTGAACTTCCTAATCCACCGGGAAGTAACAGCTTGTGAACCATTCGTAACCTGTCACTCTTAGTAAACCACCGTTCACCATTGGTCGCCATCCAGCTTGCCATGATGGTACCCATTCTACAACCATGCAATTGTTTGTGACCATTGGCATCTAAATCAGAATGATTCCAAAACAAGGATCACACCTATTCAAGGTGGCTATCACAATGATTATTAATGGCAAAGTATGTTGTTTAATATGATTCAGCCTTATGGCTATGCCATACATCTGAGTGTTTCCAACTACCTGCTGCTACACCAAGTGACCACCACCGGCTTGGAGATGCATGAAAAGTGATACGCCACTGAAACGGTGATGGGAGATCCATGCTGCTAAACCACACAGTAGCTTGCTGTAGTCCGCTGGTCATCTCCCAGCTCACATAGTCCATCCTTTCGATTGTCAGCAAAAATTAGTGCTCCAAATAGTTAGCCCAATCATCCGAGTCATTAAACATCATCCAAATCTCACATAGTCTTTGATTGTCAGCAAAATTTCGTTGGTTGATAACGTCCACCATTAGAGTCGGCAGTGCCACTGATCACTCTGAGAGGCCCGTGCCTTCTTCTGAGATGTGCCAAGCCTGACACGTGGCATGGCATGGGGGAAGCAGTTTGCAAACAACGATCTGTCCATGACGAACGAAGTGTGGCTGGTGCTTGGTGGCTAGAAAACGGAAGTCTTCGGAATCAACCACCAGCAAATGGTGGTTAAACTGGTCTCAAACCAACATTTACAACATGTTGAACCTCCATCCACCTTCATCCTCAAGAACCAGGCAAACTGTGAAAAAACGCAGTTTTACGCAGAGATCCTGGGCCAGTCGTCGTCAGCCTTAGAGCATCGATGTCAACCAACAATCCACAGCGCATTTCACAAGCGCCACTGAGGAAACTCCACATCATCCAGTTCTTTCTATATGGAAGATCGTTTCTGTGCGGTAGCTTTGTGGGGCTGTGGCCCATAGTGCCTAAATCATGTAAACCGGAATATCGCGGACCAAGAGTGACCTGGAACAATGGTTCGATATCAGCAGACCCAACCATTATCAGCATTGGCAATGGCTATCAAACACCCATCTATGAACCATTATCACTCATGATCAACAATTTTCACCCCATATCTATTGTCAACCACAGCCAATAGCTCCAACGAAATGTCAAAACCAACCATCAACTCCCACCACTACAACTCTCAATCACCAACAGCAACCAACAGCGACCATCCTAAACTATCAACCATCAACCAGCCATTCTCAAACCATCCACCAGCATAAACCACCACCTCCAACCACCACCTCCAACCACCAGCTGCCAGCCCCCCCATCCCCTTCAACCGCTACAAACCCATGGGCATCACCAGCTCCACCTGCTCCCCCAGCTGCTCCACCGGCCCCCCACCCGGCCTCCACGGGCCGCGACCAGCAGAGGTGCTCCAAGGCAAAGCTCGGCGCTGGCAGAGCCGGGGAGTCCTCCCAGGCCTCGACAGCTGCGATGGGTGCTGTCACCAGATGGGTGAAGCATCAGATGGGATAGTTGATGTTAGTGTGGTTGATGGTTGATGGTTAGCATCAGATGCTTCGTTGATATCTAACGATGATATGATATGATATGATATGATATGATATGATATGATATGGTAATATAGGGTTTTTGCAGATGGTTGTTATATGGTTAGTTGATGTTTGTAATATTAATATTGATGGTTGTTTCAATTACTATGATCAACTAATGGTTGATGATGATATCAGCTATTATTGACTGACCATGATTGATGTGGTACTATTAACCCATGTGGTAACCATATGGTTGTTGATGGTTGATAATGATATCAACCATTTGATTACTTGATGCTATTTCAACCAACCATTTGAACCAACCATCAAGCAATAAAAGGGTTGATAATGATATTACCCATTATCAACTACCCATGCGATTACTTGATGGTTGATTCGAATATTATTCATATGCTTAGTTCATTTGGTTCGTTAATGTTAGTTTGATGGTTTCTTAAAATGGGGGTATCCCCAGCTATCATCCCCAGGTTGTTTTGATGATTCATGGATGAATTTTGGGGGTCCCTATTTAAGAGAAACCTCCGTATGGCCATTGATGGTTGATAGTCATTCATTGATGGTCAATAATGGTCAATTGATCCTTTAAGCATGGAAAATGGCTGTAGTCTCTATATTTTGTGATGACTAATGATGGTTTATGATTTCATCGTATGGTCAATGATGGTTGGTTCATATCTTGAATGATGGTGAATAGTCTGACGGCGATCAGAATAAATAGAAATTATGACTTGCCATAGTTTATCAACAGTGACTAGATTAACTACCCCGTAGTTACATCCGTCAAATAGAATCTCCAACCATGCTTGACTACGACTCAAGCATCGCGCAACAACATCAAGCTTCACAATCAAAGCAGTACCATTAGGTATGCACCACGAGCTATACAAACATATATGGCAGTGGGTCAAACCCTGTACCCCTGGTTCCCCTATCATTAACCAGCTCGTTTTCCCTATGAAATTGTTGGTCATTGTCCCCCATGAAATTGGTTGATTACCTGCTTGACCCACAGCCATATGGGTGTTTCTCAAAATAGGGGTACCCCCAAATCATCCACTAGTAACCATTTACAGTAATGAACCGACCATCTTTTGGGCCCCCTATTTTGAGAAACACCCATATAGCTATACCATTATTAGCCACTTATTGTCATAGAGTCATAAACCATCCATTTTTAGGGGTTCCCAATTTTGAGAAACCACCATATAGCTATACTGGCTATACACTCAACATGGTTAGAACCACATCAACATGTCCACCCCTCCCATGCCACGACTGGGGTCTCGTAGCCTCATGGCGAGCTACCCGGTCGGGGGTACGCAAACCTGACGGCAACACAGCAGGGCACCCCTGCAATGGTGAAAGGTGGCGGGAAGGGGGGAGCAACCTCGGGGGGAAGCAACATGAGCAACCTGATATGTTGAGCAGGGAAATGGGCACAGAACTAACATTATTTTTGGATTGCCAGAACTGGCCAGAACAGGAAATTGAACTGACAACAAAGGCTTGGAACGATGTGGGGAGGTGATTCAATCAGCAGTAAAGGGGGCACCCTCAGCAAAATCGTGACATAACTTCATACAACTAGCAGTCATGGGCTGCCACCGGCAACATTGCAGATCCAACCGCTGCCAAACCGAATCTCACATAAATGATAGGCACTGAATGGGTTGAAGCATGTTGAACCGATGGTTGGCTGGTTCCGCGGCAGTCGCAGGCCATGTTGAAGCCATGATGAAGTACTTGTCCCAAAGCTACGCCCAGCAGTTGGGATGTGAACGTCACACCACTTTTGGGTACGGTTGGGGGCACACACGGCTTTTCAAACCATGTCGAAACCATCAATACTTGACACCATCAACTGGATTTTCGTGTCAAAACCATGGATATCCAAAAATGGCTATGGGTTTTCCTTTATTATTGTTGGTAAATCCTCCATTAGTTGGTTGGTTAATATTGACCCACAGCCAAATGGTGTAACCTCTGGTAACTTGGCACTGGAAAATCCACCAGTGAACTTGATGATCTCCTAGAGTCGTTCTCGATCACACAAGGTGATTTTCCAGCCAGCGAACATCAGCGAACTGTTACATCAACAGAGTGCAACCATTATCGACCATGATTGTCCATCATTAATCACCAGCTAATCATTGTTATAGCAATTATTAAACATAGTAAAATATTATTAACATTTATTAACCATCATTAACTACCATTAACACCCATTGATGGCTAGACTACCGGAGTCTCTGCGGTAGGACCCAGGGTGGCACGCCTGGGATCGCATCAACCATTTGTCGTCACCAAGGCATGGCCGGGCTAAGGCGACTCAGCTGGCAGAGGGCTCGCTGGGGAGCACCGTGGTGGGTAGCAGTGATCATTGGAGCTACGCTATCCTTAACCATCAACAGTGTATTGAATGGTCCCATCATTATCCTTAGCCATCACTAAACATCGTGATTATTGGGTACCAGTGATTTGTCATGATGTTTCATGGTTCGGATGAATCATTGGCTATTATATGTCATGACATGAGTCACTATATACCATGATTCTGATCGATTATTACTCATGCCGATGGTTTGTCATCATTAATAATTGATTACTAGTCATGGGTTTATCATGATCCTTGATCATTGATCATTCTGAATACTGGGTCACCATTCATGAGCTATTGCGGCTCTTGATGATTCGTGCCACCTTGCAATGTGGGTATCAACTAGTTGGATCCTTGCCTCATGCTGAGACCTTGTCCAGTCATCGTTTTGATGGTTCATAATGGCCTGTTCATGGCTGTCAATGGTGGTGAAACCTATGGTCAATGGTGGTGAAACCTATGCTGAATGGTCCTTAAACTTGTGCCTTTCATTACCCATTGAACCCTTCGTCCTCCAATTTTGCAGCACTTTGGGCCGATGTTCCTTCAGGCTGCTACATGATCGTTCGTTCTCCGAGCCAAAGCTGAGAGCTGATCATCTACGCCGAAAAAAACTGGCACAACAACACCAAAGAAGCACCACTGGGGCGTTTATGAATGGTGTACTCATGTGCACTCTCCTTCTTGATGTTCATAAATAATGGTAGCTAGGGTGTTCAAAAGTGATCTTTACACTGCTGTTCATGCTTTCTCTCTTCGACCCACAGAACCCCGATGGCGCCAAAAGGTAGGGCAGGATTTTCTGCTTTGGCAAACAAACGCACCATGAACCACGAAGTAACTTCAATCCCTGGTGTTCTGATAAGAATCATTGCATGATCATTGCAGAAAAGCAAAACATGTAGCCGGTCAGGCATCAGGAAACTGCGAAAACAAGAAAAGAAGCACTGCAAACAGAAACCACATATATCTTCACTACCTACACTCAGACCACTACTCCGGAGAATCAATTGAGAACATCATGCACGCCCTTGAAAACCACAATATGGGTTGTGTCATTTGGCACTATCTCGTCCATCATCACCTTGCCCAAAGCATTTCCATGCCACCTTTGTTTCTTGATAAACTTGAAAAAATCTCAACTATTTTTCCATACCACCTTTGCTTATCATCGATAAACTTGATAAATTTTCCAACTTTCCATGCCACCTTTGCTTATCGAAAACATGTTGGAAAGTTGGAACGGATAAAAAAGAGCTCCCGAAAAAGATGAAAACACTTCGACCCACATCACAGGCAGCATGAAGATTCACCCTAAGTCCCCCTGGTTCCCATCATTAATCATTGTTTTTCCTATTGTTGTTGGTTATTATCCTCCATTATTGGTTGGTTAATTTTGAGCCACATCCACATGCTGAACCAGCAGCCGCAACGATTTTCCTCCACCGAGGCGTGACCACTTTGAGATCAAAGGTCCCAAAGAAAAATCGCGAGAGCAGCCTTGTGCGGCGATGTGCGTCGATTGCTCTACACAACTCCGTTGTTTCTTAAGACACGGTAGTCAGTGCACAGCATTACCCGTTTATAAGACAAGCTGTAAACCAGGTAGGATCCAGGTAGGTTAGCTGATCAAGTATGGCGGACAGTTCCACTGCTACTGCAAGCTTGGAAGCCTTAAGCCTCACTCATTTGCTTCGTGGCTTCGTGGCGATTTCCACAACGACTTGGTTCCCTTCCAAAAGTAATTCATACGAACAACTGAGAAGAAATGAAAACAAAACTGTTCATATGGCTGCTGTTATCTGATGATTGGTAGCTTTGTTGATCTTAACAAACTCATGGTGCTTCTTGTTGTTTCTGTTGCGGCAGCGAGAACCGATCTTTTTTCTCTCCAAGATGCCCTACTTGGCTCACGACTTACAACTGGGGTAGCTACCAGCTATGGTAGATTGAACTCTAAAGAAATGGCTCCACCAACTTACAACCAGGTACCTATGGTAACTAGTCATTTATTGTAGATATAACTAGCTTGTCAAGTAGCTTGTAGACCAAGTCATATCGGGGGAGACTACATTCTTTGTGGATCCATCTGTCTGTGGGTCAAAACCCTTAGTCCCCCTGGTCCCCCAATCATTAACCATTGCTTCCCTTATTATTGTTGGTCAATATCCCCCTTAATTGGTTGGTTCATATTGACCCACAGCCATCTGGTGCAATCGTCAGTATCTTTCACGCTCGCAGCACAAGGCGGCATGATGGAGAGCCAGCCAGCAGTTTGGCGTGGCTTTCCACCACCAAAATTACAACTAGCACCAAGCAGTGCCTACTTCAACATCGAGATTTGATATAGGGTGTTTGTTTGGTTGGTGGTCGACACCAGACTGTACCAGAGATCCAGCTGCAGCTAGAAGCAACAACACTTCAAGCGATTCATAGCTGGTGATTCATCCGCAAAACCATCAGTTTGACCAGTAAAACCAGCTCAACTCACGAGTTTAATCACCAGTTCAACCAGCCTAACCACCAGTCTTTACTAGCTCAATAGCTGCTGATTCACCACAGTAAGAGGACCGTTTTACGATTCCTGGTGTGATCCCACGATCGTCACAGCCGACAGGTGACTTCTTGCCCAGCTGAACCCTCTGGTGATGCGGTTTCTTGCGCTGGCTGATAGTTACCACCTATCAACAATAGCTTTAGAGCAGTAGGGTAATGTGTAGGGGATCACCTATGGGTTATTACTTATTACCAGTAATAATGGTTGATAGTAGGAAAAACATTATACAGTATATGGTGGTTCCTGATCATAGGGAACCCCGCGAAATGGTTGGTGTATTACTATAAATGGTTTATAAAGTGGATGATTTGAGGTTATCCCTATTTTGAGAAACACCTATAAATATGATTTATGACCAGTAATAATGGCTAATTAATAAGGGTACATGCTTGATGGACAAAGTCAAATCATGGTATATGATGATTGCAAGTGGTATAACAATAAGTATCGACCAATAGGTTGAAATGGTTAAGACCTAGTAGCGACCATTATTGGCTACATATTCACAACATGCGCGCATCACCAGCCATTCACGCAAAATTTTGGGTAACTCATTTTTGTGGAACTCTGATTGATTGACTTCATTGCCAACCCTGGTTACTGATCATAGTCAGTATGAACAATCATTTACCATCGTTAATAAGCATCATTTACCATCATTAAACCATTCTAACCAGCATGAACCATTTGGATCCGTGATTAAACCATCATGAAACCATTTCGTGACGCCGGGTACTCCCGAAAATCCATTCATTTACACCAAAGAATGCCATCATGAAGCCGTTCTCACCCAGCTTCGACAACAGCACTGCTCACCTAACACTGCTTTGGAGAAGGGATCTGCGCATGACTCTCAAGCTCGCTGATCACCGACCATGCAACGACCAATCTGCAATCCTAAGCACTGCCCAAACACAAATCTCACCGAACCGAAAATATGTTTATCAATGTTTACGTAAAAACCGAAGATCTCAATCTGTTTAGATGTTTTTAGATGTTTGATGACTGAAGGCTTATCTCAAAGGGCATTCGTGGAGGTCCTCATCACTTCTCGCCTAGGTTCAGGTCGTTGAAGCTCGACGTTGAAGCTGGTTTGGAGGTGTCAGGTTCGCCTAGAGTCTGGAAGTTGCACCTACAAAGGACCAATCACGAAGAACGTTACTGCTGCTTTCTTGATTCAATGGCTGCTTAATGGTTAGGTAATTATTGGTGATATGAGTTCATAGCTGTATTGGTCTATAGCTGGTTCATAGCAGGTTGATAGCTGCTTCATAGTTTCATTCATAGTTTCATCATGGTTGTTGCTGGGTAAGCATAGTGGTTTCTGGTTGGGCACTTGCTGGAAAAAAATGAGTGGTGAATAATGCTTGATGATGGAAGATGACGACCGGTGATTGTCAGTGATGGTAATTCCATAAATGGTGTGTTCTCGAAATTGGTGGCACTCAGGGAGAATTCAATATTATAGCCCGCAAAAAAAACAGGATGGTCGCGGGGTTGCCGCTGTACCCCTTCAGCTGAAATCAGCTGCACTTTTCTAAGTGATCTGTGATATGAGCTTGAATCAAAAGCCCATATCAAGTGATTCAACAAATTCAATTGGTTAACTCCAAAGGTCATATTGAACCGAACTAATTAATGGTTAATTATCTGGCCTTCATTCATTGACCAACATTCTTCGCCAAAGAATTGATTGATCATCGACCATTCTTAATTTTCATCTTTTTCCTGACTATAAACAAAGCATTCTTGTTGAACATTTAGTATTTATTGACAAATCAGTATTCACCATTGCTAATCAAGTATGAACATACCCTCCTGAGCGGTTGGTTTGTGTAGATCATCGCTTTCAGTGGGCTACCCTGGCAAGATTTGGTCAGCTCCTGAGAATTACAGCCGCTGGTGAATGATTTCACCATCCATGACTGGTTGTAGTGGCCAAGTTGAATTTTTACATCATAATTAACTACATATGATTATCATGAATCCATCAGTCAATGAATGGCTCGTCACCATTGATAATGTAAAACAATGCTTGAACAACCATCCTCAGCCATTGTCAAACATAGCTCATTAAGCATTACCTATTATAGCTACCAGTTGTTCATCTTTATAAAAAATATTGATAAGTATAGCTTATCTATTGATCAGCACTTGTTCGGAATAGGTATTCATAATTTTTCATAATAGCATTATGATAGCTAGTTTAAGCGCTGACAAACCATTCTGACCAATGATGTTTCATCATAGTTTGCAACAGCGGGATCCGAGCTGATTGAGTGCTGTTCAAATGCTCCGCGCAATTTTTTGCCAAGCGGAAAACTGGCATCGAATTGGCTTCAGCGTGGCACAAAGACCGATTGGAAAATGATAACAGGGTGGTTGCTATACACAGGTGATTGAGTTCTACCCAGGGCGGTTGCAACAATCAAGTACATTCAAGTACCAGCTGAAGCGAACTTGAGCGGAGCACTTCAAACGCTCTGCGCGCATGGATTCCATGGCATGGATTCGCATATATTAGCATGATGTCACCGCATGCAACAGCATGACTTGGCGGCCAACGTCATGCAATAGAGACTGTGCATTGCAAGCAGTCACCCAGGACTGTGTCTCCGAAAAATGACTTGAAGTTTCTGACTGGTATTGACCACTGGCAACTTAGTTGAACCCGGCAGAGCAGCCATGTTCTACAACTTCTTAGCATCAACAAATCCGGAGAGCCCTGGTTTAAATTGAACACAATTGAGAAACGAAAAACGTGTGTAGTGCTGGGACGACCGATAGCAGGTTCCCCGAGCCTGATCAAGCCGTTGCGCGGTGCGCTTCTGAAAAACATGGTGTGGTCTCCTTGTGATCTACCATGGTTGGGCCACCGGAGGATTTCGTGGATGATCATGAGGATCTTGGCAATGAAAATTGTGTATTCACAACAATTCCAACAAGGATAGCAGCAACATAGTGGGAAGACTGGTTAATCCAAGAGTTAATCGTTAATGGTTAAGAATAGGATGTAGCAAAAAAGACAACAGTTTAAAAGTTATACAATAACCTGATATTAACCATTGTAATAACTATTAGATACTATTCGGGTATAGTATGATAACCACTAATTGCTGAGTATAAGATTCTGTGCATATCGGCAGTTCACCAACATTTCCTTGCAAGAGCTCAGCATCGACGTCGCTGGGCAGCGTGCCGTTTCCCGGTGAAACAAACATGCCATGGCCTGCTACCCTTCTACTGCCGAACATATAGCCATTGTTAACCACTACAGTATCATACCAGCAGTTGTTGACAACGGTGAACAAAGGATATTTGCCAATAAACACAGGATAACGTTGGATATTTGACCAATAGCCATCGTCAACCACTATCAGCGATAACTGGCGATCGCCATCATCATCACCATTAAACAGTATGAATGTGAACTTTGTGAACCATTCTCGAACCATATCAAACAGCATCAAATAATCATCAACCATATCAATCCAACCATCATAAACCAATCCTAATACAACCATCAAATGGTGGTCTCTCAAAATAGGGGTACCCCTAAATCATCCATTATGAACCGTTTGCAACAATAAAGCAACCATAACTTTGGGGTTCCCTGTAGCTTGAGAAACCACCATATAGCTGGTACATCCCCTGTTCTTGTTGCTTATGATCGTCTATTATCAACCATTGACCATCTATTGAACCATCAGTTGCTGAACCAGCTATTCAATCATTGTAAATGGCCAAATCACCATCCTTAATCATATCATGATGGAACTCACCAGGCAGTGCACCTTCACGCATGTGGCGGCACTCGAATCGCTGACCAGACCTGCATGCCAATTTCGGCACTGAAACTTCCTGCTGCATGTAGGTTCATAGTGGTTAATCGCGGTTGATCTTGGTGCAAATGATGGTTAATGATCTATAATGATGAGTAATCAATTGATCAGTATTATTACCTACCCTTGACATTGATGATTCAACATGGTTGATGCAAACAAAAATGATGAGTACTGCTCAATCAATGTTGAGACATGAATAAGAATGCTTATATACTTACTATGAATCATCCTGGACTCTCCGGTCTGCGCCTGTCCAAGTCCAAGCCGACTGCTGCGGCCTCGCAGCTCGGCGGATAACCGTGGCTGTACCACTGCAGCAGTGGTCAGTGGTGGTCGATCGCTGGAACAAGTGACATATGGTGATGCCATTACGTAGGGTTGTAACCATTAGCTTGCATAATATATGGCGAATGCCATATATAATGCCAATGATATATATTATATATATAATATACATACACTTATCATGCCAATTGGTGTATGGTTATAAGGGATTCTAACGGTTCATAGAAGGGATTAACAGGGGGTAATCTGCGACAAAAATGGTTGAACAACTACTTTATGGTAGTTTCTCCAGTACTAAACATTGTTAAGCAAGGATGATTTGGAGGTATCCCGGTTTTGAGAAACAAACATATTACTATCATGCTGTAAAACATATATACCAACAAAACGGTCAACAAAATAATTGTAGGCGTTTCAGGATATGATTGAGTTGACGCTATGGTTGATAATATGGTTGTCCCAGTGGTTCGAAATGGTTGGTAGTGGTCAAACATGGATCACAAAAGAACGGGAGATCATGATTGGAATATATATATATATATATATTGAACCAAAGGTTGAATGACAAGATCGAATACAGTAATAATACAGGGATATGGTCAAATCATCAACAATGTCCAAAGTAGCTGCATGCTGCCCCCAACAAAGCCTGCCCACTCCTACGAGTGCTTACCTGCCAACCTTTTCTGACAGCGTCTGATGACCTTCAAATTAGGGTTTCTTACTGAACAAACAACCAGCATCAACTATGGTTTCTGGTGATTTGCAAT
This sequence comes from Symbiodinium kawagutii, assembly GCA_009767595.1. Lineage (NCBI taxonomy): Eukaryota > Dinophyceae > Suessiales > Symbiodiniaceae > Symbiodinium > Symbiodinium kawagutii. The sequence goes on from VSDK01014164.1 coordinate 121,426, forward strand.
GACCAAGTACAGTAATCAGCAATGTATGAGCGATTGATGCTATTGGTTATGGTTGTGGTTCTGGTTGTGGTTCTGGCTCAACCATCCTGATGCAAAATTCCTGGACAAATAAGCTTTTCCAAACCAGTTTTTCATCCATGATTCAACCATCACGAAGCCATCATCAATTGTCGATAACCCATCATTAACCATCAGCTATCCTGCGAAACCATCAGTCATCATGAGAAAAACTATCATGACTATCCTGGGAAACCATCAGTCATCATGACAAAAACTATAATGTATCAAAACCATCATGCATCAAAACCATCGTAAATCATCATCCATCAGCACCCTAATGTATCAAACAAGATGGAGCCCACGAACCCGAATGCTCACACTCTTGGTCGGACTCTCTTGGTAAGACACTCTTGGTGAGACACTCTTGGTGGGACACTCTTGGTGAGACACTCTTGGGAAGACACTCTTGGGAAGACACTCCTGGTAAGACACTCTGAGTCAGACACTCTTGGTAAGACACTCTTGGT
>VSDK01014164.1:123869-134685 GCA_009767595.1 Symbiodinium kawagutii
AATGCGTTTTCCACAGCGGCGCGATAGCAAGAGTCATCTTGACGCAGCCATTACATTGCGTTTTGCATGCTAGCGCAATGGCAAGTATCATCCTGACGCAGCCATTACAATGCGTTTCGTTTGGTACGAAGTCACAAAAACTCAACTTGACACAGCCATTACAATGCGTTTTGCAGGCCAGCGCAATAGCGAGAATCACCGTCACGCAGCAATTACAATGCGTTTCATATGATAGTAAGTCACCAAAAGTCAACTTGACGCAGCCATTACAATGCGTTTTGCACGCCAGCGCAATAGCAAAAACCACACGGACGTAGCAATTACGCAGCCATTACAATGCATTTTGTATGCCAGTCACGAAGCACAGTAATGAGAGAGGTGTCCAATCCCTTGCGCCTGCCACGCAAAGTGGACTTGGGACCCGTCATGAGACATGCTGAGATGCTACAAAGTGCCACGCCTGTCACACAAAACAAGGTTGCAGGTCACGCAAAACCACCCAAAAGGACCACCTCCACACGCTTCCCCCAATGGTATGGGCCTTACGGCCCTACCGCGGTCGGCGGCGGTCGGTTGCGAACACTTGCGGTCGGTTGCGAACACTTGCGGTCGTAAACGCAACGTCCAGCGAACACGTCTCCACCCCCAGACCCCCACTATGAAACGAGAACCCGTGCTACGCATTCGGGAAAAAAACATCTCGCCAAGGTCCTCCCTGATGTGCCAACAAAAAGGCCGTCTGCTTCAACTTTCGGCCCAAGGAACGTCTGTACAGGACTGCGGCCAAGAGAAAAGTCCCTGTGCAGCAGAAGCGGGCCAGAGATTTGCGTGAAACCAGGTCATTGACCAGTTGGTCAATGATCTAATCGCATCCATGATATTGTGTACATCCCTGAATCTTGGAGCGAGGGTACTGTTGATCTAGCTGTGCTTTCATATTGTGCCTCTGAATCTTGGAGCTTGAAGGTTGATCCTGAAATTCGGCAGAATTTTGCGTGATTGGATCAGAGCATTTTCCTAGTGAATTCTATTGGGTTTAGTAGAATTTGGGAAGTGAATAGATAAATTCAATAGGAAAATCTCTTGGAAATCTATTGATATTGATTTTTTCTGTGAAAAGTCCCTCTTGATTTGGTGGCACTGTGCCAACATGGTAGCTTGCCGGCGGGTCATCGGTCCAAACCATGGTCACCTCTAGCGTCCATTGGCCATAATGCCAATGCAGCATGTGAAAATAAAGTCATAAACCACCAAAGTATGTGGGTCGCAGAGGGTGAACAAATCTCATTCATCATTTGTTTGTACTGATTCGATCATTCTAATCATGTCTACTAATCTTATTAACCCAAGTTAAGCATTTGACTTCTCGCCGTTTGTTTGTACCAATTGGACCAGTTCATAAGATCGCTGATTCCACGTGAAGCGGCTCTACGACTTGGCCGAGTTTCCAAAAGGCATAAGTCCTGGTAAGACCCAACATCTATATCGCTGAGGGTGGCCTTAGACCAACAAGTTCCATGGGTCGTTCTCGACTTCCTCTTGAAGAATGATTATACTTGTATGATGTCAATAAATACTGATTAGTTGTAACTATCCATAACATCCTGAAGAATGATGTCAATCCGAATCATATCATTGAAAATCACTCTGATCTCATCTTGAATGTTAAGGTTATCCCTTCCGCTTCTCATTATGCGTGCGGCAAACTTTAGTCATACGCACTGCTTGGTTGCGACCGCTGAGAGGCGAAGCATGGCGAAGCCGCTGCCATCCCCTCAGCGTGATTTATGATCACCAGTATTTCGTTGATGAATATACTTATTGATCTTATTGCAGCTATTCAGAACCAGCATATACCAGTTCTCAACTTGTGTCAGTATAGCATATGCCAACATAGTTATAATCGAACCAGTATACCGGCAGTGTTCTTAAACATTGTAAACATTTACCAAACCAGTATTCGTGAATTAATTGTGTTTAGCACCGTTTCTGTATGTTTCTGTACTATCTATCAACTCCCAGTATACTAGATTCTAGGGTAGATTATTCCTAGTTTCGCAAAACATATTACAACCAGCAAAATGAATAAAGCAGCAGAAATTGAGACCTGCAGCTAGGTTGGTTGATCTTCTAAATTCAGCAAGTGGTTGATGCGTTCGAATGTAATGGTTAACCAGTTCCGGACATAGTAGCCATGATAAACAATCATTAATCACCTTTGGACATTAGTAAGTAAACATCAGTAAACCATCGGTTAAACCACCATGAAACCATCATTCAACCACAAGAAAACCATCATTGAATCACAACCAAAACCATCATTTCACCACCATTTACCCACCATTGAGCCATTCTTCACCGCCCTTCCACCACCACGAAACGCTCACAGCTTCCACCCTGCCAGGCCTACCGCAACAACGCCTGCGGTACGCAGGTGCCGCCACCATTTGGAGGCATGGGCCTGGCAGCTGAAGCTTGGGAGGTGATGGTTACCGTGCTTAATGACTGTTTTTCGTGGTTGAATGATGGCTGATGGTGGTCAATAATGGTTGAATGATGGTTAAATGATGGCTGATGGTTAACCATTGGTTGATGATTTATGATTACTCGTTGATAATAGTTGAGGTTCTGGCTTCAAGGGTGGTTGGTTGATGAAATAATTTGTGGTTAATTAATCATGGTGGTTCATAATTTTTGATAAGAACGATCAATGACCAATCATGGTTACAATGATCAATGATGAATAATGGCTACAATGGTTCATGATGATTGTTTCATGATCTTTAAGTAATTGTGGTTAATCATGATTAATCACGGTTAATGCTGTTACGGCTTAAAGGGTGGCTTATGTATATATTGTGAATCGAACTAGTTGATTGGTGATTCATAATGGTGGTCGCTGGTGATTCACAATGAGATAACAAAATCGAGATTCGTTCATTTAGTTCACGACTATAATTTTTCCTACTAGCTAATGATTAATGACTAATAATAGATAATGATTGTAAAGGTTCATGATTGTCGTTAATGCTGGTTCATAATGGATAATAATGTCATGGCTTGAAGGGTGTATGTTAATGAACAAATCCATGAGTGTTTGGTAATGGTCATTCATTAATCATAGCTCATAACGAGATAATTCGTGGATATAGTACGATAATAAGGAGATTCATTCATACTATGCTAAAACAAACAGGCATTGAACCATTGAAATGAAACACAAACATCATTGACAAGCATGTGAGGTCAGCAACTGAAAACCAAAAGAACACACCATGCATATGTGTGCGTAACCAAGAGCATGCAACACTCCATCAAGTCTTCCCAAAAGCAACGAAGGAACATATCAGAAATCTGAAGTTTTCTTGAAAGACTGGGGCACATCACCTCCTCTGCATCAGCCGCGTCTGCCATCTCTTCTTTGCCCTGAGGCACAGCAAGGTGTGGAGCGACAGATTTTGGTGCTGGTGATTCACAAATGATGACTATGCCAAACCGTTCTGGCGTGATCTTATTCAATCAGGCAACCTACTTTAATGGCTAGCCAAAGCAAACATTTTTTTTTGGAGGGGGAACCAGTGTCAACCATCGAATGTGGGGTGCACCGAGTGTGGACACAGTGTGCATCAGTGTGATAGCTTGCAAGGAGCAGTCAAAACCAAGATCTCAAGGTGGATTTGCCAGCGAATGGACACCTTCCAAATGGCAGTTACCCTATCAAAAATCGTCAATTTGGGCTGGCTGCGTAGATACAATCCCTTGATTCCATGGCTGGTTCATAGTTGTATTCCCAATTCATTGGCTCTTCTCCCAGCTGACAAGATCAGGGGGGTTGATAACCCTCCATATCATCAACCAAAAATCGAGCAATCAGTATGTTGGTTCAACTGTTCAAATACTGATCAGCTACTAACAACTCTCATTAGCCACCCTCAAGCATCCTTAAGCATGGCCACCCTCAAGCATCCTAAAGCCTCATGGACCTTCAGTTCAAAAATGCTTTGCTTTGGGGCCCTACGTGCATCGCATCTGAGCTTCACAGACATCGGAACAATTTTTTGAGCTCCTCTGACTAAGTCGAAGGAGACCTAGGAAAGCCACCCCAAACTAGCACAGGTCGCTTAATTCAAAGTGAATTGATGGTTGACAAGGGTCAACAATGATTGTCTCATGGTTGATTTCCAGTGATTTTGTTCATTCACCTTTGGCTGGGGGCTTTCCCAAGGGTTTTTTTTCGGTGAAACGCTGCGGCCCGGCAAGCTGCAAACCTGTGAGCCATCACCACGGGATTGCGATGCCAAGGGGCCGCAATAAGCTTCAAATGTTCAAATCTCGAGATTTTTTTGCACAGCCATGGCCTTTAACAACTACCAGCTGGCAGAAATGATTCAGATAAGGTCTGGTGATATTGAATGAGAGATTACTTGATGATCATGACAATACCAATCTCCTCAACTAAATACACACACGCACGACGCTAAAAATCATGACCTGTTTTGTTTAATTAACTTGTGTCCTGGAATTTGACAAGGTAGTTGAAGACTGCTTGCTTGTTTGAATTGGTTTGAAATGGCTTTGATAGGACTTGGACAACAAGCTTCCGATATAAGTTATTTCATCAAGCCCAATCATGTCTTATCATGTGTAAAGAATATCCAGTTGTTGTCATCATTTTTTGCAAGGTGCCGCATCACCAAAAAGTTAAGGATGCGGGGCATGCCATATCCCCAGTGCATCATAATCATCTGTTGCATTTGTCTAACCCGAGGCGAATATCGGACCTGACAGTGGGTACATACCATAATCATCAACTGGTTGGTGGTTGAACCACTCCTGGGAAAAAATATGCGCAAGTCAACCAACGATTTGTTAATAGTTACTAGGGAAAATAAAAAATGTCAATTGAATCATCAACCAGTTAAGTTATTCAGTATATTCTGTTGGGTATGGCATATCAGAAAATATGCATCTGCATACATGCCACCTAGTAGCGACAATCATGGGTATAACATGGTATAGCAATCATGATCAACATTCTGTTTGGTGATTTGGCTATGACTAACCATCATTGGCCACTACTCACCAGCATTAAGCATGATTTTCATCAACCATTTACAGTAACAAAGCCATCCTTCTGGAACTGATTTGGCTGAGGATGTCCAGAAAGACGTACGGTGAACTTGTGAACTGGCTCCCAACTGTTCATGTCTTTGTGAAGCCCTCTGTAGTACAAACGTCTTGACCTTACGCTTCCCTTTCATCTTGAGCCATAATTCATTCAACACTTGAAACAGTTGTGATGAATGATTGATTGTCATTGACTCACCAGTACAAACCATGATTAAACATGATTCAGATCAATCATTTAAGTCACCATGATAAACAATCATGCATTCATGGATATCAACATGATTATCTAAAATCAACATTTCCTATCTTAAGATATCTTAAGTCAACATGATCATCATGAAACCTCAGCCTGTGCACCATGGCTTTTCCTAGGGCCTTGCTGGGCCTTGCTCACCTTTGGGCCTCACATAGTGCACAGCAGATCCAGCTCAGCTTGCGTCAGAGAGCCTGAGCTGATTCCGGTGCTTCTCGAGGGAGGGAACGGTTGCAGTGCTTAACTATGGCCTGTAAGGCTCCCCGATGGGGAAAACGAAAACCCATGGTTCATATGAAGTTTATCAACGAACATTGAACAGCTCGATACCATTCTGATCGTATCAATTGGGTCCCCACTTCTTTCAACAAATGGCCAGCTTGCTACTTCGATGGCTTCCAAGCAACAACTGCAGTAGAGTTAAGGTTTTGGAGTACTGAAAGACTGAAGAAACATACTGAAACCACTTGCTATCTGTGGGTTATTTCTGTCATTATCATCAATAAATTATGTTATCATTCCATATCATATTATCAGACATGATCAACCAAACATGATTGTCATGTTCCAACTTCTTTACATCTAATCATGTGCAACCACATAACAATCTCAGCACTCCGGGGAGAAGTGAACCGCACCTGCGGTGTCAAGTGGATCGTCGCCGTCCAATCCCAACTCCGCCAACTCGGCCAAGAGCTCCGTGCATTGGTCCTGGAAGGCTGGAAGCTGGCTCTAAGTCTGGCATGTCCTTAGGATTGTATGGCTACATGTTTACAGTTACATGTCAGGATTGTAAGTAAGGATTGTAAGTCAGGATTGTAGGTAAGGATTGTAGGTAAGGATTGTTTGATTCTGAGGATCATCATCTTGTAATCTTTGCTTATTGGATATGTTTATCAACGAAACCAGAATCATATCTGTGTATATCAGCTATTACTTCTAGTTGGATAGTTTCCAATCACTGACTGATAGTTTGTTTCCTTTGGGTCAATACCCTGTACCCCAGCCGTTCACATCTCCTAGCTGACCAATTTTGTCTTTGTTGGGATGTTCATCTACGCCTCTTTTGGATGGTTAATATTAACCCGTGACCAAGATTGCTCAATATCAAGCATGCTGAAGCCTTTTTAGATAGAAGTAGTTTACCCAATGTGGCAAAACCCTGGTTGGTCAATATCGGTAATTCATAAGCATTGCCAGAGATAGGTAATAAAAATATAACTCAAATTAACCAACCAATATCAACCACCATATCCCTGTGATACCTTGACCATCTCCACCCGTCGGCCATCCGTCCCCGACCCCCACGCTTGCGCGTGACCGGATGCACGGCTGTGCCTCCAACGACACGACTCCGTCTCGACCGAGGCCTCCTCCGATGCCCACAGCAGCAGGCCCTTCCTGCGGAGCCTGCGCTGTGGTGAGCTCAAAACTGGGGGCGATGATGAATGGTGCGGCTTTTCAACCCAGTCACCAAAATGGTCATTCAATGGCTAGTAATGGTTATAATGGTTTATAATGGTTATAATATTGGCTTATAATAACAATGGCTTATGAATAACCAAGGGTTAAAAATGAAGGTTATAATGGTTCGTAATAATGGTTATAATGGTTTATAATAATGGTCATTGATGGCTAATAATGGTGACTAATATGAATGGTTAATATGTACCATGATGGTTAATAATGTACCATGATGGTTAACTATGGCCTAACATGGTTCAAGATGGCTAATAACAATGGTTTATAACAATGGTTATTGATGACAAATATACGTATTGACCAATGTGACTTTGACCAACGATGGTTGAATAGTTCATGCCTAACATGGTTCATGATAGTGGTTGTTAGATCTTTAGCAACCATCAACATCAACAAAAGCGAGTTGTTGAGGATCATTGAGGTTCGCAAACGGCAACAAGAGCAAGAACAAACGCAACAATCCCATCACACAGCAACTAGCAAACCACAACCAACCAAACAAACAACAGTCAACCATAAATAAGCACCCAAGAACATGTTTCAATGACACATTCACTAACATCATGCCATGGTTCTTGTGCCTCTGTGCTTTCAGACTCCTGTAGCATTTCGTCCAGCAGTTGCGTTGAGCAGGCTGCGGTCGGTGCAACCTCAGCAGGGCCAAGGTAAGTTCAGCCAACCATGTAGATGGACAATGCTCGATGATGGCTCTTTGAGTGGATTTTAGCGTGAAGCTAATAGTTCAGTTTGAGAATATGGTTTTGAAAGAGCAGTGATTAACAAAACAAAAAATAAAATGGTTAGGAATAGTTCACAATAGTGCTCAATGATTGTGGCTAACAATTGTGGCTCATTATGGTCTGTATTGGTTTGTGTCGGATAAAGTCTTGATAACCAGCAACAACAGCAACATGAGTAGCCAATAATCATGCAAATCCTACAATGATATGGCTGCTTCTCAAAATTGGGGTACTCCCAATCATCCAATCTTTAATAGTGTGCCCCTCATTTTAGGAGGTTCCCCAACTTGAACAAACCACCACGAATGATCAAACCAGTATTTGTTAGGATGTTCACCTAGGCACAGTTGGTTATGCCCCATGGCCATATGGTGGTTTCTTGAAATATACGAACCCTGAAATCATCCTTTATTGACCATTTATAGTACTAAACCCACCATTTTTGGAGTCCCCTAGGGCTTGAGAAACCACCATATCTCCAGCTATCTCCAGCTATCCCAAGGTGCTGGTGGCTCTTGCAGCTTCCCAACGCCCCTGTCCCTAGCCACTTCGCCAAGACACCGCAGGCGCTACAGGGGCGGCATCCGTTGGCCTAGCGAAGGGGTGGTGAAACCCCTCCATGGAGCGAGGCTGGTGGAAGATACCAATGGATTACGGTACCAGTAGTTGACTGGATTAATGACTGGTTAATTGACTGGTGGTTCATGGTCAATACTGGTGATTAATGATGATCCAGTTGGTATCACTGATATCACTGGTGGTTAATTGACCAGTGATTGATGGTCAATACTGGTGATTAGCGTATATGGGATTACGATTACTAATTTGACTAGTACTGGGATTGTGGTTGAGTCAACTAATACTTGACGCTGGTTACTTGCTAGACTAGTCCTAAGTTAGATTTATGGTCAAACAACTGGAAGGATTAGTTAAATGACTGGTTGACTGGGGATCACGGTGAGTGTATCAGTTGTGGTTATCTGACTTGGCATTGACTAGTTGATTGACTGGTGATTGTCCTGGTTAACTGGAGCAATGTTGCTTAGTTGACTAGTGATTTCATGTCACGGTGTTCACTGTTGATGAATTCAATTGATGGATCATTGGTTGACTGGTGATTGTACTTCAATGGCTGAATTAGGCAACAGTGATGATGGTGGTAAATTGCCACTGATGTTGTGATGAACTGGTGATTCATACTTGCTGACGCTGATGATTAAACATGAAGCTAAACAACTGGTCAGCAAATGTCGAATCATCTACAGTAGTCCACTGGGATTTTGTTGAAACATCATCAACTAGTTGACCATCATCAATCATCATTGAATTGATAGATCCACTATCACCCACTATTGACCTTAGACCCTACTAATCTACTATGTATTAATAATCAATCGATATTACCCATGATTCCTGGCCAATATCAAGATGATAATAATCACCAGATCAAGCACTCTGAGCCATAGTTATTTATGCTTTCTTTCAACTCCAGCGAATTAACTCTGGTTGCATAGAAAATCCACTATCTACAATGCAAAATCCATTATTTTATCATGGTTTGACCATGTTTGACCTAAAAACATGTAGCAATTTTCAGCACAACCAGGTTGACAAAGGGTAGCACATGGTAGCACTACCGTTCACGGGTGTCCAGTATCCCTGGCTCGGCGAATCGCCCTCACCTCACCGCAGCTTCGCCCACGGGTGGAACCCCAGACTTCTCCTGGCCCACGAAGCAGGGGAGACTTCGCTGGTGATGGAACCGGCTTCTCGAATGGTTGACGATGGTTCATGGTTCATGATGGTTATGGGCTTCATGATGGTTATGATGCTGAAGGATGGTTGATGGTGGTCCATGATAGTTGATATGTTGGGCTCGGGATGATTCATGGCTCATGGTGTTCAATGTGGCCGCTAAATGGTCACTAAATGGTGTAAAACCATGACTAATCATGGTTCAGAATGTGGTCTGAGTCATGGTTTGTGATATTCGATGATGGTTGAAGTTCATTGATAACATTGGATGATTGTTGCCAATGGTACATGATGGTTACCAAGGTGTTTGGTGAATCTATGGTGGATGAAGAATAGTAGTCCTGCGCAAGGAATTGGCTGCGCATGGTTGCCATCAGTTGGAACGCTGCAACAGGCCAGGTGCACCTCTTCCTGCGACTCTTTGGCCTGCACCATCGCTGCCATTGTTGTTGGCACCATCAGGCCCACGAAGTCAAAGTCATGGGATTTATGCCGCAGGTCCGGTCCAAAGGAGTGAGGAAAATTAGTTTGGGATACTCCAACACTATCAGGTTGTAATTCAGTATATGGCTGTTTCTCAAAATAGGGGTACCCCCAAATCATCCACTATTAGTCATTTAGTAGTAATAAACCAACCATTTTTGGGGATCCCCATTTTGAGAAACACCCATATTTCTCTCAGATCATGTGGCTGCTTGCTGGCCCCCCCAAGCAGCTGCTCGTGTTCTTTCGCCACCTTCCGAAGATAATTCCTGAGCTTTGGGGGGTACATCATGGCTGGAAAGCAACCCTGGCCATGAGCTCGATCACCCTGTTGTTGGTTTTGGTATGCTATGGTCATTGATGACCCTCACCCATGTGCAACGTTGCCAACTTGTGGCACCTAAATTTCCTCCAAACCAACGAAACATAGGTGATCTCTACGACCAAACATCTTACATCGTATATAAACCAGAAAGATTCAACCTTACATCCTGGCTATCTATCACAAACCATCTTCAATCATAAGCCGCCATAAATCTACAGATTACACCATTGTTCAACCTAAAAATGGCCTATATCATTTATATGGTTCATGACATTGTTCAGCCTTAAAATATCATCCATGAAACTAAGGGGCTGTGCACAGACTTTGGAGGTACAATGTGCTGGTCGTGGGTTGGGTTCCCGTCAAATTTCAATGGTCGAACATGGGGTTGCTACAAAATGACTACGAGCAAGGAAACAAAGATCACCACAGTATTCTGAGGGTGTGTTATGCTACAAAAGGAAGACTCCAAGCCCCCCTTACAAAAAAACGGAGCCAAAACGGGTTTGTAAGGGACTCAAGTCCTCCCATTCTGTAAGGCTAACATGATGGGTCCACGATCTTCAAATGACCTTCAACCCCTAGAACCTGATCTCCTTGCCTTGGCGCGCGCTTCCTCGAAGAAGCTCTGAACGATGCTTTGCAGCG
>VSDK01014164.1:140640-176637 GCA_009767595.1 Symbiodinium kawagutii
CCCTACGATCCCCAATGAAAATTCACCACGGGTCAAGCCCTTGGGGTCAGACTGGCAACTGCTCCACCAAGTAGCCCTATGAAGCACGTGCTTGTCATGGATGTACTTCAGGGCCAGCAGCGCCTGCAGTGATCCAAGCCGCTACCAGGGGCACCTGGTCGTCTGTTGGTTGAACCGATTTACAACGTAGGATGGGATCCTATCATGGCCTATCTATCCACCTCTTATAGCTTCTAATATCCTATAATTATATCATATATCTGTGTAAATGGCGGTCACATTTATTAGTTTCGCGGTTTAACAAAGTTGGAGGCTAATTCTAGTGGTTGTTCTACTACCCAAGTGTAACTTGCGGAACAAACACCTTGCATGAGTAGAATTGCGGGAAATGTTTGCAAATTGGCAATGATGTGTCAATGTCTAGTTCTAACGGTCCCTTCTTTAGAGCCATGATTGCTGGTTGGTGTTAAACCACGGTTAGTTACTCGCTGGAAAGTTGGGTAGTGTCTTTCCACAGATACAGATTGATCCTCGAAAGGGAAACCATAGCAACAACGCTGCCAGCATCACTAAACCAACGGTTGCACCAAGAACACACCCCAAATCCCAGGCAAACACAAGCTCACAACCCTGACAACCACCTTGCAGCCACTTAACAACCGCCAAACATCACCATTGACCAAATCCCAGGCAAACACAAGCTCGAACCCTGACAACCACCTTACAGCCACCTCACCATTGACCACCATGAAACAACATTAAACACCAAAAACTCTTATTCAATGACATCTGGTCTCAGCAACCTTGATAGAAGTCCTTGGCGTCTAAATTCTAGCAACCACTGGGTGCCAAGGGTCAGCTAGAAGTCTAAGCACACGTGCTCAAATCCTAAGCTTGCAAAACAAAATACCACAAATATCCAAAAGTGCCTTGTGATTACCTAGAATGTCTTCACAGCAGAGCCCTAAGTTTACCAAACTCCTCAGGGCCTTGCTCTGAACCGTCATGACGTCACTGGCTGCGGGGTAAGCCGCCCCGGCATCCGCCTGCGTCATCCATCTCAGAATCTGCGGCTCGGGGATCCGCCGCTGAGCGTCGCGCGCCAAGCAGATCTGGCGCAAGGGGACGACGACGCAGGACGGAAGCTGGTGATTCATGATGGTTAATGGTGGGTTTATGGTGGTTAACAATGGTTGATATGATGGTTGATATGATGGTTGATATGATGGTTAATGATGGTTAATGATGGTTAATGATAACCAATGGTTAATGGTGGGTTTATGGTGGTTAATCACTGGTCGGAGGTGGTTGATGGGGGCTGATCGTGATTAACAAATGCTGCAATGATTAATACATGATTATACGCAGTTGATGGTAGATGATGGTTCATCCAGCAATGGTGAATAGTAGCTGAAGGTGGATAATAGGGATGCGTAGTTTCATTGAATGGTTGAGAGCTCTATCACCAATCTCTAGTGGGCAATAGCTACCAATACCATGGTGGTTGTTATTACTGTGACTGTGACAGTAGCCAGCAATTATCAAAACAGCTGTGGCAACAACCTGATGCTGAGGGGAATGAGAACATCAAACACCTACCCGACCACTGTCGCTGAATTCAAAAAGGAACATACTATTTCACTAACAACCAAACCAGCTTGAGAGCGGACAGGCGGAATCATTGATGGCTTTTGAACGAAATAATTACTGCCACTGTTTTTGCGTTTTTGTAGAATATTTCTGCTTACTTGCAGTTTCAAGGCAATGACCACGAGAGACTTTTGCCAACACCAATGATAGAGAACAATGCCCGGACAGTCAATGCCGTACCAAATGAAATCAAGAATTCCAAACACTTTTGAATTTGGGATACGATCCTGTTGGTGCAACAACAGCAACACCAAGAACGATAGCAATGCATTCGGTGCAATTAGGACATCAGTGCTGGTTCCAGCATATACGATGATCAAATATGATCAACTACCTCCAAACAAAAAAGATCGTGGCTTCCAGAATGCTCTAAATGATCCACCTGGGGTCACTGAGTTCAAAACAAACGATCTTGTTTGTTATCAGCCATTGATTATCAACTACTGTCACCTATTCTTCTCCTTGGCCTTCTCAAGCGTAATCAAACATTTTCAGTCACAAGCAACAGGTGATGAACAAACTAGATTAGCCATAAATAGATATCAACCCATCAACTGTGATTAAGTCCATCATTGCTAAATATCATCCGGCAATGAAGACAATCATCGATCCTCAGCTGGAAATATACTAGCTGCGTGGCGACCCAACAAATTAATCTCCCACTCGCAAGGCGTTGCCTGGGTGGCCAGGTCGCCCCCTTCACAGTAGGCCATGAAAATGCCCAAGTAGCCTGGGACGGACAGCACCAGCATTAGGTGCCACGTATGGCTGTGGGTCAACCAAGCACAACAGCCATAGCTATGGGTGAATCTATGGCTATGGCCCGCTATGGCCTAGGTGCGTAGCCAAATGGCATAGCTATCGGTCAGGTATGGCTATGTGAACAGGGGTAGTAGTTCACAGTCAGCAAGACTAGTAACTGGTCATGGCTTGGGGATGTGAACAGCTGGGGTACCAGCAAACCACAGCCGCATGGGAAATGCATCGAAGTTCTGGCCTCCGTCCAGGAAGTTGCTGCGATAGTCGACGATGAAAGGATGCCTTGGTCGAACATGAGAGCGATTGGCATCGCTCGGGTGGTATCCAAGGATTATATAGTGACTAATCCGGGATGATAAGTAAGAATAATGGTAAAACAACAACCACTACTATATCTGGTAGTTTCTTGCAAGGGAGTTGCACCCAAATCATGCAAGAAATTCTTTCATTTTTTGTAATCAATCCTACAAAGGAATAGTAAAAAGCCAACGATTAGTTATAATAAATCGACCATGTTGATCTATTTTGGGAGTTCCCAATTTTAAGAAACTCCCATCTGAATGGTGTGGGCAAAATCTCACTATTCTGGTGACAAGGTGTCCCACCGTGGAGTTTTCCACACCAAAGTGGTTATGGCTGGACGGTATTTTGGATGATGACCTGCAGACCTTGTGATGAGACAACAGGGAATAGCTCCACGTTGGGACGTCGGGAACAGCACCACAATTTAAGAACCTAGCTCACACAGCCACATATATTACGTTGACCATCTAAAAAGATCTAAACAGATATGATCCAACACATTATATACGTGAAAGAATCTACACACATTTTGGATGTTCGACCGGTGACTTTGACGAGTAGACTACGAATCTGTTCATCGCTTCCACCAGCGAACCCCTGGTGCCGAGCAGCTTGAAAGACGCCAGGAGTTGCGCCTCCTTGCGCGTCTCTTGCACCTCTTTAGGAGATGCCTAGAGCAAGGCACCCCGATGTCACCCATGAGGTGGTTGCGATGCATGGACCAACGCGGAGGTGTCATGGACCAAGCTGTTTGCTTCCATGGTGACTCAGGGTGCCAAGTACTATGCTCGTTTCACGCAGATCAAGTTTCTGCATATCCAGGGTCGAAAATTGGATGTAACCCAGCGACAAAAACACTGAAGTTGGAAACAGAAAGCAGTCTCCAGCCGCCGCTCATGGTCCTGGTAAGGTGGTGAGATTTCCACGTTAACGGATCATGCAAAACCTGACGGTTCCCGATACAGCGCCTCCCTCACATCCACCATCTTGCCTTAGCACGATCAGGGAAGCTCTGCAACTCTAGCAATGATCATGGCAGTATGGTTTCAATCACTAAATTCGGTTTGCAATACTCAGTACCTCTGATCAACGTAGTCTGAGCGGATTTCTTTCTGCCTTGATGTCCGCTATGAAAATGTGTGGTCGGAAACGATCCATGCAACCGTTACTGAAACACATATCTCTCAGCAACTTCAAGCCACACACTCAACCAACCAACCAACCCACCCACCAAGCAGCCAAGCCACCAACCAACCCACTCAACCCACCCACCATGGACCACCCAACTGCCATCATCCTATTCTTCAGCTGCGCGACACACCAACTTCGAGCCGCGCTCGTCTTCCACCAGAACGGCCTGTCCAAAGGCACCTCCGTTGGTCAAGCGCTGCGGGGTTGGAGTTGAGGATGGTAGCTGCAATGTGTTTAGGGATGGTTGGATATGGTTGGTACCTTCCTTAGGTAGGTTTAAGGGTTGGTCAAACATAAGGATTCATCATTCATTGGCTGGTTGAGGTAACGTGTTGGTGAGGATCAACCATTCAACCATGAGGAATCATAGTTGGTTTAGCATGGTTTAGATCGGTTTAGGATGGTGTCATCCAAATGATCATCCTAAATCATTAGGCAACCATGCAACCTACACCGGAAGAAATATCATGATACTATTGGGTAACTGGTTGAAATATGGCATTGCAGTTGCCAGTTCAAACTTGATCACTAAGCTGCCAGAGCTGATGTTTTTTTTCAATCAACCGGTGGAACCAAACGAAACAGGCAGGCTGAAACACCATCAACAACTGCGATCACATGTCTGAAGACTGCTCTTGGTCACCAATGTGTTCAAATCGACCCTGCTGCAACATATAAGCAACAAGAAAACCCAGCCGCAAACAAACTTTGCAATATGGAATCTGCAACATTTGCAAAGCAAAAAGATATGAATTACATATTTAAGAGGTCCAAATTCTTTGCTTTGCTAGCTTAAACGCACGCCATACCGCCACATAGGTTGACCACCGTTGATTCGCATAGAAATGTTCATCTGCAAAACAAACATATTTGTTCCTGTAGTACAAGTCAATTGTTACAGATGTTAATACTTTTGCTATTTGCTGTACACAACCAAAAACAACCAACAAATGGCAACCAACCGACGAGAGAACATGTTGATTTCATTTTGCCTCATGAATTCCTACAGCAGTTGACATCCACACGAGCGGCCGCCTTCTCCAATCCTTCGCACTTCTTTGAAGCCATTCCTTGGACGATGGCATCCCTAAACACGTCCCGAAGCTATGATCCATGGGACATGGGGCGCTTGTCCTTGTCGCCATGGTGGCACCTACTATTCATCCAAGTTACTTGGTCCAAGTGTTCGTAGGCATTGGTACTAGGGAAAGCACCAGTGTCTTGGGGGCAAGCCACGGCTTTGGACAAACCCATATATGAATACCACTTAAGAAGCTGGGTAGTGATGAACACTGGTTCAGACTTGTTGCACAGCAGCGGTTTATGATTTGCTAATGATGGTCAATAATGGCAAGTAATAAGAGATGATGAATGACCAACCTAGATAGTCAGATCGGCGCTTCAATGGTAACGTGGTCAACATCAGAAAACACCTGTTGAACTTGGCAGCTCCCAGGCTGTTCAGGCGCTGCTGAGGGTTAGTCTCGGGCCAATTCGGTGGGAGAAACAGCTGATTTCCGCCTTCAATCTTGGTTAGCCTTTCAAACAACGTCAAGCAAAATACCAAGAATGCCAACTAGTTGGTCTGACCAACATTCACCAATGAGGAACCAACAAAAAATCGATGCTGATCAACGATGTTTCTTGGTTGATCAAACTATCAACCAACACCCTGGGAGGCGGCTCGATCTGCTGAGGATCTTCTGCAGAATCAACGCAGCGCTCATCACTCGGTCGAGGTCGGCATTGCGGAGCGCGGTAGCTCAGTGCACCGGTGATTTCTAGCGTGAAGACCGTCTGGTTCACAAGTCCATGTTTAAGACTGGTCGTGTTTTATTGTCATTAATGCATGTCAATCCTTGAAACCAAATTTATATTATAAATATTGTGTCAAGACTTGCTAATGATGATCATTGATCATAGGATTAGCCACTAAGGATGGTCAAATCCGTTGATTTGCTCAGCCACTGGCTACCTACTACCACGACGCTAGTGGATCATGGCCCACTTTCCACCAAGCGGTGGATTCGCTTTGAGCGCCAATTAGGCCCCAGGGTTAAGCAAGTCCGTAGCTGCCCAACTTGTACGAAATCATACCCTGAACAGCCAAGAACGGGCTTCTGATTGGGCTGCTGGGATGTGACCTACCATCTCAAAGGTGATTGGAACCACTGGCAGCTGAATTTTTGGATGACCGATCCACCAAACGGATCAGTCATGGTGGAAGCCTAGATGTGCCCGAGAGTGTCTTTGGCGGCGCGGCCAATGGCCATCTAATGATCTTAGGTCAAGGATGGCTGTGGATAGAGAAATAAAATCGTCCAACCGTGGTCCGTGTCTCTCTTGCATTTTCTATCCATGGTCTCAGGAGCCGGAGAGTGAGGGGAACAGCCGCGTTGAGCACAAGCGGACACTGATCGTTTCACAATTTGCTGCCCGTGGGTTGTTCTAATCAATGGGACGATAATATGTGTAACTCTGACGGGGTGGTGGATTACCGTTAGGTTCTCTAATCTTGTCTTGCCAGCAGTTTCAAAGTTGAATTATTATCAAACAGTCAACATCTCACATTAGGCAACTCCGTTTTTGTATTTTTCCAACAGCTGCACAATTGCGTGCTTCCTATGATGTCAAACAAACTCAATCGAACGAGGTAGATCGAAAACATCAAGTGACCATGAAATCGATGGATTGCAATTAGTTTGCTGAACGTCTCCCCATGTATTCTACTAGTCTGCAAGGTGCCTCGAACAGCCAACTCATAACGACCAAATAGTATCAAAATTTAGCATGTCGACGATCATCCAGAGCAACCCGAATCACCCACCAAGAGTGAGTTCCACTGGTGTCAAATACCAAGCACTGGTTTGTATAGTGGCAAACACTCCTTCAATCATGGTCAATTGTACTTCATGTACGCAAAAACTAGCGCATGATAACCAAGCCAACCACAAATTGAGAATCAAGAATCCACTCCACTGCAAAAAATGATTCTACCACAAATGATCGACCGCCATTCACCTGTATCATTTGCTGACCATTGCTTGCCACGGTCATGAAGCACACCATTCTTGGCTGAACATGAATCCTCCTGAACCATCCTTAATCGCCTTACCCGTTCTTAAACATCATTAACCCTCATTAACCATCCTGAACCATTCTTAATCATCGTTTTCTTCCAGCTAATTAGCCATAGAATTCCATAGGACTCCCCATCACTTCATGGTCAGGATCCAGGTGACCCTTTCAACTAAACCATGGGCCATGAACTCCCAGCGCCTCGCAAGGCTTCTCGGCAAATTCACCGCCACACCTGGACAGCTGCAGGAACCAGCTGGAACCAACGAAGCTGTGGCTGTTTCCAGCTGGTGGGTGACAACCGTAACGGACATTCAAGCTGGTTAACGGTTGATTCATTATGAATTTGATGAATATATCTTTAATACTGAGTATCTTATCTTTAACAATTAACCAGCTACTTAATAATGATTAATAAACAGTTAGATAGTGAATGAATGACTATCTAGCTGTATCAATGACTATCTAGCTGGTTGTAACCATAACGCTAATTATCATGCCTACTGGTTTCATGACTACAATGAATCAGAAGCACTAATCACTGGTAAAAGTTTGGTGAAGACTGCTTATGGCTGCTTCTGGCTGGTCAATATCATGATGAATCAGAACCTATATTTGCTGGAAAATTGGAAGGTATTCATATGTATAAAAAGTGAGGTCAAACGGTTCACCCCAGAGAATTGCCTCACCAGGAAACACCAAGAAATTGGAAATGCATGCAAGACGGAGCTGTCCGGTCTGATACCTCTGGCGGATTTCCTAGCATCCTCTTACTAAAGCAATCATTGGCACCAGAAAACCGCCAATTGAGCGAACGAAAACTCGCTGTTTTTTCCCCAACCCCAGCTATTTAAATATCAAACAGCAGTTGAAAGACTCAAACACATCAGTCAATCAAATCACTGTATCAAGGAAAGAGTCAATCCATGAACGGACCCTTGGATGGCTGCGCAGGTGAACAGGAGAAACCATAGTTTACGCAGATAGTGGTTTAAGTGGTGGAATTCTGAGTGCATCGTATATCTGGACCCTTTTTCCTCGCACAGCTCAGATGTTTCGTGTTTTTTGCGAGTGGATGGGTCGTACTGTCAACCACTGTGACCCAGGTTGAAGCGAAATGCTTGCGGGACATACATGGAATGGATAGGGCCGATTCTCCTTTGAATCGATCAGGGTCA
Source organism: Symbiodinium kawagutii (assembly GCA_009767595.1). Classification (NCBI taxonomy): domain Eukaryota; class Dinophyceae; order Suessiales; family Symbiodiniaceae; genus Symbiodinium; species Symbiodinium kawagutii. The sequence goes on from VSDK01014164.1 coordinate 148,800, forward strand.
TGCTTTTGAGTGGGATTGAGTGGGTATATTGATAGTGGTACTCTGAGCGCTGCAACCGAGGCACAATTTCCCAGTGGCAGAGTCCAAACTGCTATCGACGCGGCAAAAGTCACCTAGGAACGACTTCGCTGCTATAGTGGGGATGGGTCAAACACATTCAGTGCGCTGAAGATGAGGGTGCCTATAAATACAAATACATGTAAGCAAATATATATATATATAAATAAATATATATATATATATAGAAATACATAAATCAATATAGCTATTAGTATATGTACCGAACAGTATATACTAATATGTACTAATATGTAAGTTTATACCTCAACAAAAGCTGTCATGACCGCTTTGTACATGTGGAGAATGATCCCAGAATGGAAATAGTTGTTGGGACCAATCACAATCTGACGACATCAGGTGGATTGAATATTCCAGGGACAGATCATGTCATGCAGCCCATCCACTCAGCCCTCCCGTTGCTATCGACCATATACATATTATATAAATCTAGAAATACATATATGTATATATATGCACAGACATGCATACATATCAGCCATTGCATCCACCAGCTTAGAGCTAAACTAGTACTTGATCAACGAAGAGGCCCATCCTGTTAATGAACCATCTTGATTCCTGCTTATTAATCTTGATGATTGTAGCACTGTAACTGTAAACAACCTAGCTGTTGCTTGACCAGAACGATCATTAATTAACAGTCGTTAAATAGTTGGGTACCCACAAAAAATGTACAGCTTTTTTTCACCACCAACATTTTCCAGCACGTCAACCTTTCGCTACCTTTGAGGCTCTCCGACTCACGCGAGAGTTCAACCCCTAGGAAATAGCAAGCTGATCGTGTCTAACTACTCACAGCCATCAAGAATGGTTCAGTGCTATCAATTGCTGCTTGTACCTCTATCATCAATGCTAGTTGCACACTTATCATCTTTTTTGGTTGTCACTATCCCCATCATTGCTGGATCTCTTACAATGTGTCAAGTGCATTCCTGTCACCTGCATTTCGATCTGAGCCGAGCACCAAAGCACTTGGCAAAGAAACTCGAGAGACTGGTCCTGGCTCACAGTAGGTACATTCATCATGATTAGCATCACCATGATCTATCATCAATCATTAATTATCATCTGAACAATCATCACTATGACTTATGAACCAAGATTCCCCGTTGTTTATCAAAATCATTCTTCATCACATCATGTTGTTCCATCACAAACCATTCCTGACTCATAAGCATCAGCGAACCTCATCGACTTTCAGCCATCATGATGAATGCAATAACCATTAAACACCACTTGTCCAAAGTTCAACATCGGCAACCATCATGAATCCACCATTAATCCATCATCATTCACCAGTATTACCATGGCTGATTGACCAGTATCAAGAATCAACCAAAATTAGCCGGCATTTCTTGAAGTTCACCATGAGTTCGCCATCATTCATCAATTGTTGGTTTTCCATATTTTCCCAGTTTTTTCCCAAGTTCACCACCAAAATCAGCCCTCATTCATCATGTTTTTTTCCTAAGTTCACCACATTTCACCACCCACCATCCGCCATCCGCCATCCTTCACCCTGGGGGACCCTTAACGGCCTTAACGCCACCCCCGCGACGCGACGGCAACGCCAACGCGGGGGGCATCCCTTCGCACGTCCTGCGAGCAGCGCAGAGAGCTGCTCCGCCAAGAGCCAGGGCAGATTCGGCGGCCTGGCAGCTGCAACGGTTGAGGGGATGATGAAGGGCTGGTTGCATGGCCAATGATGGAGCGAACTTCGGATATATGATGGCGATGATTAGTGATGCTCATTGATGGTGAACTAGTTGTTGGTCAACTCATGACTGATAGCTTAAACGTGGTCAATCATGGTTCGTGAAAATGGTTGATGATGACTCATGATGATTGGTCAGAGGTGCTTACACTGGATTGAACGTATCGATCATGCCAGTAAGTAATGACTATTGATAACTGATATATGGGTAGTATTATACTGTATCAACGGCCAATAATTCATATGGTGACGGTGGTCAATTCTTGATCAATGTCCGCAATCACTAATCATGGCTATAGTGTATGGCCTTTGTGAACGGGATAAAATTCAAAACACAAGGCATCCATGGAAAATGGCATAACTGTGGTAGGTCCAACTAGCAAATGGTGAGACTTGAACATGGTAGAAGTATGGCGCATGGCAAAACTAGTCTATGAAAAAAGTTCTTTACATCCCAAAAAATAGGATAAGTATTGAGGAAATCATGACCAGTTATGGTGTAACTAGTGGAAGGTGCAAATGGTAAATCCTAAATGTGGAGTGACTAGCAGCAAAACTAGGGCATGATGAAACTGCTTGGCATGGCGTAGTGAGATCAGAAAAAAAACACTAGTCATAGTGGTCATAGTGCATTGCGATAAAAAGTGCGGGTAAAGCCACTAAGAGAATGCTACCGGAAACCGGTACAACTGTGGTGAACAGCTAGTACATGCGAAGGGCATGACGAGGGAACTGCAGAACCCATCTGATTGTATAGCTAGTAAAAGATACAACTAGATACACCTAGTGAACAGTCAATGCCATGACTACCTCATGATGAAGCTGTTGTCAGATTGCAAAACGAGCACATGATGTCACTAGTGAATATTATAATTACATCAACAACATGACTTCCTTTCAAATTACATGACCACTCATTGATATAATATAAGCGTTGAAAGTGTAGCTTACGTGAATAACCAAAGCAGTGGCAAATCTATACCAGCATTTGGTCAAAAGCCTCCTGGTAACCCTTTAATTGGCTATGTGATGGCTTCTCAAAATAGGGAACCCCAAAAATGGTTGGTTTACTATTATAGATGATTAAGAACTAGATGATTTGGGGGTACCCTTATGGCTTGAGAAACACCCATATGGGTACCCTTGCTCCGGGCCTCGCTCCCAACCACCAGCCATGGAGCCACCGGGACAGGGGCACCTTCATGAGCGATATGCTGGGTGGCGATGCTGCGGTTTTTTCATGCACCTACCAGGAGCAGGTTTGGTGGCACGGCACATGGGCCTAGGGAACCCCGTAAATCATGGGGAATCCTTCAATTCTTGAAGATTTGCGTGATGTTTTAGTATAGCAGGGATAACTTTGGTAAGTTACCCTGAAACATCGGAAACATCTGCATGACTGGAGGGAAATACAAGCAGCATATGGACATAGTGGTTGATAACCAATAGCGGTGAATAGTCATTTGCAGCCACAGCTTTGATAGGGACACACCATCAAACCTATTCACCAGTGACCATCAGAATTCAAGTAACTACAAAAAAATAATCATGTCTACCATCATGCCAACCATAATTCCCACAACCAACTACGATCGACCATACTCAAACATCAAACATTAATCAAAAACATTACCATCATGATCAATGGCAACGAAATCATCATGCTGCAAACTAAAGGCTAAGTATGAGCAATAATTCAATCAACCATCATGAATCAACCATCACAAGTAATCATCACAAGTAATCATCACCCAAAAACAATTATCATGAACCATCATAGCTAGCAAGCATTAACCATCATTCTCAATCGTCGTGAATGAATCAAGATAATCAACCATCATAAATCAAACATCATCACCACCATCATCATCATCATCCTCCAACTTTCATAGTCAACCATCACCGTCATGAACCAACCCAGCATCATCACCATAGGCAAAGCTCCCATCATTTTCCGCTGCTCAAAAGAGTTCGGGTCTCATGAGCTTCAGCGCCGCGGCCAACGTCAAAGGAGATCGGCCCAGCCTTGGAACACGGCGATGCTGGGCCCGGAAGTGTCGGGTAGCTACTAAGGGTACCAACTACCGAGGTAACTGCTGGGGTAGCTGCTAGGGTAACTACTAGGGTAAATGGGCAAATTACTAGGGTGGGTAGTTGGAAATCCATGGAGTATCATAATCTATGGTTTATCATCTGGGTAACTACCAGGCTGATGTTAGATTCAGCTCGCTGGTTAAGCGGCGAAACTTAACCGACTTATAACGTTTGGAGCCGACGTTGTTGTAGATGTATGTTTCCCGGTTGGCCATTGTCAAGAAGTTGCTCGCGCATCATAAGTCACAACTAAGTCGAACATGCCTTGATTTGAGTGGGAGGGGCTGCCATCCTACCTGTACTAGCATAAACCATCGAATATACACCGGCCAAAAAAAGATACCAGCCTCAGCCATATCAAGCAATAACGTTCATGACTGACAGCCATCATTGTGGTTGCCGCTACAAGTATGATCAACTGCCATGCACCACCATTAAGCCAGCACTAACCCACCATTAACCAACCCTTAACCAACCATTAACCAACCATCAGTACCAACCCTAAGTACCAACCATTAACCGACCCTTAACCGCTCCTTACCCACCCCGTTGTTTGCTGCTTCCCCACGTGGCGCTGCCCAGTGGCGCTTTTTCCAGGCACGTGATGTTCATCGAGATGTCGGCAGGCGAAGGCGTTGCTAAGTGATACAACGAACCTTCGGTCGAAGGCGGTGCCGTGACCAACCCCGGGGCCTGATTCATGTGGTTCCCCGTGGGTCAGTTCACCCCGTGGTTCCCCCACCATTAACCATGGTTTTCCTTATGAAATTGTTGGTTAGTATATATCCCCTATTATTGTTGATTCATATTGACTCATAGCCATGTTGGTGAATTATATAATGAAGGCTCATGATGGTTCATACTGGAGACCGGTCAAGTATGAGCAAAAATATGCTAATTCAAAAGAACACCAGTAGTTACACCGCTTCGTAGTTCATACAATTCATATTACAATAGTTGTACCAGTAGTTGTCACCATGAATTTATGGCGAATTGTTACAAATGGCTTTGCTCGCAGTAGTTACTGTGAAGTTTTCGCTCGTAACTCTTACCAAACAATAGTTATCATGGATATACTTTTGTTATATCACAGTTCAAAAGAACTTATGCCAATAGTTCTAACGTACCAATACCGCTAAGTGAAAATGTTATAACTACCAATAAGTAGTTATACCAAAAGACACCATAGTCAAACTAATATATCAAATTAAGAGCGATATACCACAGTTACTCTGAACAGTTGCTTTTTACACTAATCATAGGATAATAAGTATACCGTTGGTATACTTACTTTACCTTCATGGCACAAAATACCTAACATATACTCTAATATCATTAGTGGTTTATACCTGTGGTTTTTACCTACAGGAAACCACGCCAGATACCTTAAAGGTATGAACGTAACGGGACCGGGACATGGCACCTGGCCATACCTACGCTACGCAACGGTCGCTTCCCATGGCCATCACGGTCCCTCGTTCGTTCCCTGGACACCTTGGACCATGGCGTGTCCATCGATGTCGAAATACGTGGCCACGCCGCGGCAGAAGTCCACGCGCGACAGCGCCTCTGGTCCTTGGGAGCTACTTGACCAAGGATGGATCTACATAATATATACATAAATATCTAAATATATATATATATATGTATATATATATTTATTTATTTAAATATGTATATATATATATATGTATATCTATATATCCTATATTTTGCCGTGATGCATGTATGTAAGTTTCATGGGATACTAATACATTAATACATATTATACAAGTACTCACGAAATATGTCTGTTATTATAATTGATTGACTATACACGGATGTTTACCAAAAAAAAGAGGAACCCTCATTGTCTGACCATAAAATTAGCTCCATGTTCACCTGCATGTGATAAGATTATCACGCAACTTTGCTACAAACGTGAAAGACACGCATGGCCCCTTTCATGGCCAAATATTCCTATAGCCTACATGTACAAATGTGTGGACATATGTTGCACAGTCTATGGTGACATATGCTGATCTATGCTGCCAAAAACTGCTATTGACTCGTTGCTCACCATGTGTATGCATATATTGTGTATCATCATCATCATCATCATCATCATCATCATCATCATCATCAGCAGCACTACTATACACTTGTTTACATACCAACATAGCGAACATGTCGCAGTAGCCAAGGTCTACAAATCTACCTTCAAAGCACACTTTAGATTAGAAAAAGTGACACCTCATTTCAAAGTCATGTACCTTTAAAGCACACCTTTGCCACGTACCTTTTAAACCCTACGCCCTAAACGTTAGAAGAACCCAATGACTCAGTCTGCTTCCAAGTTCACCTCCCAAGTTCACGATGCCCTCCATATGGCCCTGGGGAATCTGCAGCTTCGACAGTGGTGCAACCGTGATCAGCAACCAAAACACGTGAAGCAACCTGAGGCGCAACACCAGCTTCTATGCTCGGTCCCAGTCTTAAGCCGCTGGTCACTTAACATCACTGAACCATGTCAAGCATGAAGCTTCAGCTTGCTCCGTTCAGGCTAAGCCGAGCTGGGGGTCAGTTCATCATATCACACCTCTGGCCACAAGTGATGTTGAGATTTTCAGACATCAGGTGGTTCCTGTTGATTCAAACATCGTATCTTGAGCATGAGTGCACGTCAATGATTCCAACAATCAGCAATGATCAGCATGCCAGCATGCCACATCGCTTTCTTGATCAACAAACAATCATCAACCAACAATCATCAACCAACAATCATCAACCAACAATCATCAACCAACAATCATCAACCAACAATCATCAACCAACAATCATCAACCAACAATCATCAACCAACAATCATCAATGATCAGCATGCCAGCATGCCACATCGCTTTCTTGATCAACAAACAATCATCAACCAACAATCATCAACCAACAATCATCAACCAACAATCATCAACCATCAATCATCAATTGATCGTGGGCTTTCAAACAACAAATATATCAGCAATGATCAGCATACTTTGGCTGCTAGCTGAGCTGGGGAATCTGCAGAATCTATCAAAGCAAACCAATGCCCTATGGAAAAAATCTCGGCTCTGGTCAATGGAAGTTTCGGCCAAGCGTCCCTAGATTTGCTGATTGTCACCCCTCTCAGTCAGTTTTAACAAATAGGTTAACCATGACCAATAGATCAACACTTATAAACTCATTAACCATGGTTAATGACCATCACATCCACATGAACCATCATCAATCACGATTGTCAACCAGTACAAAGCATGCTGAAGCATCGGTGTTAACCCCGGTCATTGATCATCCCTGCCAACCTAACCAGCTTGAACCCATAGAGAAACCATTCGAAGCTATGGTCAAGGACAACCCATGTGTGCCGCGCCACCTTCACAGCCAGCCGCAAGGCATCCGTCACATCATCGATGTAGATGCACGATCTGATCCTGGGCTAAGAGAGTTGCCACTGCCAGCCGCTGATGTGGGGTTCTTAGAATTGGGAAGCCCAAAAATGGTTGCCTTATTACATCTTATTACATGTAATTGTACTTTATTACTATCAATGGTAACTATTGGATGATTTAAGGGTAAGTACCTCCTTTATTTTGAGAAACACCCATGTGGGTAACGGGGTATCTACACATGCACACGTCGACTTAAAGATTCAACAAGTTACATGGGATTGTCAATAAACGGTGTTACCCCAAAACTGGTAAAGTCCCCATAAATACAGTAATGCTTTTTATCGGATGGCTAGTAGCTACCACCGTTTATTGACAACCTGTATATATGTTATATATGTACATAAATTATACTGTACGTCTATTGAATGTAGCCATACAAATACAAACCATTCAGAATGACAAATGACTATACACGTGTTTTGCTTTCAGTATACATACCCAGGTTGTGAAGCCACCAAAGCTCACCGCTGGTTCTAACACCGCAGCAGGCCCAGCTGTGTTGCAGGAGAGCATCTGATCAGAGAAGGCATCGAACTGTTTTTTCTCCCGCAGTTTGTCCAAGGCGAACTGTAGGAAAGTGCTGTGAGCCCCTTCCACGGTGGGTCCAAAGACAAACCTGGGGCAATCCGCAAGCCCTGGCGTACTGGGGAGTGGCATGAGCAGGTGAGTTTTATTGTTACTGTATCTCACTGGAGTCACTGTGGCAAACCATCTGCGAATCCCTGTGTCGCTGCTCTTGAGTACTGCGGTGGTAATTCTTAGTGATTGTGTTTTTGACTTCTTGTATCATGATCTGGTTTGTCAAAAGTGTTTGATCACTAGTAATTTGCTGATACTCTCTGTCACTTCCACAATGCAATTCTTCTATCGACCACCATAAGCTGTGAGGATGGGTCCTGCCCATGCGGATGAACATCACCAGGGCTTCCAACAAGTCATGGTCCGCAAGGGTTATATCCTTTAGTGTCATACTGATCACAGGACGGTGAGATGGGCCGCAGTCGCAGCCAAGCAACGACATCCTGAAAATCACGTGGTTCTCAAAGATTTCCTTGACAACCTCAGCTTCCGGTCACATTTCGAAGAATGGCAATGCCATCTTTAGAGATCCATGGCATCTTGGCATCCCCTGGCATTACAAGAGTTGGTGGGATTGACCACAAGAGATGACTCACACCTGGTCATTGATAGCTGAGGCATTGTTGACAAACAATGTGATAGTTGTTGGATGGATTGGAATCATCAATTTTTGGTTATACGCTTATACTATAGCCAGTTCTCAACTATACACATCTGATCATACAAACCACTTGGGATATTTCGAACACTGCGGCATCCGGCAGTATCTTTGCTTCATAGCAACCAATGGACCTGCAGTTAACCAACCGTCAGTCTGGTGTGGCTTATGTTTGCAAACCAAATGGACAGCCAGCTCTTTCAATCACCATCAGCGGTTATGTGGATCTCAACCTGTACACCCCTCTCCCATCTTCCATTCCGAAGGCACTTGGGAACGCTGCAATCAATCAAAGTCAATCCAAGTGCATTACGTTGTATAGATTATTTTGATTAATTGTTTGATCAATTCTAGTTGATCAATCTGATCAATCTTCAGTTACTTTAATGATCCATTGCATATAGAGCCAGAGGATATTCAAGTTGATCGGAGCTCAAAAGACATTGGTAATCATAAATTTAGATCACTGTGGTTAAATGGACATTGTGATGGTGGATCGGTGATGAGAGTGCATTAGCATTGGGGTAGGAACTGATGACCGTGTCAGTGATTTGTTAGCAGCGCTACTTCAACACTACAACCGCCTTCTCATGATTCACTTCCGAGATTGCCAAATGACGACATGAATCAACAGCCACCAGCAATTGAATGCTTGTTTGTAAGAACTCCGCGGGCCCACCGGTGCAATCGTGGTTATGAGCATCATGTCATTCAACAAAAGCATGGTCATCAATCAACCGTTAATCAATTAACCATTACTATCATCAACCATTAATTAACCATTACTATGATATAATCAACCATTAATTAACCATTACCAACCGTGCCATGATCAATCGTTCTATACCAATCAATTAACCATCATTATCATTCAACAAAATCACTACCATCATCAACCGTTCCATGCCGCTTGATATCATTCGCAGCACCCTTCGTCCAAGCAACTGTTTCCATTTCGAGCTTCGACTTCCCATAGACCTTGAAGCGGAGGTTCATCTGCTTGACCCCCCGCCACGGGGGTCCCTTGTTGGGGTCCCGTGTTGCGGCGGCAACGATGGCTCACCCAATTGAGGTTCAGTGCCTCAAGGCCTGTGGATTGGTTTCCGCTGGATAATTCATATTCTATATAAATTTGTAAGCGGTGGTTACTCATGCCTCATTCCAACTAACTTTTGGCCTCTCCCCTTCGTTCAAAGTCTCCAAATCCACCATCTTTCAATGCCTAGCCAATGGTTTCTGCCAAGCCAAATCCATTTACAACGGCATTGTCCACCATGAAATAAGATAAACTATTCCAAGCCAAATCCACCCAATTTACAATCAGCCCCTGCAAGTCCGAAGACGCAGTAAAACTCCATTCTGCGTTTAACGGGAGCTCAGCCTGCTTTCCCCCAAATCCTTTTCCCACCACTCTTTTTTGTCATCTGCGCCATGCCTTTGCCACATCGGTCCTGCAAGAATCACAGCTGCCAGCAAACAAAAACAAACAAAATCACTCAGAAAATCCATTGCAAAGTTGCATGAAGCAAAAGCGGTCCTTGCGATCCTCTTCTTCGCACATTTCAACTTGATCCAGGGATGAAATTCATGGCATCCAAGCATGAAATTCATGGCATCCAAGCATGAAAGTCATGACATCCAAGCATGAAAGTCGTGACATCCAAGCATGAAAGTCGTGACATCCCTTTTATATATCTTTTGGAAGATAATGAATTGCCGCTGTGAACCATGGAAAAATTTAACGAAAATCTATCTGGAGCCACCAGAACTCGCGGGAAAACCAGGTCAAAATGGAGCTGGGAACAGGAGGTAAGAGAAATGATGAATTATGACCGAAGTAAAACATGGTTCTATTAAAGTAAATAGTAGTCTTTTACACCGATTCCAAAAGACGCAGTAAAACTCGATCTTTGACTTGGAGGGAGTAGGTCTTCCCCAATTCCGCCCGCGCAGCTGCGAATCCATCCCTGGGCGATTCGGCTTCCCAAGCACCATGGGTCGAGTCACGTGGCTACCCATTCATTGCCCGGGTGCTGCTGGTAGGTGCTGGTGAGCTTCAGGGTGTAGCTACAGCTGTTTATTGATGGGTGGTTCATTGAAGGTTAACCATGTACTGGGCCCTAGTAATAGGTCTATTGAACCATGTAATAGGTTCCTTGATGGTTGATTCTCGTTGGTCGAAAGCTGGAATAGATGACCTTGCCATGCTTGGGAGTCATCAGCCATCCGAAGCGGTTCATGGCCCAGTTGCATTGATGGGTTGTGCATCAGCGGTTTCATCGACCAATCGACCTCAAGCGAAGCCAAGGAAGCAGCCAGTCAGAGCTGAGCTGCTCACGATTCTAAAAGGTCAGCTTATGAATCGTCACACAGCAACGGCGGCGAAATGATGTCGAAGATTATGCTGTGGTTGTCACCATTCGCTGGTAGATACCCCTGTGAATTCCTAAGTTCCAATGATTTTATAGAAACTCCAAAGGGGATGCTGATAGTAACAACAACATTGCCTAAAGATTATGCTGACGTACAAACTTCGCAAGAAAGTCGCGATGGTCGATCACTTCTGGTGGACTGTCTGGTGTTTGGGTCATCAGTTTCGACGCTTCGCGGACGCTTCGCGGCCTCTGCCGTCATGCACTTGGTCGGTGGACAGAAAAATGAACCTGTGGGATCGATGATGGTTGAGGATGCGGGTCCCCTCGTGGAGGTAATGGTAGATCGAGCTGTGAAGCTAGGGACCCCCGATTGTCATGACAAGTAACATGTAGAAATGGTTCATGAAGGCACTTAGAATTGCTGGGTCTGATTGAAACTTGATTCATCCAGAGCAGTGCTATCAATGCCATTCTTGTGAGTCCATACCCCAATCTTGTCCTTACGGGATCATACATGCTGGTGTCGTGAGTAAAATATGTTCAAATTGAAATTGTCATGGTATGTCAGAGTAACAAAGAGGACACCAGTTCTGAACACACTCCCATACCAAATATTGAGCTTGGTTGTAAATATTCATGATTACACACCAACCTCGTAGCATTAACTAATCATCACTAATCCTACTAGTAGCGTTTAGCAACCATGATTTACCAGCATCAACCACCATTACCAAGCCGGTTCATCGGTGAATTTCAACGGCTCTTCATGGACCAACACAAACAAGAAACAAAAGCAACAAGCGACAAATGACAAATCCAACCCAATCAACAAATCCAACCCAATCAAACCACAAGAAACATCAAACAAATCTTCGCAAAGGCACCATCATGTGCCATCATGTGCCATCCATCCCCAAGTCAGTCTGCAGAGACGCAGCAGCGCCTCACTTTGTCGTTCACTTCCTTCGCCTTCTCCGCGAAGTGCCGTGGGACGTTGAAGCTGCGGCACTGAGCTTCATCCTCTTCACCTGGCAGCCGTAGTGATCTGTGAGTGATGGGAGATCTGTCATGGAAGAATGGTGCATAAATCATCTTAATTGATGTAGTTAATGTCGACTTATGCCAATTGATGGTTAAATCATGTAATTTCATGTAATTAATGCTGAATTATGCCAATTGATGGTTAACTCGTCGCGAATTGATGTTGAATTAATGGGTACAGCTAGTAGTAACATGTGGTGACCAGCTTCACAAGTACCCCAAAAGAACATAGATGTTCATGGTATCAATTTCTGCCCATTTCAAAGTTAGCAAAGAGTGACCTTGAAAGAGTAACTTTCCAACGAAGCCTATGATTTTCCTTTGATTAGTAACTTTGATTCTTCAACGAAATCTTTGATTACTAATCAAAGTTACTTTTCAAAGGTTTCCTATGATTTTCCAATAATTTTCCTATGATTAGTAACTTTCCTATGATTTTCGATTTTTTCCTAATTAGTTACTTTTAGCTACTAATCCTTTGGTTTCCTATGATTCTTCCCAAAGGATCACGGTTCAACGAGGCCAGCAACACATTTCGCGGGCGAGCTCAGGGCCTTGCAGCGACAGCACCATGGTGGTTTGCTCCAACGGCTGGTCTATCGGACGATGGTGACGATGGTGCCCGTTGAAGTAGCTGATTTAGAGCAGTTGTATCACTCTTATAGCTTGGATTCTATGACTATATACGATTATTGTAGCCTAGCAGCTTTAGTTCTATGATTATAATCATTTAACCGATCACTTATGTCAGAAACAGTGACTCAGCATGTATCTGGTTGGTGGTGCTCACCACCCCGTCATCAAAAAATCACGCAAGTTTGAAAAAGTCCCACCTTTGCCTGATGTCAACTTAGGAGGCAAATTATACAAAACTTATGCTGCTGCAGGTTGAACTCACTGCTGATCACAGCTCGCAGCACATTGATGACGTGTAGCTTGTGGCTTAGAGTTACTATCATATAGAAGCAAAGAGAAGGAATCTTGCATGAGACGCTTTTTAAGTTTCGGCCCACATTATCTGACATTATGGTTATAATCAGCAGCCAAAACAACAGCAATGGTAGGACCTGTGGAAACAAGCTGATCGACCATTGTTGTTATCTGTTCATTCCAAAAAGTTACCATGTTAAACCAGCCTTTTACTAGAGATTCAACCATTATAGCGATGAATGATGATACATAACGATCATGGACAAGTACACCGATCACATGAATCATATTTTCAACCAAGATTCACTAATTTGTGTGACCATTATAAACCACTATTATCTACTATGTGTTTGACCATTCTTGGTTAGCCACTATTCTTCGCTGTTCGTTTGACCCTTCGCTATTTGACAGTTATTTACCAGCTATTAGCCACTATTAATCATTTGGTGTTTATTTGACTTGTTTGTTTATTCAAGTTATTCAGCACATCCAAGCTATTCAGCTGGTTTAACCGCTTGTTTATTTGACATTATCCACTATGGTTTGACCGCTATTCATCGTTTATTCAAGTGGAACTAGCGGTCAACCAGTTGTTCAACCAGTCAGCACATCCAGGCACCTAGGCATCCCCACTGCCGTGTGGACGATGACATCGGGCTTGACCTGACAGCGTCGGCCATGACCAGGAAACAACGGAATTATCAGCAACCAATAACAAACGTAGAACTAATAGAATTAACACCACTGATGATGATGATGATGATGATGGTGATGATGATGATGATGATGATGCTGCTGCTGCTGATGATCCTGTCGAATGAGCAAACCTTTCAGGCACAATATACAGTTTCTTACTGGGGAGACCTGGCTGCCGACTACCGCAATATATGGTTGGGTAGTTCACAAACGAACGTGTGAAAACAGCCACATATATCCATATGTATATATATATATATTTATCTGCAATCAAATCAACCAATATGTTTGTCTATCCTGTATTTATATACGTGTGTTGTGTATGCATGTTACTGTCTCTTTTGGAGCCATCCAACCTTCATCGCCCATGAGCACAGTGTATCACCGGCGACCCATCGCTTGAAGCTTCGCCGCCCAGCGACCTCTTGAAGAACTGCAGCGCACTCGCCTGCATTGCCTTGGGAAGCGGTCGTCAACTTTGGAACATCAACCGGCGAACAACCATCGCTAGTTCCTAAGCACCTCGCTTGGGACAACAATCAAGAACAATACAATAAACTTTTGGTCATCAAATCTTTTCAGCCAGGATGGTGAACGGTTCTCTCGTCGAGACGTAACGGTGCCAAGCATTGGTGAATGAATCAATGGGAACATCTCCCAGCTTGGGGTGGGTTGGTTTGCAATTGTGAGCAAGCATTGCTCCAGTCTTTGCTTTGCTTAGATGGTTTGCAATGCTTGAGTTGGTATCTATCCGACATCACCAATGGAACGACAAAGCATGTTGTTGCACAATACCAAAGCGCGTGTATCACACGAAGTAACGTAACCCTTCTGTTTCTTGTTTCGGTGGAAGTGCCTGGAAAATGATTGTTTCGATGGTCAGGCACTGAACATGTGAAGAGTTCCATCAACGTCCAACATAGTGGCAGCATAGCTGAGCCTTTGAACGTCTGGAAAGACATCAACATTGCTGGCAAGAACTGAACGTCAAACAACACAAATAAAAATCAAAGGCAACTGAGGTATTGGCTACAATCACCAAACAAATGTCCTGACAGTTCATCCTCAATTCTGAGGGGATGGACACCAAAGCAAACTCGTTGTGATGGAGTCATTCGCCCCAGACCGTGGCTGCTGCTTGGTGGTGTACTGAACATGCAACAAAAACAAACTTCGTTGAGGTGCTCACCCAGTGCCTAGTTCATTTATCTCTGGCTCGTTCCCCTATCGGCTCCTACACGTTGATGAAAGAAAACAAATAACACACACATATATATGTATATATCATATCTAAATATAATACCTATATCATAGGCATGGACAATTCAGCATAAACATGCAGTCATGATGCAAATATAACGAAATATTACATCCAAATTCAGAAACAAAAATTCATCTTAAATCTTTTCAATACAATGATCCAATCATATCCAAGCACATCTACAAGCCCTTTACGGTTGTTGTTTGTCATCCCCTGTACCGCCACCGTAGGACTGCTCCACCAGTGCGGCCAACCTCGTCCGAGTGGCGAAGGTCCATGGGAACGGGGCCGGAGCGGCTCACACCCACAACGTGATGTCCTGATGTCGCAGGGTGAGAGGAGTGGAGAAGCATCACCTGTACATGATATCATCTTTTTCTTATGTCAATAGGTGATAAAGTTCACCTGACATAAGAATCATCTATTTTCCATAAGAAACCATGAACTTTTTTCTTATGTACATGATATGACCTGAAAAGTTCATGGTTTCCATTCAGACGAAACCATTTCAGGCGCCATGCGATCAGCAATAAAGAGTCGACCATTGCTGTTTCAATAACCATGCGGTAAGCAATGAACAGTACATCATTGCTTTGAATACGGATGAACCGTGGATGCTAGTTGTTGATGATGGTTGTTCAAAGTGGTCAATACTTGTGCACGGTGATTGAGACTTGGTTGCTGGCCAGCAATCAAGAACAATGACCCTTATGGTTTCGTGGTTGTTAATGGTATTTCTTGCGAATGGGCATGTTGGAAGGGAAGAACCTCAGCTACAATTGGTGATGCCTTGATGATGGCACAAACCTTCTCCCTGATAATCTATCTAAATTCTGTAGGGGATACCCTACATTCCCCTACCAATCATTGGAGTAGAGATCTTGGTTTGTAGAGGTTGATGTGAGCCAGCATTATGCAATGGCATCCGGAAACCATGCCCACTAGCCAGAAACAATGTTGATACCCAATCCTCTACCCAATCACCATCTATCAGCATCTATCATTCCAAACATGATGTCTGAACAACGCAGATTTGATCATAACAAGAGTGAACACCAATAAACAAAACACATATGATATTGCAAGCTATTCTTGTTGATATCAAGTATTAAACATAGCGAGCATGAACATGCTTGAACGGAATCTGGAGACTGAAACCCAGAAAAAAACATATAGGATGTGCCAGCCAAGAACCTGGAAGCAATAATTAAGGTTTGAGATGTTGTGCCAACGGAACTTTGCTTGAAAGTGGTGATATCTAACTCCAAAGAATTCAAAGGTGGTACTGCAGAACGACTTGACTGTTGCATAAAACTTATAATTATGTTGCTGTTATGTTCAATGAACTGGGCGGAGAGATATTCCAGAACAAAGAATGCAACGATGAAGAAGCATCTTATTGAATTGAGCTTCTTTAGCCTTTTCGCCCATCTGAAATCTCAACTCACCATTGGCTGGAAAGTGGCAACTTCACCCCACCATTGGCTGCTGCCCGACATCGGAAACTCTAACCCAGCCGCAGCTCGAGCTTGGTTCACCTTCCATGAAACCATAAACAGCTGGTCTTCAATGATACCAATGTAACATGACGGCGGTATCAATACCTACAATAATTTACATTACATTATCACGCAATCACACCCTTCACTGTTGATTCATGATAAATGATACCATTCACCAATCATACGGTAGCAACATGTGATCAAATTTAATCAGATTCACCAAGAAGATCACGGTCCTCACACAATTGGCATAGCATTCCATGATTTGTCAATCAGATTAACCAACGTTGATATGATACAAGCTTGTTTGTATAATTTGTTGGTTGTTAATCCACATTGTATTGACCATTGGTATATATTTGTTTGGTTGTTACGCAAATATCATGGTACAACCACCAACTTGTTGGTGATTTCAACCCCTACATGCTTGTCAACCAACCATAGGTTAATAATCACTAAGGAGAATAGAAAATGTCAATGAAACCACTAACCAACAAGTACTACACGTCAACACTGCAGCCCAGTCGCCATCTTTCTCCAACAAGGGCACTAAAAAGCGACCCACCTCAAATAGCGGAAAGGTCCACCCACAACAATGCCAACAGCAGCTTGCTACATGGTGAAGTTGTTATCATCAGCTCATAGTCATGAGTTAACACAGCAACAACAATGGTATACGTGGCCAAAACCAGCAATAATCATCTGAGACATTGCTCACTATAACTGCTGTAAAGACCGCCACGGGTAAATCCGCCATGCTTGTTGTGACCATTTCACCAAGTTCCAACCTGTCGGAACAATAGGTAGACAGCTACCACGACCGGTTGGTCACTGGTTGATGATTGGGTCAACCTCTAAACCCTCGTTTTGTCGGAGAGTGTACCATGAAAACCTCAGGAAATCTCAGAGAACAAACCATGATGGGTATGGAAGATGAGACTGGTTGATCTGCGCTTGCCAGGGACCAAGTCTCTTGTACTTTGGGTCAGTCACCTACACACGAAGCCAAACAATTAAGTGATGGTCTATTTTTCGGGATGCATGAATATGTTGCTATTCATTCATGTAACATCTATCATTACCTGGAATCCGAGTTAAAATATATAAGTCAACAAAATAAATTGGAAGAACGCCAGCAACATATTGAGCACAGTATCACTTTTGGGGAAACCAAACCAAACTTTTTTGGTCTAGCTGCGGACACCCCCTGTGTAAGTCGAAGCTATGGGGACGGACCACGCAAGTCTTGCCCTTGGTTTCAAGTCGCCATGCTAACTGGGCATGGTGGGGGCACTTTCAAAGTGGAGCAGCTGGGAGCCCGTTTGGTTCATAACGACGACAACAGCAAGCGACAAGGAACAACAAGAAAACACACAAACAAAGATTAAGCTATGTTCATGGTCAATGATTGGTTCATGATGATCATATTAATGATCAATGATGATGACAACATTGACCCGCCCGCAACAAAACAACTACAACGACTACACGCCACTGACAACATCCGGCAACAAGCTCAAAACGCACGACACAAAAAACTATAGCGACAATGGCAGCAGGAAACAAAAACAGCCTACAACAAACAAACAAACAAACGAACGAACGAACGAACAAACAACCAACCAAACAAAAACAAACAAACAAACGAACGAACGAACGAACGAACGAACGAACGAACAAACAAACAAACAAAAATAACTCCCGAAACACTCACAACAACATTACCAGCAACAACAAGAACGACAGCGTAGAAAATAACATCTACTACTCCTCCTACTCCTGCCGCCACGACCTTTTCTACTACACTAACACGACCGCTACTACGTCAAGTGCCACTTCAATCAAACAATTTCACAACAATTTGTGGCACCACCCTAACCAAAAACCGCATGAACAACAGGCTGAGGCTCAGCAAACTCGGTTTGGTCCGTATAGCCGAGGCACATAGCCCGTGCTGCCGGTTACAAGCACTCGCAAAGCCATGGCGGCAGGGCTACTTGCAGGCCGTTTCATCGCTAGTCATTGGGGCCTGCCTAGATCGGCAGCCCCCAAAAGCTGCAGGGTTCCATGTTCTTGGTGGGTTGCTGCTGGTATCAAGTCATGAAACTTGCTGGTAAAATATTGATCCTGATGATGATGATGATGATGATGATGATGATGATGATGATGATGATGGTGGTGGTGGTGGTGGTGGTGATGGTGATGGTGATGGTGATGGTGATGGTGATGCAAATAACAAACCACAGTGGAGCCGTACAAACAAGACTCAACGGTATCTCAGAAGTAGGGGATAAAAAGGAAAACATTAGCATTGCTAATACTGAATATATTGGATGTTGGGTATATTCAAACAAATAGTATTCACCAACTCAGGAAAGCATCAATTCTCTACACGATTCCGATTTCAAGGTTAGTCATGGGGGTCACACAGTGAGTAATAAGGGGTGACCCTGTAGGCCGAGTGGGGACTGGCTCTAGCAGTCGGTGGATCACAAGTTCATCAGCTTTTGCAAGAAAAGAAAACCGGGTCCCAAGTGGGGCAGCTTGAAGAAATCTTCATTGAGTCATCGGGGCCCTGGGCTGCTCATACGGGCAGCTGTCTTTGCTGTTGGTACATTGCTGGTGCTATACTTCCTGTTCTGAACGTGGTGAAGTCATCACCAAAGTTGTCGAAAAGGCGGGCAACACTGCCAACAAAATCATATCCACGTTGCTATGGGTAAACACAAACACTACCTAGTAATGGTTGCACTTGGTTGAGGATGGTCAATCTTGCTTAATCGTGATCTCACCATTTATAATTTAGATGGTGGAACACGATGGTTGACACTGCTAAAGTTGTGGTCAACACTACTTAGTGATAGTTAAATTCACAAGATCCCACCATTGGAAAGAAAAGAGGACCATGTAAGACCATCGAACTATCACTTGATGATGGCTTAAGGCTTAAGAACAGGTAGATCATAGATGATGGTAGGGGATTCATTATCTGATCTTAAGTATGCCAAATTGTTTACCATTAGCTACTATAGATCGTCTAGAAATATCAGCCATAAACTACAACCGCTAATGAATCATTTTGAATAATTCAGAAATCATTTGATCAGCAGTAATTACCCAAGCATGATTACATTAAATCTAAGCAACAATCATTTGGTATGACTTTGCTAATTACTTAAACCAATCAGTTGTCATTACTCACAATGAATCATCACGATGATCATTTCGATTCCCTACAATTCAGTCCAATGAACCATTACTCAATAGTGACATCTGTATATATATATATATAACATTATACAATAGTCATCATAAACCATTAATCGATACACTACTATTGATTATTAGAAACGAATTTCAGTACTATCAATCAGAGTACATTAATCATTCATGAGCCAATAGTATGTTGTAATCAATAGTAGTATGTATTTCATAAACATTACACTACTTCTGACTGCTAATGAATTTGCTTCAGCTGACAATTCCATTTCTCAGTCCAGCTGGACTGGAAAGCAAAATCAGCGCCATGGAAAGCGGCAACTTTCCAAGCGTTCACCCTATGGACCACTTTCTTCTCATCGGCCAGTGGATTTCTGCTTATTGAGTTGGCAATGTTTACGGACCTTTGCTATCAAAGTGTGGCAAGTTGAGAATGATTACTCACAAAAAGGGTACAACGAACCGTTGCAATTAATGTGTGGCAATATTGCTTTAGGGCAATGATTGATGAGATGGCACCTGCCTTGCTGGATATAACTATAAGCTGAGCAAAGCTTGAGCTGAGGAAAGCGCCAAAGTCTGTCCCTGCGTTGTGCACATGGCTCGGAAATTAAGAAACTAATGCACTCTCACGAAGTATCCTGGAAGCTGGAAATCAATGAACATCACCATTTCCAATAGCTAAACCAGCTGTAAATGGTGGATTCTGCACTTCCAGCTTGGTTTTCTAGCGTGTAAGCAAAAGTAAGTGGCTGGTGGAATCCTCATTAACCAGCACTAGCAATCAGGCACTGTTGTTCAGAACTGTTGACGGTCACCAATCATCTGGATAATTATGGACCATTGTCAGACATCATGGTCTGGCCATTAAACCAGCCATCCAAATTTCAAATCATGCCATGGAGCCAGCGAGTAAATACAACATCCACAACATCTGAGCAACCAGCAGGTTGGAAAGCAGCCAAACAAGAACAGAAGTCTTAAAGAGCCACATGTCCAAACACTGAGCTGGTTGGTGGTTTCAACCCGGATGAAAAACATGCTTGTCAACCAACCAACCGTTTGAATCCATTCGGTAACACTCACTAGGGAACTTTCAAATGTAATCCTCAAATCAGATAAAACGCCGCAAAAGGTGGCAGCCAACGACAACAATAGTTTTGTCCAAGGAAGGAGGCATCCGGAGCCCTGCCATGGATGCCACCTCTTCACACTTCAGAAAGGTGGTCACGTTCATTTCGTGCACTTCCTCTGCCAGCGCTTGCGGGATACCACATGACAAGTGGTATGACAACAGGCTATGGGGGGTTCTCAAAATAAGGGGGCCCCCAAATCATTTTTGTTACGTAGACCTACCATTTTGGAGGTACCCCTATGGCATAAGAAACAATCATACGTAAGAGGTTGCCTGTAATCAGTTTAATCATTTGGGATTAAAACAGCTGGTGTAAGCGACGGGTTATATAGTTTGATCACATTAGACACTGATTGGTATAATATCTGGCATAGCCATGATTGATGAAATTGGTATGAAATTCAGGTATACACCAATGTAATAACAGACCTTACTAATGTGGTATGTTGGTATGATTATAGAAACGTATATGGTGTACAGTACCTACCAAAAAAATGGTAAACTGGTCTACTACGTGGTGTATTATGATTATTATGATTGGTACGCACAACTGGTATGATTAGTGTGATCGACCTAAGTAACACAAGTTGATCCAACAAGTACAGTGGCGAGGACGATACTGTAGTTCCGTTTAGATTCAGATAGTTTCCAACAAAAACGACTGTTGGAGAATCAACGACAATGCTCACATGAACAAGTAGAATCACATTTTTCACCGCGTGCTATCCACACCTACAGTCCTGCTTTTTTTGCTCCAGGGCTGAAAGTCTCTAAAGCTGGATAATGTACATCACGCTGCGCCATGAGCTAGTCGTGCTCCAATCCCCCAAGGTGCCACTAGCGCATTTGGCTACAGCTCCATGGCCAAAAGATGGCCTCAGAAATTCTGCTTCAATGCCGCCACGGGAAATGCCTTCACGACAGTCTTTGCAGGCTGCGCCTTCACCATGACTTCCTGGCCGAACATCAGCTTCTTGCCTGCCTTTCGGGCTGGCTTCTGCTTGGTCTTGATCATGCAAAGCCCTGGAAGAACAAACTTGCCAGACTTCTTCACCTCCTCAGTGCCAATCTCGGCCAAGCTGTTCAAGATCTTGGCGATGTCACCCTTCTTGAGCTCTGTTGCATCTGCCAATGAAGTGGTAAGGCCTCCCTTGGTCATGGTCTTCTGACCCTTGGTCTTCATCGCAGTGTTCACCTTCTTGGCCTTAGTCGCCTTCATGGCCTTCATGGCAGCAGGCATCGTGAAAGGAGCAAAGATCAAGAACTGTTGGAAGCGAATGCAGCTTGAACCAGATCTTCGGCATTTGCCATCATAAGCAAGCTCTTCAGGAGATGCCCGTCACTAGATCTATCCAATCGCTTCGGTTTCTGCTTCAAACAAACTCACAAAGGGACTCCAGTTAAAGATTGAAGTTCGCTTCAAAACATCTTACGACCTTGCGGTGTGCCGCTGCAATCATGTCATGATGATGTACTTTTTGTTGACGCTCGACATGAACAAGTAGAATCACATTTTTCACTGCGTGCTATCCACACCTACAGTCCTGCTTTTTTTGCTCCAGGGCTGAAAGTCTCTAAAGCTGGATAATGTACATCACGCTGCGCCATGAGCTAGTCGTGCTCCAATCCCCCAAGGTGCCACTAGCGCATTTGGCTACAGCTCCATGGCCAAAAGATGGCCTCAGAAATTCTGCTTCAATGCCGCCACGGGAAATGCCTTCACGACAGTCTTTGCAGGCTGCGCCTTCACCATGACTTCCTGGCCGAACATCAGCTTCTTGCCTGCCTTTCGGGCTGGCTTCTGCTTGGTCTTGATCATGCAAAGCCCTGGAAGAACAAACTTGCCAGACTTCTTCACCTCCTCAGTGCCAATCTCGGCCAAGCTGTTCAAGATCTTGGCGATGTCACCCTTCTTGAGCTCTGTTGCATCTGCCAATGAAGTGGTAAGGCCTCCCTTGGTCATGGTCTTCTGACCCTTGGTCTTCATCGCAGTGTTCACCTTCTTGGCCTTAGTCGCCTTCATGGCCTTCATGGCAGCAGGCATCGTGAAAGGAGCAAAGATCAAGAACTGTGGGAAGCGAATGCAGCTTGAACCAGATCTTCGGCATTTGCCATCATAAGAAAGCTCTTCAGGAGATGCCTGCCATTTGCTTGAATCGTTTAGGTCTCAGTGTCAAAGCCACAAACATCTACGAACAACATATTAAGACTCAACGGTGTTGTCAAGCATGTATTCTCCAGCTCTTGAATGGAATGCTTCGATGGATTGACGCTTGAGAATCAATGGAAATTAGAATTCTTCTACCTCCTGCTTTGAACTAGTGATTCAAACCACCAGCTGAACTCCTAATTTAATTGCATGAGTCTTTTTCTACCTCCCAGCCAAATTCCATTAGGAACCATTTGTTTTTTAAGTTTGAATGCTGCTCACTCCCATGTAACAGAATAAACAACATGACCTCATTTCATACACCATGCTGTGTCCTCAACATTTTCCAGTTCTGGGTTCACCTCGCACAAACTGCATCAAGAACAATTAAGCACTAACAATCACCAACAACAGCAACAAAAAAGAAACCACCCACCAATCAACAATCAAGCATCCAACAACCATCTGACAACTGTCCAATGACCATCCAACAAACAACAGTCCAATAACATTCAACAACCATCCAATGACCAGCAGCCCAAAAACCATCCAATAACCATTTGATCACATTTGATCAACCATTCACCCACAGCAAGAACAGCAACTAAATCATCCGCTGCCCCGTCACACTCCTCGATGCTCAACGACGTGACCGTCTGGCGTTCGAAATCGATATCCCGTCCTCGCCGGAGCACGAGATGCTGCTGTAAGGGTTTGAAGGCTGGCAAGAATGGCTTCATCATGAGCTTCACAATGAGCTTCATCATGGTTCATGATGATGGGTGATACCAAATTATTTGTAAATGAATCGCAAAACAAACGGTTCGTAATAGCACTTTGTAGTGGATTAGTGATGGGTCATGATGAGGAATAATGGCAAATCATCTATGAATACACTTCATTAGCAATCACTGGTGTCCCTCGGGTTCAAAAGGGATATTGAAAACAATCTGGTGAATCGGAGTATATTTCTGTGTTGTATATATGTGCAATATCATGCTTTCATCGTTGTCCTTATTGTCGTCAATTTCCCTGCAAATCCTGATCTGGTTGTCATCATAATCATTCTCATAATCGTTCGTTTTTGTTGCTATGTCATCATAATCGCAAATCCAATGGGTCATTTCCCTGCAACCACCTGAGTACCGCGAATCTGAGCTTTGCTGGTCTCCAGTTTCGGCGACTTGGGGAAGCTGCGCTGATCCGACACGGTCGGCCAGGCGTGACACGGTTGCACACATGGGATCTGTAGCGGTCTCACCGTGAGGGCTGGTCTGTGTGACCGTTACTCACCATTAACCATCATTATAACCATCACCCTCCCTATTATTCATTGTTGGATATTGTGATCCTTATACTCATACTGATACTGGTAGCTGATCATTACCCACAAACCGCCACGGCTGGTTTATTTCCTCGAAAATCCAGGATCAAGCAGCACCTATGATGATGAAGAGTTACCAACCATGATCAACAAAGACTACGATTCAATAAATGGTACCACCACTATTGCTGGTCATCCCCTCTTTTCAAGAACCACCGTCATGAATAGGTGCTAGCCGGATTTATCGATCCATACTAGTAGGTACCTTTTAGTGCTAGCTGTTGATGACCATCAACCATTCCAATGATGATGCATCCTCATCAACCACTGACTCCTACCACCAACCACAAACGCCCAGCCCATCATCATTTACCATCACCAACGCTTGTTCACCAATTAGTATCCATCATTAATTCCAATTCGCCCTCGTTGACCATTCCTAGCCACCTTCAGTTATGATGAATTACCCATTGTTAACCATCAAGCCACAACCAACCACGGCTTCCAACATCACGAAGGCCATTCGCCGTTACTAACCATGGCGCGGCGTTGGAAGAGATGCCAGCTACTGAACCATCTCGGGCCCATCGCTGATCAGCTCCTTCCGAGAGAGGCAAAGGCAAGGCTGTCTCCGCCTCCCGAGGCGAAAGTGTCGCTACGTTGCTCGTCTCGCCATGGAAAATCTGTGACTAAAATGCTATAGATATCGCAGATACAAAGATATATGTGAGTGTGTACATATTGCACCCTAACTATCCCTAACTTTTGATGTACATCGAAATGGATCAATATGTATATTCATCACTCTCCATGACCAGATCAATATTTCTGCATACAAAGAAAACAATCCATGCATACACGAAGAAAACGCCAATCGCAAAAGGCTGAGACTTCTTCTAACCGACATCACCCAATTGGTGGAGGCTGAGGGTCCGCGGTCGTAGCAACAATGATCAAACAACCAGCAGTGTAAAGGAAGAGAGTACAGTGAAACCACTGTTTAAGAACCCACTGCATTAAGAACCCCAGGGTACCCTGAAAAAATCTTAAGCGGTTCTTATTGAGCAGTTCCACTGTAGTTTGTTCATTGACAACTGCTATAACAGTATGGGTCAATCATTGATCATGATAAATTTTTGGGCAGCTGTACTACTTGATATGTGGGGAAGGGTCATTGAGGAGAAGCAATGGTCAACCTGAATCCAAAAAGTGATATCGATCTCCTTTGTTGCTCATCATACCATGATCATTGCCCTTTTCAGCAACTAATCGCTAGTCGTCACCGTTGATTGTACAACAATTGGTCAATCATTCTCAACATCAGCATCAATCGGCAGTAACCCTGCGTCACAACTAACCAATCCCTAACTGATCCCTAACTAATCACTAACTACTGTAATCCCCAACTCATCGTCATCATCATCATCATCATCATCATCATCATCATCATCGTCATCGTCATAATCATCATTATCATCATCATCATCATCATCATCATCATCATCATCATCATCGTCATCGTCATCGTCATCGTCATCATCATCATCATCATCATCATCATCATCATCATCATCATCATCATCATCATCATCACTCTGTTTTTCATTGAGCGGTCACGTGGAAGGATGACACGTGTAAGCACCATTATCCCCTTTTAATAAACCCTGTTTATTGACCATCAAATTCAACAACAACTATGAACCGGTCAATCCCATGCCCTAAAAACGAATGCTTCATGATGGTTAATCAGCATCTAGTAACCACTACTAATCTAATTATCACATTAACCAATATGATCTATTAACGATGGAACACTACTATCACTATAGACATCTATTTTGAAACCATTATCATTAATCTAGATGAACAAATAGTATCCATTCACATTCATTAATCTGAGCACTATTAACAAACATTAATCATTCATCATTAATCTATCATCACTATCAACATCTATTATATGATCTTATTTGACAAATAACATCCATAATAGTCAACATCTATTAACATCATCATTGCTAATAAATATCTTAACCATAACCTTAGCAACAAATGATCTTTTAAATGTAAATGATGGAACACTACTATCACTATCAACATCTATTATACAACCATTATTGTTAATAAATATTTTAACAACAAATTTACGAACCTACGATGCATCACATCATCCACCCGCCTCAGCATCCATGCCTCAGCTCCCCACCCACGGGAGCTAAGCACGGCTACCGGCACCTCTCTGCACTGGGTCACGGGCACGGGGCGAGCCTGCGCTGCGGTGCTGGTTAATCTGATAATACATGATAATATCTGATAAATTATGGCTGATAAATAGCCGATAAATGGCTGATAAATGGCTGATAAATGGCTGATAAATGGCTGAGAAATGGCAGATAAATGGCAGATAAATAGCTGATAAATGGCTGATAAATGGCTGATAAATGGCTGATAAATGGCTGATAAATGGCTGATAAATGGCTGATAAATGGCAGATAAATGATTGAGAAATGGCAGATAAATGGCAGATAAATGGCTGATAAATGGCTGATAAATGGCTGAGAGATGGCTGAGAAATGGCTGAGAAATGGCTGAGAAATGGCTGAGAAATGGCTGAGAAATGGCTGATAAATGGCTGATCAATGGCTGATAAATGGCTGATAAATGGCTGATAAATGGCAGATAAATGGCTGATAAATGGCTGATAACCGGCTGATAAATGGCTGATAAATGGCTGATAAATGGCTGAGAAATGGCTGAGAAATGGCTGATAAATGGCTGATAAATGGCTGATAAATGGCTGATAAATGGCTGATAAATGGCAGATAAATGATTGAGAAATGGCAGATAAATGGCAGATAAATGGCTGATAAATGGCTGATAAATGGCTGAGAGATGGCTGAGAAATGGCTGAGAAATGGCTGAGAAATGGCTGAGAAATGGCTGATAAATGGCTGAGAAATGGCTGAGAAATGGCTGATAAATGGCTGATCAATGGCTGATAAATGGCTGATAAATGGCTGATAAATGGCAGATAAATGGCTGATTGATGGCTGATAACCGGCTGATAAATGGCTGATAAATGGCTGATAAATGGCAGATAAATGGCTGATTGATGGCTGATAACCGGCTGATAAATGGCTGATAAATGGCTGATAAATGGCTGATAAATGGCTGATAAATGGCTGAGAAATGGCAGATAAATAGCTGATAAATGGCAGATAAATAGCTGATAAATGGCAGATAAATGGCTGATGAATGGCTGAGAAATGGCAGATAAATAGCTGATAAATGGCAGATAAATGGCTGATAAATAGCTGATAAATGGCAGATAAATGGCAGATAAATGGCTGATAAATGGCTGATAAATGGCTGATAAATGGCTGATAAATGGCTGATAAATGGCAGATAAACGGCTGATAAATGGCTGATAAATAGCTGATAAATGGCTGATAAATGGCAGATAAATGGCAGATAAGTGGCAGATAAATGGCTGAGAAATGGCTGAGAAATGGCTGATAAATGGCTAATAAATGGCTGATAAATGGCAGATAAATGGCTGAGAAATGGCTGATAAATGGCTGATAAATGGCTGAGAAATGGCTGAGAAATGGCTGGTAAA